>CM055738.1:7497830-7542830 GCA_029465975.1 Dallia pectoralis | reverse complement strand
CATTATAATACAGTATAGTGAAGGGAGGTGAACCATTATAATACAGTATAGTGAAGGGAGGTGAACCATTATAATACAGTATAGTGAAGGGAGGTGAACCATTATAATTCAGTATAGTGAAGGGAGGTGAACCATTATAATACAGTATAGTGAAGGGAGGTGAACCAGTATAATACAGTATAGTGAAGGGAGGTGAACCATTATAATACAGTATAGTGAAGGGAGGTAAACCATTATAATACAGTATAGTGAAGGGAGGTGAACCATTATAATTCAGTATAGTGAAGGGAGGTGAACCATTATAATACAGTATAGTGAAGGGAGGTGAACCATTATAATACAGTATAGTGAAGGGAGGTGAACCATTATAATTCAGTATGGTGAAGGGAGGTGAACCATTATAATACAGTATAGTGAAGGGAGGTGAACAGTATAGTGAAGGGAGGTGAACCATTATAATACAGTATAGTGAAGGGAGGTGAACCATTATAATACAGTATAGTGAAGGGAGGTGAACCATTATAATACAGTATGGTGAAGGGAGGTGAACCATTATAATACAGTATAGTGAAGGGAGGTGAACCATTATAATACAGTATAGTGAAGGGAGGTGAACCATTATAATACAGTATAGTGAAGGGAGGTGAACCATTATAATACAGTATAGTGAAGGGAGGTGAACCATTATAATACAGTATAGTGAAGGGAGGTGAACCATTATAATACAGTATAGTGAAGGGAGGTGAACCATTATAATACAGTATAGTGAAGGGAGGTGAACCATTATAATACAGTATAGTGAAGGGAGGTGAACCATTATAATACAGTATAGTGAAGGGAGGTGAACCATTATAATACAGTATAGTGAAGGGAGGTGAACCATTATAATTCAGTATGGTGAAGGGAGGTGAACCATTATAATACAGTATAGTGAAGGGAGGTGAACCATTATAATACAGTATAGTGAAGGGAGGTGAACCATTATAATTCAGTATGGTGAAGGGAGGTGAACCATTATAATACAGTATAGTGAAGGGAGGTGAACCATTATAATACAGTATAGTGAAGGGAGGTGAACCATTATAATACAGTATGGTGAAGGGAGGTGAACCATTATAATACAGTATAGTGAAGGGAGGTGAACCATTATAATACAGTATGGTGAAGGGAGGTGAACCATTATAATACAGTATAGTGAAGGGAGGTGAACCATTATAATACAGTATAGTGAAGGGAGGTGAACCATTATAATACAGTACGGTGAAGGGAGGTGAACCATTATAATACAGTATAGTGAAGGGAGGTGAACCATTATAATACAGTACGGTGAAGGGAGGTGAACCATTATAATACAGTATAGTGAAGGGAGGTGAACCATTATAATACAGTACGGTGAAGGGAGGTGAACCATTATAATACAGTATAGTGAAGGGAGGTGAACCATTATAATACAGTATAGTGAAGGGAGGTGAACCATTATAATACAGTATAGTGAAGGGAGGTGAACCATTATAATACAGTATAGTGAAGGGAGGTGAACCATTATAATACAGTATAGTGAAGGGAGGTGAACCATTATAATACAGTATAGTGAAGGGAGGTGAACCATTATAATACATTATGGTGAACGGAGGTGAAACATTATAATACAGTATAGTGAAGGGAGGTGAACCATTATAATACAGTATAATGAAGGGAGGTGAACCATTATAATACAGTACGGTGAAGGGAGGTGAACCATTATAATACAGTATGGTGAACGGAGGTGAAACATTATAATACAGTATAGTGAAGGGAGGTGAACCATTATAATACAGTATAGTGAAGGGAGGTGAACCATTATAATACAGTATAGTGAAGGGAGGTGAACCATTATAATACAGTATGGTGAAGGGAGGTGAACCATTATAATACAGTATAATGAAGGGAGGTGAACCATTATAATACAGTATAGTGAAGGGAGGTGAACCAGTATAATACAGTATAGTGAAGGGAGGTGAACCATTATAATACAGTATAGTGAAGGGAGGTGAACCATTATAATACAGTATAGTGAAGGGAGGTGAACCATTATAATACAGTATGGTGAAGGGAGGTGAACCATTATAATACAGTATAGTGAAGGGAGGTGAACCATTATAATACAGTATAGTGAAGGGAGGTGAACCATTATAATACAGTATGGTGAACGGAGGTGAACCATTATAATACAGTATGGTGAAGGGAGGTGAACCATTATAATACAGTATGGTGAAGGGAGGTGAACCATTATAATACAGTACGGTGAAGGGAGGTGAACCATTATAATACAGTATGGTGAAGGGAGGTGAACCATTATAATACAGTACGGTGAAGGGAGGTGAACCATTATAATACAGTATAGTGAAGGGAGGTGAACCATTATAATACAGTACGGTGAAGGGAGGTGAACCATTATAATACAGTATGGTGAAGGGAGGTGAACCATTATAATACAGTATAGTGAAGGGAGGTGAACCATTATAATACAGTATAGTGAAGGGAGGTGAACCATTATAATACAGTATGGTGAACGGAGGTGAAACCGACAGGGAGAACACAGACAGATGGTGGTGGTGTGTCTACCTTGGCTCTCATGTCTGTGTCTGTAAGGACCATATAGAAGTCGTTGGTGGTCATACTGAACTCCTTCCTCAGCTCTGTTACCAGATCCTTGTTCTCTAAGTCTTCCTGTTGAAGGCCCTTCATTGGTTTGTCATTCTCTGGGAGGGGAGAGTGGAGAAAGGTAAAGGAAGCAGAGACAGTGGACAGAAAAACACAGGGGGATGTAGAGAGGGAGAGTGGATAGGACAGGAGGAAGAGGTTGAGACATGAAGGAGAGAGTCAAATACAAAACAGAGAAGAGAGGGAGAGAATGAATGAAGACACATGACCATTAACAGCTGGATCAAATGGGGTGCCCTCTCATTTAAAGCAACTAATAATGACCGGATGTTAAAGAGCCAGCCACATCCATCCATCACGTACATCTGTGGAACAGAGACATCCGTGTCAACGTGTTCCTTCAAATATATATTTTTTCCCATTCCGGTATGTTTGTTGAGGCAGTCCCGATTGCATCGACCTGCCTACCGGATATTTTTCATCTCCTTTTGTTTTGACTGGAATAATACCCAAGAGAACCAGAGAACCAGAGAAATATAAAGCACCCACACGTGAATGTTTGCTGTTCCCAATGAGCCTGAGGCAAATGATTAATTTATAGAAAGCAAATACATCCCATACGCGCTTGTTAAACCAACGACAGAACACGTCTGTAAAACTGTGGTTTTTAAAAATGTTCCTGACTCCCAGGACCTGCTGCCCCTCCCAATGTTTGGGTGTATAAGAATGCATGAGTTGGTGTGATTATGTGTGTGTGCTCCATAATGACTGATTTGTACCACAGACATACAATAGACAACTTTGACATGGAGGTTTTAGAGGGAATATTGGGAAGCGAACGCTCTCGGGACCAGCACCGATCCAGCTGTAAACCACCCGGTCCATGTCACCTGGAGGAAGTCAGGACGTTCCTGGGTAGCAGGCAGGTAATAGAGCTGTAAAAGCTGAGGAGATTGGGGAGGAGGTGACTGCTTGCCTCACCACTTCCTAACCCCAGCATGGGCCCGGGAAGGAGTGAGACTGTTCGGGTGAAAAGTGGACATGCGACGTGGAAAATGATGAGTCGTGACCCCACATCGCCCCCTGGATGCCGCCCGAGACACCGCAGCTTTCCCGGCACACCGCAGCTTCAGACACAACGATTCACCTCCCCCCATTGACTTCTCCTTTCTTTAATATACCCGCCCCCTCAGAACCCCTTCAATGTCTCTCCTTGTTAAACATGTAGTCATGGAGACAGTTATGGGACAACTTGTCAGGTAAAAATAACACACAGAAACACAGAGTCTGTAAATGAAGTTGTTTTCAACCCACAACTAACCGAGATTTCAACTAAAACACTTCTTCAAAAGGATCACATCTGTCGGAGGTTGCAGGACTCTTCAATGACGGTACCATGTTCACACACACAATCACACATGCAATCACACACACGCACGCACTCACAGACACTCACACAAAGACCCGCACTCACACACACGCACTCACAGACACACACTCACAGACACTCACACAAAGACCCGCACTCACACATGCACTCACAGACACTCACTAACAGACACTCACTCACAGACACACACTCACAACTCACAGACACACACATACATACAGACAGACAGTCACAGACACTCACTCACAGACACCCACAGACACGCACATACAGACACACTCATAGACACAACTCACAGACACTCGCTCACAGAAACACATTCACAGACACAACTCACAGACACGCACATACATACAGACACTCACAGACACTCGCTCACAGAAACACATTCACAGACACCCACAGACACACATTCACAGACACAACTCACAGACACGCACATACATACAGACACTCACAGACACTCGCTCACAGACACACATTCACAGACACTCACACATACATACAGACACTCACAGACACTCGCTTACAGACACACATTCACAGACACACATTCACAGACACTCACAGACACTCGCTCACAGAAACACATTCACAGACACAACTCACAGACACGCACACATACATACATTCACAGACACTCACAGACACTCGCTCACAGAAACACATTCACAGACACAACTCACAGACACGCACACATACATACAGACAGTCACAGGCACCCACTCATTGACACACACTGTCTCACAAACTCTCCATTGCATTCCAAGGTGAGGATGATGTCACCCCACACAGAGGAGCACTTCTTTCCAGTACAGACCTTTAAAGAAATATTTTACACACACACCCGCTCAGTTACCCATGCCAAATTAAACTTCAGAGCGGTGCTTAGAACGTGAGAATAACTGCAGTCTAGTTCGTAACATGGACAGTGTGTGACATTACCTAAAAACGAATTCCATCATTCTGTCTGTGGAGGTGTTGAAACAGAACGACTAAGGAGTCTTTACACAGTAATTGCAAAGTGTTCTGACCGACCAAAACCTCACCTAAAAAATAGAAATATGCCTGTCTATTAGCTGCTTATAATGCCCACTGCTGTTCAGACATATCATTGACAGAGCTGGAAAACACAAGGTCATAAAGGCTGTGGCTCGCAATTCCAAATCAACGATATAAGACCCAGTGAATAAACCTCTAATGGCGTCCCTAAAATACGATGCACCACCCAGAACATTGTTTCATCAATGAGATAACCTGTTATACTTCAGAACTATCCCCAAGACGACATTGTGTCACGTTCTCTCCCTCTACATCACGGACACCATGAGCTGTGTTTCTGTATTTTTTACTTTATTTAACCAGGTAGGCCAATTGAGAACACATTCTCGTTTGCAATGGCCACCTGGGGAGAAGCCAGGATTGAACCCAGGGCCAGGACATCATACTCACAGAGCATGAACTCTAACACTGAGCTATGAACCACCACAGACTCCATACAGACAGGTGTAATATGTGCAGTGTGTTTCTGTGTGAACCACCACAGACTCCATATAGACAGGTGTAATATGTGCAGTGTGTTTCTGTATGAACCACCACAGACTCCATATAAACAGGTGCAATATGTGCAGTGTGTTTCTGTGTGAACCACCACAGACTCCATACATACAGACAGGTGTAATATGTGCAGTGTGTTTCTGTGTGAACCACCACAGACTCCATACAGACAGGTGTAATATGTGCAGTGTGTTTTTGTGTGTGAACCACCACAGACTCCATACATACAGACAGGTGTAATATGTGCAGTGTGTTTTTGTATGAACCACCACAGACTCCATACAGACAGGTGTAATATGTGCAGTGTGTTTTTGTATGAACCACCACAGACTCCATACAGACAGGTGTAATATGTGCAGTGTGTTTCTGTGTGAACCACCACAGACTCCATACAGACAGGTGTAATATGTGCAGTGTGTTTCTGTGTGAACCACCACAGACTCCATATAGACAGGTGTAATATGTGCAGTGTGTTTCTGTATGAACCACCACAGACTCCATATAAACAGGTGCAATATGTGCAGTGTGTTTCTGTGTGAACCACCACAGACTCCATACATACAGACAGGTGTAATATGTGCAGTGTGTTTCTGTGTGAACCACCACAGACTCCATATAGACAAGTGTAATATGTGCAGTGTGTTTCTGTATGAACCATCACAGACTCCATACATACAGACAGGTGTTATATGTGCAGTGTGTTTCTGTATGAACCACCACATACTCCATATAGACAGGTGCAATATGTGCAGTGTGTTTCTGTGTGAACCACCACAGACTCCATAAATACAGACAGGTGTAATATGTGCAGTGTGTTTCTGTGTGAACCACCACAGACTCCATACAGACAGGTGTAATATGTGCAGTGTGTTTCTGTATGAACCACCACAGACTCCATACAGACAGGTGTAATATGTGCAGTGTGTTTTTGTGTGTGAACCACCACAGACTCCATACAGACAGGTGTAATATGTGCAGTGTGTTTCTGTATGAACCACCACAGACTCCATACAGACAGGTGTAATATGTGCAGTGTGTTTCTGTAGGAACCACCACAGACTCCATACAGACAGGTGTAATATGTGCAGTGTGTTTCTGTGTGAACCACCACAGACTCCATACATACATACAGGTGTAATATGTGCAATGAGATTCTGTATGAACCACCACAGACTCCATACAGACAGGTGTAATATGTGCAGTGAGTTTCTGTATGAACCACCACAGACTCCATACAGACAGGTGTAATATGTGCAGTGTGTTTCTGTATGAACCACCACAGACTCCATACAGACAGGTGTAATATGTGCAGTGTGTTTCTGTATGAACCACCACAGACTCCATACATACAGACAGGTGTAATATGTGCAGTGTGTTTTTGTATGAACCACCACAGACTCCATACAGACAGGTGTAATATGTGCAGTGTGTTTCTGTATGAACCACCACAGACTCCATACAGACAGGTGTAATATGTGCAGTGTGTTTCTGTATGAACCACCACAGACTCCATACAGACATGTGTAATATGTGCAGTGTGTTTATGTATGAACCACCACAGGCTCCATACAGACAGGTGTAATATGTGCAGTGTGTTTCTGTGTGAACCACCACAGACTCCATACATACAGACAGGTGTAATATGTGCAGTGTGTTTTTGTATGAACCACCACAGACTCCATACAGACAGGTGTAATATGTGCAGTGTGTTTTTGTGTGTGAACCACCACAGACTCCATACATACAGACAGGTGTAATATGTGCAGTGTGTTTTTGTATGAACCACCACAGACTCCATAAAGACAGGTGTAATATGTGCAGTGTGTTTCTGTACGAACCACCACAGACTCCATACAGACAGGTGTAATATGTGCAGTGTGTTTATGTATGAACCACCACAGACTCCATACAGACAGGTGTAATATGTGCAGTGTGTTTTTGTGTGTGAACCACCACAGACTCCATACATACAGACAGGTGTAATATGTGCAGTGTGTTTTTGTATGAACCACCACAGACTCCATACAGACAGGTGTAATATGTGCAGTGTGTTTTTGTATGAACCACCACAGACTCCATACAGACAGGTGTAATATGTGTAGTGTGTTTCTGTATGAACCACCACAGACTCCATACAGACAGGTGTAATATGTGCAGTGTGTTTCTGCATGAACCACCACAGACTACATACAGACAGGTCTAATATGTGCAGTGTGTTTATGTATGAACCACCACAGACTCCATACATACAGACAGGTGTAATATGTGCAGTGTGTTTTTGTATGAACCACCACAGACTCCATACAGACAGGTGTAATATGTGCAGTGTGTTTCTGTATGAACCACCACAGACTCCATACAGACAGGTGTAATATGTGCAGTGTGTTTATGTATGAACCACCACAGACTCCATACAGACAGGTGTAATATGTGCAGTGTGTTTCTGTATGAACCACCACAGACTCCATACAGACAGGTGTAATATGTGCAGTGTGTTTATGTATGAACCACCACAGACTCCATACAGACAGGTGTAATATGTGCAGTGTGTTTATGTATGAACCACCACAGACTCCATACAGACAGGTGTAATATGTGCAGTGTGTTTCTGTATGAACCACCACAGACTCCATACAGACAGGTGTAATATGTGCAGTGTGTTTCTGTATGAACCACCACAGACTCCATACAGACAGGTGTAATATGTGCAGTGTGTTTATGTATGAACCACCACAAATTCCATACAGACAGGTGTAATATGTGCAGTGTGTTTCTGTGTGAACCACCACAGACTCCATACAGACAGGTGTAATATGTGCAGTGTGTTTCTGTATGAACCACCACAGACTCCATACATACAGACATGTGTAATATGTGCAGTGTGTTTATGTATGAACCACCACAGACTCCATACAGACAGGTGTAATATGTGCAGTGTGTTTCTGTGTGAACCACCACAGACTCCATACAGACAGCCAGCAACCTTCTGTTTAGGATAGATAGGGTGTGAAATCAGGAAGAGCAGAAACACGACGCAGGTTGTTATTCTACTCCAACTAGTCCTCGGCAAAGAAAAGACAACAGGGGAAACCTAATGACTAGAGATGATTTAAACTGGATATGAACAGCAGGATCAACGTGAAGACAACAAATAAGCTACGCTGTAGATTAACCTATGTTTACCAGGCAACAACCCCTATCAAGCTTGCAGTCACCCGGACTACCACAAGGAGTCGCTAGAGCGCGACAACAACCTGTCTGTCATCCACTTGACTGCCCCGAGAGGTGCTGAGCCAGCCAGCCCCCTGCTGGACCCCAGGCATGCCGCAGCCGGGATCCAAACACGTACCCAGCTGGTAGTGGTCTATCTTCATGGTGGAGTTGGTGAGAGAGCCGAAGATGGTGATTATGGAGACCTTCCTGATGGCCATCTCACACACCGTCTCCAGGTACTCGTCTCTCTGCTGTGTGTACATAGTGCTCTCCTCACTGGGTGCAGTTATGATCTAGACCCGAGAGACATGGAGGGACATGGTTACACACACACACACACACATTTTACTACATCATTGTATATTACTAGTCAGTGTAGGCCACAATTTACGTGTGAAAGATGTTAAAGTACAGGATTTGATCAAATGTATGTAAATTGGAAAACTTCTGAAGTGGAGCATGACTCTCAGAAACGTTTGTTTTAATATTAAGAACATAATATATCTGAGTCCCCTGAAGTTTCTGAATGAACTTGCTATGTCCTTGGGATGAATAAAACAAACATTGAGTATCAATATTAAATGCACTTAAATCGTTTTGAAGTTTGTATTACTTTAAGTGGTGTTTATGTCCCCGCCTGTGCTCTGGGGAACCTGGCTATTCCCCAAAAAGTAGCGAGGGGAAACGCCTAGCCTTACCACCAGCCGTCTCCTGTTCTCAAAGTAGTCCAGGAAGGAAGCCAAGGATCCCTTGGGAGGCGGAGGTTTCTTGGTGGGTTTGTGATACTCCTCTATCTCGAGATTCTTCGTCGTCTTCTTAGTGTTCTTCTTTACGTTGTTTTTGCCCTCCTTCCGGGCCTTTGATCCGCCCCTCGCGGCCTTGTCCTTCTTGGCGACCTTTCCCAGTTTGCCGTTCTTCTTCTTCTTGTCGGTTCTGTCGTGTTTTCCTTTGCCCCTCTTGGTTGGGAGGACCTCTGCGTCGACCTCCGTCTTTGACTCTGTGTCGCTGGTGGCGGGCTGGCTCTCCGCGTACTTCTCCTCGAACTCGTTTGTCGACACCTTCTCAGCGGAGAGAGGAGAGAAGGATAGAGGAGACAGTTATCGATCGCAAACATCGTGTGAGATACAATCGACGCTACGGTCCACAGAACACGGCATACAGATGTGACAGGTCAACTACACACCTTCACAATCTTCTTCTTGGTAGGTTTGCCCTTGGATGGTTTGTTCTGAGTGGGCGCCAATCCGAACGGTACACGACCATTGTGGTCCATGCCCTCCTCGTCGGTCCGGCTCTCCCCAGACGGAGTGCTTTTGGGCTGGTACCACTCCATGTCCTTGTCCCGATCTCTGCTGCTGTAGGGGTCAGACGTGGTCCTCGAGACAGGCTGCCAGTGTGGGGTGGTCTGGGATTTTGTGGGACTCTGGCTTCTGGTGGTAGCGGTCGTGGTCTGTCGGGTCGTCGTAGGACGTTTAGTCGTGGTCGTAGGACGTTTTGTCGTGGTCGTGGTGGCTTTCGTCGTGGTCGTGGTGGCTTTTGTCGTGGTCGTTGTGGCCTTTGTCGTGGTCGTTGTGGGCTTCGGTGTGGTTGTCGCTTTCGTTGTTGTCGTAGGTGCTTTCGTTGTTGTGTGTCTCGGTGTTGTCGTCAGGGCAACGGTAGTGGGAGGTTTCTTCTTGGTGTCTACTACCGGCCCAGAGTCTCTGCCTTTCTCCTCCACCTGACCCTCTACTCCCGCCCCTTTGCACTTCTGGACGAATCCCTTCTGCCTGATTTTCTCCAGCTTCCTTATTGGTGCCTGGTCAATGACCTCATACATTGCCTCCAACCTGACTGGATATGGGTACCTTTCTTCCACTTGCAATGTTTTCCTCAAGAGCACCATTCCAAACTTCCCTGGGCAAGACACAGACACATGTCATTTACTCAGTGGATTTGCGGACATGTGTTTTACATTTTTAATTGCATGACGGACAAATAGTCTGTCCTTCAGCTGTTTTTCTAATTACTTTTGGGGCTTTATTTATAAGCCCTATACTGGAAAACAAATATGGTACTATTTTTGTTGTAACTATTGTCATTTTCTGATGTATTTTAGAAGGTTCTTACCTCTCACTGAGCAAATTTCTGTTGTTGTGAGCGTTAACTTTAATGTTGGTAGATTTAAGTTAATTAATGATGTAAACAAACCATATATAGGCCTACTGGACCACAATTTTTTTCTGGGGAAGAATACACATTCCTATTGAGTGTAAATATATAATTTCTAAAAGTTTTTAATTATAGGGCACGCTGCCTGAACTACTGAACTATCAGCTTGTTGGCTCCACATTAAAATCAATGCCAGGTAACACAATGCCAGGTTGCATTATAAATGAACCAGGACAGCTGCCTGCAACCACTAATGATGCTTTAACATATCATACTCTGTCTGTTGCTTTTGGATATACTAAACACTGGAAGAAATAGCTGAGGTTAAGGAACTGTTTTGCCTTTACCTTTCTCCAGTTTCAGGAAGGTCATGATGCGGGGGATAAGCGCGGTGTCCAGAGGTTCCTCTATCACTTTCCCCTCGCTGGTTATCCGTCTCACCTTACCCCCCATTTCTCCTTCTTGGTGGAATATCACGATCTGCAGCACGTGTCGCTCCGCCAGCTCACAGTACACGTCCGGCTTCAGCAGGCTCATCATAAGCCGGTAGTAACCATCAGAGTCGTGCGGGGCAGAAATCACCAGTACGCGGTTTTTCCCCGCGAAGCTCGCCAGGAGGTTAGGCGAACCTGCGCTGCTCCGCATGCGAGTTTGTCTGGTTCTGGAAATGCCTTCATCTCCAAGCATGCCTGCCAGGATGGGTATTCTCGACCCAGTTACTCTCCTCCCTACAGCCTCTGCCAGCGCATCGCCTTTCCTCCTCGGTCCAGAACCTGTTATGGTCGGAACAACAGAGCCCTGGTCGTTCTGTATGCCCACATCCAACCTGGAAGTTTGCTTTGTGCCAGATGCACCCTGCAGCAAACTCCCGGTATTCTTTCTGCCAGATGCACCCTGCAGCAGACTTCCAGTATGCTTTGTGCCAGATGCACCCTGCAGATGCAGACTCCCGGTCAGTAGTCCCGTATGTCGACGTAACTGAATCCGTGGGAGGTGCGTCTGTTTGTCCGGTTGTTCTGCCCACACTGTTTGACAGAGCAGGTACAGCCCCAGGACCAAACCTCCCCACATTATGCCAGCAGCTACAGTAAACCAAACTGAGAAGAATATCCAATAATGGACATATAGGACGTGCGTGCGTTTTTAGTGCATTTCTTTCAAGAGTTCAAGGATGTGGCAAACACACATCAAATCATATCACGTATCGCAGTATAACACCTGACAGCTGCAAGTAAACGCAGACAGGAGACTCACCGGGGGTGTCGGGAACTTCCCAAACCTATTGAGGGAGTCAGCTATTCCCGAAAAATGTCCGGGGTAACTAGAAGCCGTTATTCCAAAGTGCCTGGGTCCAGATCAAGTTCAGGGGTCCAAACGGTCACACATATTGGGAACAGACGCTGACTTTACTCTTCTGGGCAACAGAAAAAATGAAACGTAGGTTAATGTCACCATCCAAAAGTTAATGCACTGTCTCACAAATCAGTGTTATTCGTTTCTCTGACCAGACTGCTATGGATGCTTTTAGGTAGTTTTTACGTTTTCAAATAATCCAAATGTAAAGTGTGCGGTTTCATGCAAACAATTCGTCTGGATTCAGGTGAAAACCGTTCAGTCGTTCGTGTCTCCATAAGAAACGCGCCTCTCCCTTCTCCCAAATCCTGAACACTGAGAGCTATTCCAGTAACAGCCCTGCCTCCCACTGTCCCCGTGTGCTGGGGCTAGACTGGACCAGACTGGACGCGCCCGGGTTGCCAGGTTTGACTTTAGGACCCGCCCGGGTTGCCAGGTTTGTATTTAATCCGGATATGTTGCAGTCTTTCTTTCTGTCTTTTGGAAATACCTTTTAGACAAAAACGATGTCATAATATCAAAGACTCTGAAATCAACTTACATTGACATTCATTAAAAATGTCTTTATGTATTGGCAACCTCGCTGGACAACGCCTTTGTCGAATATAACGAACCGTAGCGGGTTCCAAAGTCAAGTAAAAACTTAGAATAAGGACGAACAGACGAACAGAAGACGGCTTCCTTTTCTTGGCATTATTCAATATTTTTAAGGCCGGTGCTGTCCGGTGTTGTTAAAATTGACAGGATAATAAATAAGCGGTGCGTTTACATTCAAAGTGTCATTTCAGAGCCTATCTGGAAAAAGTATACTGTGTGATTTTGGCATTGTCTTTTTTTCAGGTCAGGAAATCTACGTTGCAGAACTTTCCATAAAAGTTCAACTATGTTCAGATTTAGTGGTAAGGAAGGCCAAGGGTGGAGTATGACGTTGTTCTGGTATTCATAAAACCACTCTGGCCATTTGGTCCCTGAGTCACCTCCCTGACCAAGGCACTTATTGCTGTGTACTAAGTTTGGCCGGACGACCAGCTCAAGGAAGAGTCTTGTTGGTTCCAAACATCTTCCATTTCACAATGACTGAGCTGCTTGTGCTCCCGAGAGCTTCCAATGCTTTAGAAATGTTTTTCTAACCTTTCTCAGATTGAAGTCTCCGGAGAGAGTTCCATAGACTTTTTGGCTCGGTTTCAAATCAGACAGGAATGTGAAATGCGGGACCTTGAATACGTCCTCTTCTTTATCAGTTAAAACAATTTGTTAAACAATTGAAAGGCAATGCTACCGAGTTTTAATTGAGTGTATGTAAACCTCTGACCCAATGGGAATGTGATGAAATACATTTATATAAATCAATGAAATGAGGACGTTTAAATAAACAATTCTCTCTTATTATTTTGACATTTCACATTCTTGAGAAATAAACTGGTGAACCTAATTGACCTGAGACAGTGAATATTTACGAGGATCAAGATTTGTATACAACTGAGTTTAAGTGTATTAGGCTATGGTGTATGTAACCCTCCAACTACAGTCTATAACTGAACATTACTAATATGAACTACTGTATTTCAGTTTATCACTATCAATAAATTGGTAGAATTTCACTTTTTATTTTAGGTAATCAAAAATGGTCTGTAACAACCTCTCCAAAGGCACTGTGTGATTGTACAGGCTGGAACGATTCCTATACATATTCCCCCCATGCTAAACATGCTACAAAAAATAATTATTTCCTTACAAAAAGACAACATCTCCCTCTTTCACTTTGCTTTGGAATATTTTGCCAAAAAGCCTTCCCAGTATAGCTGACGTGTCTGGCCTCCTGATCCTAAGAATTCAGCGTTCACATCTTTGTTTTGTATGTTTTTGTTTTAGCTTTAGTACTCACACAAGTATGTGGTAATATTTCTTAGTATTATAAACACAACAGATCATCTAAAAAGCAATTTTGCACAACTATAAGTACGTTTGACATTGAGAAATGACGAACATTGAAAAATACCTATTTCATACCAACATTTATTATATATTAAAGCATATAAACATGTAAACCGTCTGAACAAAGGCAGTGTCTTTCAAAAAAATAGCAGGATAAACAGTAAAGCAGATGATTAAATTATCCGTTGAACAGGGTCAAACCTAGAAACTGAACTGCTGTAAACCATCACAAGTACATTTTTGCGGATGACGCATGCTCTCACCGGGCAAAAAACCAACACAGTGTCAGCACAATATCATTGGCCAATGAGTATTTGTCCATGTGCCTGGACAACGTATGGGAAACATGTGTGCAGCCACATTTCCGCAGGCGATATGGCAGGAAATAAGCCTCCTCAACTGTTGATGTGTGATAATGTTTGGTTCCACCATTCAGAGAAGATTCTGGAATGGTTTGGGG
Organism: Dallia pectoralis; assembly: GCA_029465975.1. NCBI lineage: Eukaryota > Metazoa > Chordata > Actinopteri > Esociformes > Umbridae > Dallia > Dallia pectoralis. Next base: position 7,528,131 of record CM055738.1, on the reverse strand, counting down.
ACAACCCCAGGTTCCTGACCCTAGATCAGGCCCCATAATCGCTGCTTCCTAATGGCTGTGGCAGGTCTATGATCACCATCTCTCAGAGCATGTCACCTTCCTTCAGCCCATGGATAGGACATTTCATGACATCACAAGTGGCGACCAATGACACGTCTGCATTCGGCATGACAAAAGATTGTTCCCGCAGTCCATGACAAATTAAGATATTTTATGTTACGTGGACAAGTCATGCAAAAAATGCCAAAGACAGAATTGGCGCAAATTATTGTGCATGCTAAAACATTGAAATTTTCTTTTTTTATTGCTGATAGTATTTGTTACAATTGATTGAAATTGTAGAAACTATTTTGGATAATGTGTTATTGTGTTTCACCAAAAACCTAGCAGTTCACTAATTTTCTGGTGAAGGGCTTTTACAAAACATGTGATATTAAATTTGATTGTTTTGAACGCCGGATTTAATCGTTTACAAGTATGATCAGTTTTGAGTTTTGTATGAGTTCTTTGGACAAGTTATGTAAGATTTCTGCACCACATTATGATAGAACCAACGTGACTGAAAAGAAATGTAACATCCAATTGTTTGTCTATGTGTCTCTGTGTGTGTTTGTCTCTGTCTATGTGTCTCTGTCAATGTTTCTCTGTGTGTGTTTCTCATTGTCTATGTGTGTGTGTGTGTGTGTGTGTGTGTGTGTGTATGTCTCTCTCTAGTGTGTATCTGTGTGTGTTTGTCTCTGTCTATGTGTATATGAATGCTTGCAAGAGTGGGAGCACTGAAACAGAAAATGCAGTTAGTTTGGAATCACTCCTTAAATCTGCCCAAACCCTCAATCCAGCTGCTTCCTGCTCTGGGTTTGTACCAGCATGTGTGTGTATGTGTGTGTGTGTGAGTAATAAGGACCGAATGGGAATTAAAGTACATGGTTCCATTGAGTCAATATAGGCTGATTTAATGTGTGGCCAGTCTCTGGCCTGAAACTCCTAGTGAATCTTTAATCCATGTTGGTGGTAATTGCAGTACATGAGGAGTTTTTATACACTGGAGTTTGATTCAAGTAGGAAACTAAACAGAGTTGCTACGTCTTTTCAACTGCTCTTAACAGAAACACGAACACTTTAATGTGGGTCAAAGCTGACTGATTACAGTCTCTCTGATGGAGCTGAGTGAATACAGTCTCTCTCTGATGGAGCTGAGTGAATACAGTCTCCCTGATGGAGCTGAGTGAATACAGTCTCTCTGATGGAGCTGAGTGAATACAGTCTCTCTGATGGAGCTGAGTGAATACTGTCTCTCTGATGGAGCTGAGTGAATACAGTCTCTCTGATGGAGCTGAGTGAATACAGTCTCTCCCTGATGGAGCTGAGTGATTACAGTCTCTCTCTGATGGAGCTGAGTTAATACAGTCTCTCTCTGATGAAGCTGAGTGAATACAGTCTCTCTCTGATGGAGCTGAATGAATACAGTCTCTCTCTGATGGAGCTGAGTGAATACAGTCTTTCTCTGATGGAGCTGAGTGAATACAGTCTCTCTGATGGAGCTGAGTGAATACAGTCTCTCTCTGATGGAGCTGAGTGAATCACTATATGAAACATTTTTTTTAAAAGATTGTGTTGACCTGGCGTCCAATCAGCTCGAGTTTGTTGTTAGGTGTGTTGACCATTTGTTAAAATCATTTTTAGTTGCAGGATACCCCGGTTGGCACCCCACCAGAGTGCTGCGCACAACACAGAGTCATTCTACCGAGCTAAAGCAGAAGTATTAGCTTGAGGTAGCTAACGCTAGCCGTCTGCTTTCAGGCTAGTTTACTTCTCAGAGGCTGGGCGCCTGCAATTATGGATGGCCGAATGAGTAAAACCTTTACACAGGATAACATTTGCAAGGCTTCAGGGCATACAGGGTTCTTGGACACACACTCAGAACATGTGTTGCCCAGCTGGCAGGCTGGTCTTCAGGGGCGTCCTCAACCTCTCTCTGACCCAGTCTATAAAACAACACGTTTCAACTAGATCACGATTGTCCCTGTGCCAACGCAACTTGCCTAAGTGATTGCCGTCCAGTACCATACACATCTGCAGCCATGGAAATGTGGGAAGGTCTGGTCGTAGCTCACGTCAACACTGTCATCCCAGATAGTAGAACCAATCCAATTCACTTATTATTGGCCCTTACAGATAGAGAAACATCCCAGGAGAATGCCTTCAATAAAACACTTATTTTATAAAGCCCTTTTTACACCAGCAGTTGTCAGAAAGATCTTTAACCAGCCGGAACACCAAAGATGATATTGATCGGCTGAAGCTCGGCGTTTTATACTATAGTGCCCCAGAAGCACGACAATAAGCTCAGAGCCCTGAGACTTCACATGGGAATGAGAACATCTCACTCGGCAACTCAATATTGGACTTCCTGGCTCGTCGCCCCCAGGTGGTGAGTGTAGGCAACAACAACAGAAAATCTATATTGCAAGAGTGCACTTATTCTTTAATGTGGAGTACAACTGTTCAAGTTTCTAACAGTTTCTAACTTTCGGGAAGCGGAGTTTGATCGGTAGATGATTCCATTACGCTACATTATTGACGTGTGCAGTCGGGTGCTCTCATGTTCACTCTGTTTACGTATCTAGTTATGTTAGCTCGGTCATTTAGTTTTAGACAGTCGGGTGCTTTCATGTTCACTCTGTTTACGTATCTAGTTATGTTAGCTCGGTCATTTAGTTTTAGACAGTCGGGTGCTCTCATGTTCACTCTGTTTACGTATCTAGTTATGTTAGCTCAGTCATTTAGACAGTCGGGTGCTCTCATGTTCACTCTGTTTACGTATCTAGTTCTGTTAGCTTCGGATTTATGGAAAAACATCAACCAATATTGCATATCCATAATTATTAAAAAGTATCCGTTACAATTACACAAATATCCAAACATCAAATACTAATACATAAACTACTGATGCATTTATGTTACTGAACATATATCTGTATATGTAACACACATCAAAACAATATTGGGGAACAAGTACATACTAGGTGAACATTATGTGACTTTGAAACAGAGGAGAGAGCAGGAGAGAGCAGGAGAGAGCAGGAGAGAGCAGGAGAGAGCAGGAGAGAGCAGGAGAGAGCAGGAGAGAGCAGGAGAGAGCAGGAGAGAGCAGGAGAGGGCAGGAGAGGGCAGGAGAGGGCAGAGGGCAAGTTCCTGAGCAGGAGCAAGCGGACAGACTTCTCCCCTTACAGCTAGAATTATAGTGAGACAGCACAGTGGCATGTGGCTTTTATCTGCCTGACCTATCCAGTACGTTTTGCGGTCAAAGGTTAACTTTTTTTAAAGGCTTGAAAGTTGATTATTTTTCTTTGACAGCAAGTCTATCTTTCGCCAAGGTTAATGGTTTGCTAAGAGGCTATCAGCTTTGTTTTAAAAAATGACCATCAAACCTCCCCTCTGAAACACATCAGAATAAATGTAAGCGTCTACTTGTCACACACACTTGACATCTTTTCACATTTTTGTCATTTTTTTTCACAAGAAATATCAAAGCTAGTTTTGTCTCTCATTCTCTCTCACTTTGTATTTTTCTTTCTATCTCACTGTAGAAATTATTACATTTTGTCTCATTGACCAACAACACACTTTTTTTTAGTATATGTATCTATATACATATACTATATAATGACAAATATTATGAAAAATATATAATGAAAAAATATTTCACTAGCAATGTAGTTTAACCAAAAGCAGAGGGCAATTTTTTTCTGCAATTTTTTTTTACTTATATCAAGAGTCAACAAGGTACATGGTTAAAGTAAGTGGACACCCTTACTATTCATTAGTACAGGTGTTTCAGCCAGACCCGTTGCTCATAGGTGCATACAATCCAGCACAAGGCCAATACAATGTTCACAGACCAACATTAGCATACTGAAGAGCTCAGTGGCTTCAAACGAGCCACTGTCATAACATCTCATAACATATTTGCCCTACTTGATCAACTTGACCCATGGTCAATTGTAAGGGCTGTAATTGTGGAAACATCTAGAAGCAATAGCCCGGTCACCATGTGGAGGACCCAGGTTCAGAGGGGCCACAGAGTGCAGGAGCACATGGAGTAAAAGCTGTCTGTCATCATGAGTGGCATCACTCATCACAGAATTCCAAACTGCCTCTGGAAGCAACATCAGCACAAGAACTGGCTCCTCCTGGGGGTTTCAGTATGGACGTTTTGTAAAAGCACTTTGGGACAACTGCTGAGGTAAAAAAGGATTCAAACTATTCATTTGATTGATCGATTTGACGAACGTGAACCTGGTCTGCACTAATACAAACATCTTTGCACTCAGCAATCAGTCCATAAACATGCAGCGAACAAATGTCCTTCTTTGCAAGAATGAATCGAGTAAGAGAACGGGCCAAAAGTGGATCCATGTCACAAACCGTGGCCCACATTCAGTGATTAGGCTGTACCAAACAGACAAAACACTGAAACATTAGTTAAAAACGTAAATGCTGGTTAGAGATTGGCAGAAGCAAACTAACGCTTGATTCCTTTGAACCAGATTTGATCTCATATGCATCTGTGTTGTATGTACATACTTCCCTGCATTCATACAGCAGACACATGTTAAAGTTGCCTGTGCTCACTAAACAGTACTTCTTCGGAGGGGCCCAAGGGCTGTACGACAAGCAAGATAAAAAGCATTTCACCACTCAGTCCCCTCTACTTTGAACTGACTAAATGACAAAATTTATTTGGCAATAAAGAAAATGTGTTTGATTTAAATTGACAATAAAGTACAGGACTGTAAATGTTCTGACCCCGAACGTGAATCACAAGAGGTGAATACACAGAACCTATTTCATTTCTGAATGAGACTGGTGTTTTGGATGGTGGAATTGTATTTTTATGCGCTTCTATTTTGAATAGCTCACTGGTCAGAAGTACATCACAAAGAGTGTTACTGTAAGAAACCACTCCAAAACCAATAATGTATTTAAAACTTGTTGAAGTGTAAATAAATAGAGACCTATTCATAGAACTATGTGAATGTGTGTGTGTGTTTGTCTGTGTGTGTTTGTGTGTGTGTGTTTGTCTGTGTGGGTTTGTGTGCTTGTGTGTTTGTCTGTGTCTGTGTGTCTTTGTCTGTGTGTGTGTGTTTGTCTGTGTGTGTGTGTGTGTGTGTATGTGTGTGTGTTCCTGGTCATGCATGATCACCAATAGCACGTCAGGACAGACGTGACAGATTATTTCACTTCGCAAATTGGTAAAATCTGATTTCCTTTTATTTGATGGAAATGTATCAACATGCCGATTGAAGTCCATCTATGAAAGGAAACAGGAAGTCCATGTCCATCTGATAGTGAGGTGAAACAGGAAGTCCATCTGATGGCGAGGTGAAACAGGAAGTCCACATCCATCTGATAGCGAGGTGAAACAGAAGGCTCCATGACGTGAGTTGTCCATGACGTGATCTTGGCCAAGTTCACAAGCAGCTAGCGACTTTCACATTTTTGTCAGCGGACATGATTCTGTAGGGGTCAAGATATTTTTTCCGGTTGGGTCGAGATATGTCCTAAGAAACTCCAAGTGTTATAAATATGATTAAACCCCTTCAATAGATTATAATAAAGAATATAACATATGTGTGAATGTGTGCTTTTGTGTGGATTGTGTCCTTGCGTGTTCACATGTGTGTGTGTGTGTGTTTGTGTGTGTGTTTAGGGGTGCCGACTATTGCGTTTGAACAAGGCATTCCACACTCAGGGTTTAGAATAACACTCTCTGCAGGCACAGCTACTGGGGGGGACCAACCCAGAAACCCAAATACCCTCCAATAAATGTGCATTCTGCTGGCCAACCGGTCGATGGTGTCACAACTCCATCCAAAGCAATTCTACCGCCATCTACTGGCAGGCTATCTTTCGTCCTCACCAGCTTTCTAGTGCCACCGTCCCCCTCATGACTACATTGTCATGTCTGGTCATTACACACACCTGGTGCCCATTCCTTCATTAGTACTTGTATATAGGTTCCCTGTGTTTGGCCATTTGGCCAGAGTACCACACCTAAACATAAAGGATGGATCCTGTGGGGGGGAGACACTCAAAAGATACGAGGACATGAGTGCGTCTGTGGGAGGCAATTAACCAGGTGTTGGCTACGGTCCAGCGCCTGGAAACAAGGATACCTGAGACGATCACGCCGGCAGCAGTGTCCCTGAATCTCAACCACCACAGACACACTACTGGCCAGCCCTCACACTACAGACCAGCCCTCACACTACAGGCAAGCCCTCACACTACAGACCAGCCCTCACACTACAGACCAGCCCTCACACTACAGGCCAGCCCTCACACTACAGACAAGCTCTCACACTACAGACCAGCCCTCACACTACAGACCAACCCTCAGACTACAGACCAACCCTCAGACTACAAACAAGCCCTCACACTACAGGCAAGCCCTCACACGACAGACCAGCCCTCACACTACTGGCCAGCCCTTACACTACAGACCAGCCCTCACACTACAGGCCAGCCCTCACACTACAGGCCAGCCCTCACACTACAGGCCAGCCCTCCCACTACAGGCCAGCCCTCACACTACAGGCACGCCCTCACACTACAGGCAAGCCCTCACACTACAGGGAAGCCTTCACACTACAGGCAAGCGCTCACACTACAGACCAGCCCTCACACTACAGACAAGCCCTCACACTACAGGCAAGCCCTCACACTACAGGGAAGCCTTCACACTACAGGCAAGCCCTCACACTACAGACCAGCCCTCACACTACAGGCAAGCCCTCACACTACAGACAAGCCCTCACACTACAGACCAGCCCTCACACTACAGGCAAGCCCTCACACTACAGGCAAGCCCTCACACTACAGGCAATCCCTCACACTACAGACAAGCCCTCACACTACAGACCAGCCCTCACACTACAGGCAAGCCCTCACATTACAGACCAGCCCTCACACTACAGGCAAGCCCTCACACTACAGGCAAGCCCTCACACTACAGACAAGCCCTCACACTACAGACCAGCCCTCACACTACAGGCCAGCCCTCACACTACAGACCAGCCCTCACACTACAGGCAAGCCCTCACACTACAGGCAAGCCCTCACACTACAGACAAGCCCTCACACTACAGACCAGCCCTCACACTACAGACCAGCCCTCACACTACAGGCAAGCCCTCATACTACAGGCAAGCCTTCACACTACAGACAAGCCCTCACACTACAGACAAGCCCGCACACTACAGACAAGCCCTCACACTACAGGCAAGCCCTCACACTACAGGCAAGCCCTCACACTACAGACCAGCCCTCACACTACAGACCAGCCCTCACACTACAGACAAGCCCTCACACTACAGGCAGCCCTCACACTACAGGCCAGCCCTCACACTACAGGCAAGCCCTCACACTACTGGCCAGCCCTCACACTACATTATAAAGGGTTAGAGTTAGGTTACCTCACCCATGCAGTGTAACGAATGTCCTGTTTGCCAATTCGGGAGATTATGAGAATATGAGTTTCTATAACGTGAAACAGGCTGGAGTCAAAAGTACAGCATTACGGGTTGTGTCAGAAACATCAGTCATACACGGAGACATGTTATTGTGCTCCTGGCTTGCACGTGTTGTCTTGGTTTAGTCACACAGCTGTGTCTCTGCATTCACGTGTCTGAAGTTGTCTCCTGCCAGACATACTGACACACATATTGAACAGTGTGTCAGTTTGAGGGCCAGATTTAGGTTCCATAAATCAACTCGTAGATGAATCAGCCTCTTTCTTTTCTCTCGTAAATCCATCGCAGATGTACCTGGTTCCCCGAACCCAAAACACTGTTAATGCTTTAAATAATAACTTCCAGTGCCTTCAACAATTATTGACACTCCGGGTAAAGATGAGTAAAAGAGAGACATCCAACCTTCAGTTGAAGTCAATTCCTTCTGAGAAAACATATCTGTTATCAAGAAAAAATATTTCTGACAAAACCATGTGTGCTGCAATTATTTTCTAACAGGACATTTTTACGGAAGCAATTACCTGTGTGGTCAGGTATGATGTAACCAGACATCCACATGGTTAAGACCAAACCCCACATCCACATGGTTAAGACCAAACCCCATATCCACATGTTTAAGACCAAACCGCACATCCACAATTTAAAGACTGAACCAGATATTTGTTTTTTAATTGCAGAAAGTTTTTTTTAAAGTGTCAAAGTAATATTTTTGGAGGAATTATTCATTCAATGAATGTGATTTAAAATGTAGGACAAAATTCCAAGTGTCTAAATATGTCAAAGAGACACATTTTTAAAGGGTGTAGTGCCTTTTTGACATGGCTAGGTCAGGCTATTAAAGCTCACAGTTAGGGTTAGCATTATGTGTGCTAAGGCTTAGGTAAAATAAAGAACAATTCTCCTGGTTCCCACAAGCACGGAAAAACAAACGTCCGTGAGTTCAAAGTAAATAAATAGAGACGAGGGATGTGGCTGCGTGTCTGAGAATAAAGTATGTGAACGATTGAACATAATCTGTGTTCGAATGGGAGACCTCCCAACGGAAAACAGAACAGCCACTGCTTCTAATCAACGTGTTATTCAGTCTGACAGATGGGGCCAGCGTGATTCTAGCTCAGAAGGGATGCTCTGAAAACTGCTGTTTGTGAGATCCTCCGTTGTGTTCTCCAGTGTCTCTGACCCAGGTTATAGAACCCCATTGAAGCTGTCTGGATATATGGGTCATGACATATGGTTCAGGATATATGGGTCAGGATATATGGTTCAGGATATATGGGTCAGGATATATGGGTCAGGATATATGGGTCAGGATATATGGGTCAGGATATATGGGTCAGGATATGGGTGAGGATATATGGGTCAGGATATATGGTTCAGGATATATGGGTCAGGATATATGGGTGAGGATATATGGGTCAGGATATATGGGTCAGGATATATGGGTCAGGATATATGGGTCAGGATATATGGGTCTGGATATATGGGTCAGGATATATGGATCAGGATATATGGGTCAGGATATATGGGTCAGGGTATATGGGTCAGGATATATGGGTCAGGATATATGGGTCAGGATATATGGGTCTGGATATATGGGCCAGGATATATGGGTCAGGCTTCTCCGACATCACTTCCACTGGCCAGCCAGGACTCTAAATCCAACATTTCGTGTCCTACCCTCCTTCCTCTCTACGTGCTGTGATTCCTAGCCCTGTGGTTTGATGACTCACCGTGAGCTCACCGATCAAACTTTAATTTGGCCTCATACTTTCACTCTAAAGCCTCTCTTATTCTTCTGCCGTAGCCTTTTTTTAAACACATTTATTATCTACTCCACCTCAACACCTTTGTCACCCATGAGTCATTGGAAGTACAACTAGTAATATCTGTTCGCCGCTCGTTGACCCGAGCCTCGCCTTTCCTCTCTAGATTATCTCTCATTCTTCTCACATTCCTCACTTCCTTCATGTATTTTGACAACTTTATGCATCCTGTCTTGATTTAAAGACGGCCAAAGTAATTCCTTTCCACAAAAGAACAACTGTTGACTCTGTGAGCTACATCCCTATGTGAGTCAGGGCAGCTCTCTCTCAGCCAATTAAAAGCCTGCATCCCTATGTGAGTCAGGGCTGCTCCCTCTCAGCCAATAAAAAGCCTGCATCCCTATCTGAGCCAGGGCAGCTCCCTCTCAGCCAATTAAAAGCCTGCATCCCTATCTGAGCCAGGGCAGCTCCGTCTCAGCCAATTAAAAGCCTGCATCCCTATCTGAGACAGGGCAGCTCCCTCTCAGCCAATTAAAAGCCTGCATCCCTATCTGAGCCAGGGCAGCTCCCTCTCAGCCAATTAAAAGCCCGTATCCCTATCTGAGCCAGGGCAGCTCCCTCTCAGCCAATTAAAAAATTGACGGTTGTGTTGGTTACCTAAGACACAGATGCATCAGTAAAAAAAACAATTTCTGTCTCAGAGTGAGGTTAGCTTTGCCACTGTTGTCTCGCATATTTTCCAGGCATTTTCTTCAGAGTCGTGCTTTTGTAAACGTTACGACAGTCGGCAACACGTGTTAGCACTTATTTCAGTCCCGACCGAGACGAGGTACAGCTAATCATATTGATTATGATATAAAAGACAATACCTGATGCTAGTTCAGCATTCTGATCCAGATACTTATTAGCGGTCAGCAAATTATTCCTGAGGTTGACTTGTGTTTGAATGTGGACCGAACAAAAACCAAGGTCTTCAAAGGCTAATGAGCTACATGTTATTGTGGACTGGGTCAGAATCAAGGTACCCTGTGCCACAGGCCGGTGAGTAATACACACACACACATGCACACACATACAAACACACACAAACACACACACACACATGCACGTACACTAACATGCTATATGTGTGCAAAGCAAACACACAGCTAAACATGAATATCCCAGTTTCATTGTTTAAACAGGCAGGTGTCCAAGAAATACTCAGTACTTTTCCGAAAATGGTTTCTGGTTGGGAGGAGTCTGTGGAATTTGGGCGTTCTGAAGCAGATATCATATGGTCGACGCAGGTATCATATGGGTGAAGCAGATATCATATGGGCAATGCAGGTATCATATGGGTGAAGCAGATACTCCCGGTTAGTGCCTACCTATAGCATGTGGGGTACTCCCAGTTAGTGCCTACCTATAGCATGTGGGGTACTCCCGGTTAGTGCCTATCTATAGCATGTGGGGTACTCCCAGTTAGTGCCTACCTATAGGATGTGGGGTACTCCCGGTTAGTGCCTATCTATAGCATGTGGGGTACTCCTGGTTAGTGCCTACCTATAGCATGTGGAGTACTCCCGGTTAGTGCCTACCTATAGCATGTGGGGTACTCCCGGTTAGTGCCTATCTATAGCATGTGGGGTACTCCCGGTTAGTGCCAATCTATAGCATGTGGGGTACTCCCGGTCAGTGCCTACCTATAGGATGTGGGGTACTCCCGGTTAGTGCCTATCTATAGCATGTGGGGTACTCCCGGTCAGTGCCTACCTATCCCGCTGCATGTGATTCATATAGATAGCAACTGCCTGTGGTTCTACATATATAAGTTATAGATAGCAACTGCCTGTGGTTCTACATATATAAGTTATAGATAGCAACTGCCTGTGGTTCTAGATATATAAGTTATAGATAGCAACTGCCTGTGGTTCTACATATATAAGTTATAGATAGCAACTGCCTGTGGTTCTAGATATATAAGTTATAGATAGCAACTGCCTGTGGTTCTACATATATAAGTTATAGATAGCAACTGCCTGTGATTCTACATATATAAGTTATAGATAGCAACTGCCTGTGGTTCTACATATATAAGTTATAGATAGCAACTGCCTCTGGTTCTACATATATAAGTTATAGATAGCAACTGCCTGTGGTTCTACATATATAAGTTATAGATAGCAACTGCCTGTGGTTCTAGATATATAAGTTATAGATAGCAACTGCCTGTGGTTCTACATATATAAGTTATAGATAGCAACTGCCTGTGATTCTACATATATAAGTTATAGATAGCAACTGCCTGTGGTTCTACATATATAAATAATTGATAGTAACGGCCTGTAAATCTTAACATATATAAATTATGATTTTGTTTTTTGATGGCTACTTGTATTATACAATTTCCCATGTATGTTTTTGCGTCATCAAAACGACTTTCTAAAAGTGTGTTCAATGTTTACATATTTATTTACACATTTATATGTTCTTACATATTTAAATAAACAGAATAATCCTAAATGTCCACTTATTTGACGTAATGTTACAGTTTTAGCACTAGGTAGAATGGTGGCCATCTGGAGGATAATTGGAAACTTTGAAGACATCTGTTTTCTTTTAGAGACATTATTACCACAGGAATGTGGTACCGAGAAGGTTGTAAAAATAAAATTGTGAAGATCCGAAAAAAATAACGCCAAACAGAACAAACACACACACACAGGATCACATCGATGTACAACACTGCCATCTCCTGGGAACTTTCTTTAAATTCCAGTCATTTAGCTGAAATCCTTATCCAGAGTTTCAGAATGACACACAATAGCATCAGATGTGTCATGTTCTACACACCATTCAGTTAAAAATAAAAGCAAGGGGCCAGGTCAATCTGTAAAGAATTTAACAAAACCTGATCTTCACGGGACTCTGTTAAAGGTGATTTTTCCATAAACAAAAGTAAACACACATGCATGTTCCCGTTACAGATTTATTTGTAACCCATTTAAAGTATCAGGGTGAAGCGTCAAACATGTCTAAGCAATGCAACTAAACAAAAAACTGATGTTACTTGTTACGTGTTTAGAGTGTTTAGTTTCATTGATTAGACACCTTTTCATTATGCATTGAACAAAGATCTTGAATATAAAGGGATGGGAAAGACAGTTGGTTGATCATATGTGTCGGCAGGGCATGAAATTGGCACCCGCCAAATGCGGGTAACTTTTGTGATTGGCGGGTGAAACTGTCAATCTACCTGCCACGTTGGCGGGTAGCCAATAAGACAACACAACATCGAGCAAGCGTTGTGTTGTTGACCAATCACGTAGCCTATTGTTTTTGTTAAGCAAGCCCCGCTATTTTCTTGGACGTTCGAGACAAAATGCTGGCGTGAAGAGGTTGCCGGCTGTAGAGCAACGAAAAGAGGACGGTTCCAGGGGCGGAAATCCCGGAGGGGACACGAAATATGATATGCCCCCCCCCCCCCAATAAATCACTGTCAACAAAACTGTGTAATTTCAATATTAACAATAATACGCAATGAAAGCGCTTTGCTGATTATGGACACTTTTGTGCTTTTTTTGTTTCAAAATATTGCGAACCCTGCCATTGGTCCCACAATGGTTTGATCCACAGGCAATGTTAATGTTGTCTCGTGAACATTAGGGCGCGATTAAGGGGAGTCGCGCTCTTCTCAGTTACATTAAGCCTGGCTGAGAAAAGGTGGGTTCTTTATAAGTCACTACAGTAGAAAGTAAAAAAGGTTTTCGATTATATTTAACGTTGTAACTTTAAATATATTTAGTACATTGTATAGTGTTAATATTCATCTGGGAACAATGTGGCTGATTTGCTCGGGAAGAGTATGTGAACAAGTTACAAATGAATCTGTGTTAACTCCTGTAAAAAGGTTTAGCTTATTTTTTCTGTAAATCTATCTAACATATTTTGATTTCTTATGTATTAATTTAAGACTAACAATGCCCGACCAACAGAGGAGAAACCAGGGAGACTATATACAGACATAACGAGCAGAAATACCAACAGGTGTAAACAGTTACACAGGACAGAAAAGAAAAGGGCATTTCATATAAGTGACCGGGTAGCAGGGAAATACAAAAGGGAAACGGGTGAAAGTGGCCGGGGAGCTGGAAAAACAGAAGAAACAAAGGCCAGAACATACAATACATACAGCACAGACATGAAACGTTACAATATATATATTTAACATATTACAATGCAGGCTATCCGTTTACAATTACAGCAGTAATATGGGTGTCCCCCCTCAAGAATTGTTTCTGAGAAAATGCTATATAATTGTCCTCCCCAAACTTGATAACAGATTTTCGCCCCTGGACGGTTCCAAAAATAAAAAAGACGTTTTAATACTAAGTGGAAAGGGATGGCAAGGTTCGCGACTGGTTGGTGTACGACGTCACAACAGACTCTTGTCTTAAAAAGCAACAAACTTATAATATGTACAAACTTAAAAATAGTATTTTGATATAAATGTAAAGTGACTAATGTATTGCAGTTAACTTGCAGGTGTTAACTAAATAAATGAGACATTCAGTGAGATGAAACGCCTGCCACACCAGGTCAGATACAGTTGTAAGTCATTATGTTGATCTAGTCATAAATGAGATTGGTTAAGTTGGTTAATAACTCGACAGCACTTTAATGTGTATTCTGTACAAGTTCGAGAACCATTCTTATGCATTTTCTGAGTCATTCATTTATTTTAGGCACTAAAAATTTTGGCTGGTAAAAAACCACTGTGGCAGGTAGATTTCAAAATCCACCTGCCACAGTGGCTGGTGGCCAAAAACGTTAACTTCAGGCCCTGTGTGTCGGCCAATTGTCTCTCTAACCTAAAGGTTTTTGGAGGCAGGAACTACAAGCTTAGTTCGAGTAAATATAAGCAATATGCGATTTTCCCATCTAGGGTGTATGGTCAGGGTTAAGTTTAGGCATATGATCAGCTGTGTGGTCGGGGTTAGGTATATGATCAGCTGTATGGTCAGGGTTAGGTTTAGGCATATGATCAGCTGTGTGGTCGGGGTTAGGTATATGATCAGCTGTATGGTCAGGGTTAGGTTTAGGCATATGATCAGCTGTGTGGTCGGGGTTAGGTTTAGGCATATGATCAGCTGTGTGGTCGGGGTTAGGTTTAGGCATATGATCAGCTGTGTGGTCGGGGTTAGGTTTAGGCATATGATCAGCTGTGTGGTCGGGGTTAGGTATATGATCAGCTGTATGGTCAGGGTTAGGTTTAGGCATATGATCAGCTGTGTGGTCGGGGTTAGGGTTAGGTATATGATCAGCTGTATGGTTAGATTTAGGTTTAGGCATATGATCAGCTGTATGGTCAGGTTTAGGTTTAGGCATATGATCAGCTGTGTGGTCGGGGTTAGGGTTAGGTATATGATCAGCTGTATGGTTAGATTTAGGTTTAGGCATATGATCAGCTGTATGGTCAGGTTTAGGCATATGATTTGCTGTATGGTTAGGATTAGGTTTATGATCAGCTGTATGGTCAGGTTTAGGTTTAGGCATATGATCAGCTGTGTGGTCGGGGTTAGGGTTAGGTATATGATCAGCTGTATGGTTAGATTTAGGTTTAGGCATATGATCAGCTGTATGGTCAGGTTTAGGCATATGATTTGCTGTATGGTTAGGATTAGGTTTATGATCAGCTGTATGGTTAGGGTTAGGTTTAGGCATATGATCTGCTGTGTGGTTGGGGTTAGGGTTAAAGATTAATGACCCAGTAAAGATAGATAGATTTCATACCAGCCACATTACATATTCCATCTCATCTTAAATGGCAAGCTGTCTGTCTATTCCCTCTCTCACAATTGTTTCATTGAGAAGAGATTGAAGGAGAACTAGAGGATGTGGAAACAAGACATTGCTCCTTTGCACTACAAGCATGTTGGTGTTCAATCTGGTATTTTTCCAATCCTGTGTTAGGCCCTCTTTTATTTACTATTTATATAAATAATCTTAATCGGCATTTGTCTGATGCAAACTTTCATTTTTATGCAGATGACACAGTAATTTACTGCTGTGCACCCTCTCTTAAACAAGCCATTGCACATTTACAGAATGCCTTCAATGTGGTCCAAAACACTTTGCTACAGCTGAAACTTGTGCTCAATGCAGACAAAACTAAATGTATGCTTTTCACGGGCCCGCGGAATAGACCACTGAATGCTCCCTCAGTGATTACTCTTGACGGACGTGAAATACAGACTGTTACAACTTATAAGTATCTTGGTATTGTTATTGATGATTGCCTATCATTTAAGCCTCATGTTCACTGTCTAGTGAGAAAGTTGAGGCTAAAATTGGGTTTTTACTTTCGAAATAAGCTGTGCTTTTCTTTTAATGTTAAAAAACGGTTAGTGGCATCCACTTTTTTATCTGTGCTGGATTACGGTGATATATTATATATGCATTCATCTGCTCAACGCCTTCACATGATTGATGCAGCTTATCATGCATCGCTGAGATTTATTACTAATTGTAAAGCTCGCACCCACCACTGTGAGCTGTACTCTCGTGTAGGGTGGTCTGCTCTGGTCACACGGAGGCTTTGTCATTGGTAAACATTTATATATAAGGCTATTCTTGATGTGCTCCCATCCTATTTATGTTCACTTCTTATGAAAAAAAGTGCTGGTCATTACTCTCTCCGTTCTCAGGCTGTTGTCTTGCTTTCTGTCCCACATGTCAGTACTGAGCTGGGTAAAAAGGCCTTTGTTTATTCTGCTCCCTTTACATGGAATTTGCTGCAGAACAACTTAAAACTTAGTAAATTGATTCCTTTGAGTTGGAAGTTGAGAATGAGATGTTTTGAGTTGGACTCTCTCTCATGTCAATGTTTTTATTGAGATTTCTTTGTAAGTGCATAATTGGTTTTCATTTGTGTGTCTTTGTATGTATGTAATGATGTGATGTAACTTTGCTGCCTATCTTGGCCAGGTCTCCCTTGCAAAATATATTTTTAATCTCAATGGGCTTTTCCTGGTTAAATAAAGGATAAATAAAAAATAAAACTACTCTGATATATATGACACACTGTATTTATCCATTACTTATGCCACTGGGCATGGTCTCCTGTCCAGCTGTTCGTATTGTGTGTGTTTTTTGCTCTATTTGCACTGTTCATGTACATTTAAAAATGTGTGTCCTAAATGCTACAGCTACGGATCAGAACAAATTCCTTGTGTGTGTGTAAACAGATAATAAAACCTGATTCTGATTCTGAAGTCGAGTAGAGTACACGAGTGGAAATACGGGGAGAAAGCGAATGAGGGGAAGAGAGAATTAGAAATACCGTGGGGACTGTGTAGGGATGAGATTGAAAGAAATCTCATTTGGATTCCGCTGATGGGATATGGACAGTTGTCTTCACTAGAAGAAAGGTACTTTGACAGTTTCTGAACGGAACCCACCGGAAGCCCTGTCTAGAAGGATACGTGTCGTGTGCGCACATGTTGGTCTAACACCCCCGATCGAGAGCTGTAATGACTGTAATTCCAGGACTGACCTGATGGTGGTGCTGCTGTTCCCCAAATAGCACCATGCTTCAGTCTTCAAACACCCACGCGAAGTATTGCGGTGCTCGCGTCTACCGTTCCATTAGATATATGCACATTGGAACAAATGCATGCGATCAGAGTTAGATAGCGGATGTGCCGTTGCATGACATTGACATTCATGACATTGACATTCATTTCTTCTTCACTTATTCATACGGTTGATATGGGTGACCCTACACTCACTTTGAACAAATGTCATCATCATCATCATCGACATCCTCATTGTACAGTGTGTGTCCCGATACAATAAAGCACCATCAACACGCTCCATGACATGTTTATCCACTGAGCTCAAATGTCACCGGCGGACAGATCCGGTCATTTGTCATGTGATCGTGTCTCGCTAAATAACCTTCACGTCGTTGTGTTTAGGAAACTATGGAGATGAGTCCAGTAGCCCGGCTCTGTAGCACTGTGACTAATGTTCAAGGCATGAAGCATCAATGTGGACATCTTTTAAGCTGACCTCCACCCACAGAAATAAACAGTGTTTTTTGCTATTGTTTTCAAACACATTCCCTCCGACTGCCTGCCCACACACACACACACACGCACACTCACACACAAACACCCCATAGCATGTTATCGACATGCAGAGGAGGTGAACACCTAACACGCATGCATGAACACATGAACGAACACAGGAACACAAGGACACACACACACACACACGCGCTGGTCTCTTATTGAGAGATAAACAGAACGTGCTGAATCACATCCTGGGTCATCACAGTGTTAAACACGGTTTAAAGGTTGACCCCAGGGTTGAGTGGCGCTGCGTAACATGGAGCTGAGACCTGAGGGTGACTGTGACTTGTGACTCAGCTCCTCACATGGTTGCCTTTTGTCTGTCTAAACATTTACAAATGTGCTGCGTGGCCGACGAAGAAGCTACGCCGCGTGGAACATGAGCGACGGAAAACAAGACCAGGAAGCTTTTCTTTCATACACAAGTCCAGCAGATGTGGCTTTCAGTTAAAGCAGAACTTGGTCAGTGTGTTCATCTCTACACGGGTTCAGCTCAGGTCACTGCTTCTGATGTGTGCTGATTTATTGGAGAGACATTTTATTACAATGAACGAATGTTATGATGGAGGCACGCACTAACTGTTCCTCGTAATGAGTACATTTTAAATGTAGAAACAAAGACTGTGTGTTTTGCCCCACATGACGATAAACTGATATCCCACCCCACTACCATCTTCTCGCTGCTTGCAGACCACCCCGGAATCAGACGTTGGTCAATGGCTGGCTTGTTTTCACGCTGAAGTGTAGCTCCAGGCCGTGTGATCAATCAAAGTGATCTGATAGGTTGAGACAAGATGTTTCCCAAAGTCTCAATAAGGGGACTGCACACCATTCTACACACGCACGCACACACGCACGCACGCACACACACACACACACACACACACACACACACACACACACACACACACACACACACACACACACACACACACACACACACGCACAGGGATTATACAGGCATTTAACAAGCCCTTTCAGGAGGGTCAGAGTTCAACCATGGCTAGTCAGAAAAGAGTGGGAGCCAGTGGCATGGCACACCGGGACTGGGTGGAGGAAACGTGTGTGTGTGTGTGCTGGGGTGATGGATGGACGAATAAAGGACTCCCAAGAGGTACTTAAAGATAACTATTGTCGCTAAGATTTAACTGCACTTTTTTATTCGATTAGCGATGGGGAGGTTTTAGTGATCAGTGAAAGTAAATGGATCAATTCTCTGGATGTACAGTTATTATTGAAGAACCTGCCTGGCGTGGAGGTTAGTGACATGGCAAATAGAAGATCTATTAAAGTACTGGTCCAGCATACTGTTTATATCACCCCCACCCCACAAATAAGAAAACAGGTTTGAGAGAAATCGTCCATCATGACCTTTAATTTAAAAAAGGTTAAATTAATAGTGTTCATGTTTCAGGGTTTCTACTTTTTCAGGAGGGAAACCAATGCAGAATGGTTCTGCCAATCAGATGGTGTCCTTGATATTCAGCAGTAGTTTATCATTCCATGCTGTTGTCGTACCGCTCACCTGAGTGGAGAGGACAGTGATCGCTGCTGAGCTGTGAGAGTTCCTCTTGTTCGGCCGGTTAGAACAATGGGGTTAATTGTACTCAGTCTCTTCCCGTTCTACTGTTCCTCTCCGGGCTGTTCCTTCCTTCAGCCTCCACCTGTTCTACTGTTCCTCTCCGGGCTGTTCCTTCATTTAGCCTCCACCCGTTCTACTGTTCCTCTCCAGGCTGTTCCTTCCTTCAGCCTCCACCTGTTCTACTGTTCCTCTCCGGGCTGTTCCTTCCTTCATCCTCCACCCGTTCTACTGTTCCTCTCCAGGCTGTTCCTTCCTTCATCCTCCACCCGTTCTACTGTTCCTCTCCAGGCTGTTCCTTCCTTCAGCCTCCACCTGTTCTACTGTTCCTCTCCGGGCTGTTCCTTCATTTAGCTTCCACCCGTTCTACTGTTCCTCTCCAGGCTGTTCCTTACTTCAGCCTCCACCTGTTCTACTGTTCCTCTTCGGGCTGTTCCTTCATTTAGCCTCCACCCGTTCTACTGTTCCTCTCCGGGCTGTTCCTTCATTTAGCCTCCACCGTTCTACTGTTCCTCTCCAGGCTGTTCCTTCATTTAGCCTCCACCGTTCTAGTGTTCCTCTCCGGGCTGTTCCTTCATTCAGCCTCCACCGTTCTACTGTTCCTCTCCGGGCTGTTCCTTCATTTAGCCTCCACCCGTTCTACTGTTCCTCTCCGGGCTATTCCTTCCTTCATCTTCCTCCCGTTCTACTGTTTCTCTCCGGGCTGTTCCTTCCAGCGGTTGGTTTGGGATCGTGGTGGGTCCTATAATGTGGTTTCCATGGATCCCGACGGGTTTAATGGACTGGCAACGCAGGAATGTGACAACAGTAATTTACGACGTGATGAGCTGCTTTTTGAGCCTCCCTCAGGTCACATACCAAGTGTTTGTGTTTACCTGGCTACATGCACGGGTAAGCGTGCGATCACGTCTGTGTGAGAGTGTGAGTGTGTGTGTTTGTACCTGGCCGCATGCTCGGGTAAACGTGCGTACACTTCTGTTTCAGTGTGTGTGTGTGTGTGTGTGTGTGTGTGTACATGCTGCTTTTCAGTCCCATCAGATCTGTGTTAAAAAAACTACATAAACTACTTAAACAAGTGAATTGTGCTGAATGGGTGTGGCTGAGATTGGACCTGCTGGATAATGGAGGAGGAATGTGAGGTGTTGGTAAAGGCACGTTGACTTTGACCCGGGAAGGATTCCAACACGCCAACTCAGACTGTCGAGTGCCAGTTAGTCCTGGGAAGGGAAGGATGTGTAGAATTGGGACACCTAGCAGCCACTAAAAATGAGCCACAAACACACACACACACACACACACACACACACACACACTCACAAACAGAGCCACACACACACACACACACTCACAAACAGAGCCACACACACACACACACACACACACACACAAACAGAGCCACACACACACAAACACACACACACACACACACACACACACACACAAACAGAGCCACACACACACAAACACACACACACACACACACACACACAACACACATACACAGGAGCATTGGCAGAGGTCTTCAATGAACTGCAGTGCAGCAGTTAAAAGGTCAAGCTACTGATTTGACCCCCTCTTCCTCATAACACACGCTCGCTCAGTCCGTTTAGAAACCCCAGGTCTCTAGTACCCCCCTCTTTCCTCATAACACACACTCTCTCAGACCGTTTAGAAACCCCAGGTCTCTACTACCCCCCTCTTCGTCTTCCTCGCACACTTCTGAGAGATTGGAATGGATGCCTTGTTGTAAGGAACAATGACCTGACAACTCCATTCACTTCACGTTCACTCCGCCTTTTCTCCTCACCCCACATCTCTCTATTCTCTCAGCCTCCCTCTGGTCTCCCCTTTGCTCTTCCTCGCCCCTTATCTTCCCTTGATCTCCATCTCCCTCTCTCCTTCTCTCTCTCTCTCTCTCTCCTTCTCTCCTTCTCTCCTTCTCACTCCCTCCTTCTCTCCTTCTCTCCTTCTCTCCTTCTCACTCCCTCCTTCTCTCCTTCTCTCCCTCTCTCCTTCTCTCCTTCTCTCCCTCCCTCCTTCTCTCCCTCTCTCCTTCTCTCCCTCTCTCCTTCTCTCCCTCCCTCCTTCTCTCCCTCTCTCCCTCTCTCCTTCTCCCCTTCTCTCCTTCTCTCCTTCTCCCTTTCTCCTTCTCTCCTTCTCTCCCTCTCTCCTTCTCCCCTTCTCTCCTTCTCTCCTTCTCCCTTTCTCCTTCTCTCCTTCTCTCCCTCTCTCCCTCTCTCCCTCTCTCCTTCTCCCCTTCTCCCATTCTCTCCCTCTCTCCTTCTCTCCTTCTCTCCCTCTCTCCCTCTCTCCTTCTATCCTTCTCTCCTTCTCTCCTTCTCACTCCCTCCTTCTCTCCTTCAGTCTTGCCCGTCTATCTTCTAAGACTCTTGGTGTAAATCTACTCAACAACTAAGTGGATTCAAATTCTGCCCAAATCCCCACACATTTTCTACATCCTCCTCCCCCCTGGCCTCCTCACCTTAGCCTACCCATCGCCTCCTCCCCTTACCCTTTCCGCCTATCCGCTACCCCCCAACCCCAAAGCCTGTGGAATCCCAGCCTCATCCACCTAAATGTCACTCAAGAATGTTCCATCAATGAAACGGGGGAGACCGGCTCGGCTAATATATAACCAATTACACTGGTGGCGTTTCCTGTGTGTCCTTTGAGCTACACCACAGCCTCAAAGTGCCAATCAAGCCTGGAATGCCAGAACATGGCTCCTATTTGGAATGGGTCAGGGGTCACGGGTCAGGGGTCAGTGCGCCGGTAACCTCACATTCTAAAGGACTATTGTTCCCAGGGCTGGGGAGATTCAACAAGACCCACACATTCACAAACACACACACACACACACACACACATAGAGAGAGAGATAGTAAAACACACATTACGCTGGTTCTGATGAATAGTTCTCGTCTGCACGGCCTCCATGCTAGGAGTTAAACAAGGTGTGCGCGTCCATTGTCAAAGTACCTCGTACACATTTGGCAGAATATCACCTTTTCTAGTCTACTCTTATTTTGAAAACATCGGTGTATCGGTTTGTAAAAACCATCAGTGCAAAGGCCATGGAGAAACACATGTAAGCCCATACACCCACGCCACAAGCGGAGTGTTTTCTGGACTGTTTGTGGACCTGTGTGTGTCTGGACGGCGCCTGGGTGTTCAACACACCTTGACCTTTGAGCGTGTGGTGGAGTCAAAAGCAAAGGCGGACCGGTGGAAGGAGATGCGGGCTCGTTCGCTCGGTCCAAAAATGGAGCCCCATCCAGAATGTCTGAAATGCTCCTGGATTCCTCACGTCGTCGTTTGTCTCCAACCAAAAAATACACACACCCCCGCGCACACAAAGGCACGCATACAGACGGATGAATTAATACGCACACACACCCGTACACACACCCACGCGCACACACACAGGTATGCATACAGACGGGTAAAATGAATATGCGCACACACCCGAACACAAACACACCCACGTGCACACAAAGACGTGCATACAGACGGATATAATGAATATGCGCACACACCCGAACACACACACGTGCGCACACACAGGTATGCAGTCACGTTAACAGAAACCTGACCTACCTGAACGATCGAAACTACTCCCCCGCACAGTTAACACTTACATGCCTGTCATGGGAAATAAACCCTGTCTGAACTAACACCTGACTACACACATGGAGCTAGAGGAATGAGAGGTATACTGGGAGATAGGGGGTGTCTGGGAGATGGAGGGGCAGACTGGGAGATGGAGAGGCAGACTGGGAGATGGAGAGGCAGACTGGGAGATGGAGAGGCAGACTGGGAGATGGAGGGGCAGACTGGGAGATGGAGGGGCAGACTGGGAGATGGAGGGGCAGACTGTGAGATGGAGAGGCAGACTGGGAGATGGAGAGGCAGACTGGGAGATGGAGGGGCAGACTGGGAGATGGAGGGGCAGACTGGGAGATGGAGGGGCAGACTGGGAGATGGAGAGGCAGACTGGGAGATGGAGAGGCAGACTGGGAGATGGAGAGATGAGTGAACTTCAGGCTACTTTCAGCATTGCGAAAACACATTTGCAGCCTTGTTGCCCGATGTATTAATTAAATGTAAAACATTTGCCATGAGTTGACTTGGTTATAGACAGGGAAGCTGAAAACCTTCACTCCGCTACATCCTCTATTCTGCCGGCCACAAAGAAAAAGTCATTGAGAGACCTTGTAGCATTGAATAGCCCTTTCAATACCATGCAGGGAGTTTTCTACACTGTGAGTTTTAGAAATGCAATGCCTAAAGAAATACAGAATACTGGGATTTGAAGGATGTTTATAAGGAATAAAGTGAAATGTTGGTTTGGGGTGAATTGTCATCGCTTAAATGTCAATTAGTGGTATGTATGCTTCTATACAGTAGCTTCAATTCAGAGGTTCAACTACCTTTACGAACAGTCCCTCCTAACGTAAGAGTCGGGTTGTTGTCTACCATGTGGCTAGTTGGTATACTACTTGAGTCGGCCTATACTACGCAGATATGGGACTTTCGCTAACAGCCTGCGGTAAATTGGAGTATATTTAAGGTGAATTACGCAGTACACACTGACCACAGATAAACCCAAACATTTCATCACTTTAAAGATTACAAAAATGTCATAAATTCCCCTATAATCACTTGTTCTCATCTTCTTGTGTAGAAAGTTGTCAAATTTAATTTGTTGACAGCCAGGACAGGTACAGACTGTGATGACAGCCATGACAGGTACAGACTGTGATGACAGCCATGACAGGAACAGACTGTGATGACAGCCATGGCAGGTACAGACTGTGATGACAGCCATGGCAGGTACAGAATGTGATGACAGCCATGACAGGTACAGACTGTGATGACAGCCAGGACAGGTACAGACTGTGATGACAGCCATGACAGGTATAGACTGTGTTGACAGCCATGACAGGTACAGACTGTGATGACAGCCATGACAGGTACAGACTGTGATGACAGCCATGACAGCTACAGACTGTGATGACAGCCATGGCAGGTACAGACTGTGATGACAGCCATGGCAGGTACAGACTTTGATGACAGCCATGGCAGGTACAGACTGTGATGACAGCCATGACAGGTACAGACTGTGATGACAGCCATGACAGGTACAGACTGTGATGACAGCCATGACAGGTACAGACTGTGATGACAGCCATGACAGGTACAGACTGTGATGACAGCCATGACAGGTACAGACTGTGATGACAGCCATGACAGCTACAGACTGTGATGACAGCCATGGCAGGTACAGACTGTGATGACAGCCATGGCAGGTACAGACTTTGATGACAGCCATGGCAGGTACAGACTGTGATGACAGCCATGACAGGTACAGACTGTGATGACAGCCATGACAGGTATAGACTTTGATGACAGCCATGGCAGGTACAGACTGTGATGACAGCCATGGCAGGTACAGACTGTGATGACAGCCATGACAGGTACAGACTGTGATGACAGCCATGACAGGTACAGACTGTGATGACAGCCAGGACAGGTACAGACTGTGATGACAGCCATGACAGGTACAGACTGTGATGACAGCCAGGACAGGTACAGACTGTGATGACAGCCATGACAGGTACAGACTGTGATGACAGCCATGACAGGTACAGACTGTGATGACAGCCATGACAGGTATAGACTGTGATGACAGCCATGGCAGGTACAGACTGTGATGACAGCCATGGCAGGTACAGACTGTGATGACAGCCATGACAGGTACAGACTGTGATGACAGCCATGACAGGTACAGACTGTGATGACAGCCATGACAGGTACAGACTGTGATGACAGCCATGACAGGTACAGACTGTGATGACAGCCATGACAGGTACAGACTGTGATGACAGCCAGGACAGGTACAGACTGTGATGACAGCCATGACAGCTACAGACTGTGATGACAGCCATGGCAGGTACAGACTGTGATGACAGCCATGGCAGATACAGACTGTGATGACAGCCATGACAGGTACAGACTGTGATGACAGCCATGACAAGTACAGACTGTGATGACAGCCATGGCAGGTACAGACTGTGATGACAGCCATGACAGGTACAGACTGTGATGACAGCCATGACACGTATAGACTGTGATGACAGCCATGGCAGGTACAGACTGTGATGACAGCCATGGCAGGTACAGACTGTGATGACAGCCGTGGCAGGTACAGACTGTGATGACAGCCATGGCAGGTACAGACTGTGATGACAGCCTTGACAGGTACAGACTGTGATGACAGCCAAGACAGGTACAGACTGTGATGACAGCCAGGACAGGTACAGACTGTGATGACAGCCATGACAGGTACAGACTGTGATGACAGCCATGACAGGTACAGACTGTGATGACAGCCATGGCAGGTACAGACTGTGATGACAACCATGACAGGTACAGATTGTGATGACAGCCAGGACAGGTACAGACTGTGATGACAGCCATGACAGGTACAGACTGTGATGACAGCCATGACAGGTACAGACTGTGATGACAGCCATGACAGGTACAGACTGTGATGACAGCCATGACAGGTACACATGCAGCACCATAATTTGACCACTCTGTTGTTGCAGGAAATTATTGATTTGCTGGTGATTTTGCAGGGATACTACGGAATAAAAGGATGTGAAAAAAGTGAGCGACATCAAACTTACAAAGTGGTATGTTCGTAACACTACTAGGTGGAGGTGGAATTTCTTTAAAAAATGTTATGCCGGCTGTGAACCACAACCTAAAAGCAACTTTTTTCTTGGCGGTCCAAACACACACACACACAACCACAACAAAACAGGCGCTACGCAGTCAGACAGAAGCGCCCGTCATCTGGAAAACCACAAGGTCATCAGAGCCAATTGTACTCTGGACAAACACACACAACAGAAACACACACACGTAATGAATCTCAGTGTGCTTAACCTTTCTCCCACTTGGGCTTGGACCATGAATAGAACCCAGGACCTCTGCCTGGCCGACATACGCGACCACTCCTGAAGCGTTCACAGCACCGTGACCACACCGTGACCACACCACGACCACACTATGACCACACCAAGACCACACCATGACCACATCGTGACCACACCACGACCACACCATGACCACACCGTGACCACACCATGACCACACCGTGACCACACCAAGACCACACCAAGACCACACCACGACCACACAAAGACCACACCATGACCACACCGTGACCACACCACGACCACACCGTGACCACACCACGACCACACCGTGACCACACCAAGACCTCACCACGACCACACCGTCACCACACCAAGACCACATCGCGACCACACCACGACCACACCACTTGTTAAGCGAGCTCTCAGGCAACCTCCGGTCTGGCCCTCACACTGATCCACTGGCACAGGCAACACTATCTCGTCTCCCAAAAAGAACACATGCTTCAGGCAATACAAACTGCCCTCATTGCAATGCATCTCAAGACTACAAAAAGACAATCAAAATGATCGGATCTCACCGTATCGTTGACAAAAAATGTATCTGATACCAGCTGGTTCCTCCAGGGCCTGATGCTAGCATGAAATATGAAGCGCACTCACCTTTAAAGTTTAACTGTGCTAACTTCCTGTCTGGAGGGGAAATGGGGGGATGTTTGTATCGATATGGGAAAGAGAATAGGATTGTATGACTTACAGGGAGATTCTGTTTCAAATTCAAATCGCATGGTTCTGCAGGCTCATTTAAATAGTATTCAAGGCTTATTTCAATCTTCACATGGTTGTGACGGAATTGCACCTGAACTTGTTGTTAATATAGCTGAATTAAGAGGCAAAACAAGAATTATAAATCCAGATATATCTGATACACACTCATAATATGAATGAGATGGAACGAGCTGCACTTGTCTAGATTGAACATCCATCATAGCTACAGTGACCTGACCACGCCAGAGTTTCTAATCCTAGATATTTTGTTCTTGACCCCGCCATTTTTACAGATAGTGTGAGGAGACAATATTGAAAAATATATGATAAATAATCATAAATAATACATTATCCAATTATTTCCACTGACCCACGCACAGTTCAGCAGGAGTTTTTACTTGCCAGCTTCCTCAACACTGTAATAAAAGTCACATAAAAACAGTTGAACACATCTGAATGAAGTAATAGGCTATGAATCATGGGATGGTTCCAAAAGCTCAAATCTGTTCTTTGTTGTTGACCGGGTTACCTACCCTTAGTTACTTACCTTTAGTTACCTACCCTTAGTTACTTACCCATTACTTACCCCCTAGTTACTTACCCATAGTTACCTACCCCTAGTTACTTACCCTTAGTTACCTACCCCTAGTTACTTACCCATAGTTACCTACCCCCTAGTTACTTACCCATAGTCACTTACCCCCTAGTTACTTACCCCATAGTTACCTACCCCTAGTTACTTACCCCTAGTTACTTACCCCCTAGTTACTTACCCCTAGTGACTTACCCATAGTTAGACCCCTAATTACTTACCCAATAAGTTACTTACCCATAGTTACTTACCCCTAGTTACTTACCCCATAGTTACTTACCCATAGTTACTTACCCATAGTTACTTACCCCATAGTTACTTACCCATAGTTACTTACTCAAAGCCAGTGACTCCGCAGTTTCACTTACCGTCTGGATTCTGATAAATCTGCAGGGCCAGTTCTAAGGATAAGCATTATAAGCGGTCGGTAAGGGCCCCTGATTGCTGCAGGGGGCCCCAAATCAAATGTTGCTTAGGGCCCCCAACAAACTACAGCTGGCCCTGCCGATCTGTTATCTCACTGTTGCATCATAGATTCTCCAGCGGCTCGTGTCTGAAGTCCAGGCGGCGGGTGCGGTTTGGGAAGCTCGTTCTTTCTCTTTACGATCGACCTCCTCTTTCATGTTGGAATGATTAACATTACCTCATGACAACACTATCAGAGCGGCTTATATCACACAGGTTCATGGCCGTAAAGACCCGAGGACGATGATGACGACGAAAGGAGCTGGAGTATTTACCACCATCCCACGCAAGCTAATACAATACAATGCAGGGCGGTGAACTTTGAACACACTTTTCATGAAAGTGAGCGCCGATTCCAAAAATCAAATGTAAAATTGATCTCACGTAGATAAACAACCAGATCCTTAATTCAGCCCTTTGTACAAATGGCTTTTGGTAGCTTAGTCTTTAATCAATCAATGTGTTGTTCGAATTGCTTCTTTACTTTACCAGTTGTCATGAAGTGCTTTTACAAACACCCAGCCTCAATTCGAGTTACTCTGAGAGTAAAACTAAACCTTCCCAGAGTGGTTGCATTTGACTGGTGTCCCTTGGTTGATGCTTGGTGAAGTGAGAGGATGTTTTCGGCTTGTTGGGCCCTGTTCAGTGCCACAGTTTCAATGTTGCCGGAGATGTAGGGAACTAGAATGTCTAACCTTCTCCTGTGTCTAGTTTCCGCTTTCATTAATTTCATTAATTAACTATTAAGTCATTACAGGTATTACAGACACTATTAAGTCATTACAGGTACTACAGACACTATTAAGTCATTACAGGTATTACAGACACTATTAAGTCATAACAGGTATTACAGACACTATTATGTCATTACAGATATTACATACACTATTAAGTCATTACAGGTATTACAGACACTATAAAGTATTCCAGGTATTACAGACACTATTAAGTCATTACAGGTATTACAGACACTATAGAGTCATTACAGGTATTACAGACACTATTAAGTATTCCAGGTATTACAGACACTATTAAGTCATTACAGGTATTACAGACACTATTAAGTCATTACAGGTATTACAGACACTATTAAGTCATTACAGGTATTACAGACACTATTAAGTCATTACAGGTATTACAGACACTATAGAGTCATTACAGGTATTACAGACACTATTAAGTCATTACAGGTATTACATACACTATTAAGTCATAACAGGTATTACAGACACTATTATGTCATTACAGATATTACAGACACTATTAAGTCATTACAGGTATTACAGACACTATTAAGTAATTACAGGTATTACAGACACTATTAAGTCATTACAGGTATTACATACACTATAGAGTCATTACAGGTATTACAGACACTATTAAGTCATTACAGGTATTACAGACACTATAAAGTATTCCAGGTATTACAGACACTATTAAGTCATTACAGGTATTACAGACACTTAAGTCATTACAGGTATTACAGACACTATTAAGTCATTACAGGTATTACAGACACTATTAAGTCATTACAGGTATTACAGACACTTTTAAGTCATTACAGGTATTACAGACACTATTAAGTCATTACAGGTATTAAAGACACTATTAAGTCATTACAGGTATTACAGACACTATTAAGTCATTACAGGTATTACAGACACTATAGAGTCATTACAGGTATTACAGACACTATTAAGTCATTACAGGTATTACAGACACTATTAAGTCATAACAGGTATTACAGACACTATTAAGTCATTACAGGTATTACAGACACTATTAAGTCATAACAGGTATTACAGACACTATTAAGTCATTACAGGTATTACAGACACTATAAAGTCATTCCAGGAAATTACCCTTCAGCAGCGGGAAATGTGAACTAGTATATGATGTATGAATAATGTCCCCTATGTAGTGAATGATACATAGTGCTGTTCATTAGGTCAAATCAGGTCTGTCATTATAACCAGGAGATGACGTACAGTGGCTCTGAAAGCACTTCGCACTGCCTTTAATTCATCACATTTGATTGTGTTAAAAGAAAAGCTAAATGGATTTGATCAGAAGTTTATGCCACTGTGTGCATCATGTCAAAGTTCTTCGGTACCGGGCATCTCGCCACCTCGGTCCGTTATGCTATATTCAATGTATCTATATGTATATATTCCCTCTGTTTGCCTCTAGTCTATGTGTGGTCTTGTTCATCTGTTGCGTGTGTTTTTATGTGAGATTTACTGTGTGCATTACGCGTTTACATTTGTCCTAGGCTGGACTATTGCCTTGCATTTCCGTTTGTGGTTTATTCCCTGCATTGGTGGGAAAATAATCCTGTTTTTGCGTTGATCCTTCATCTGGCTCCGTCTTCTCCTACACAGCCGTCACAAGAGCAGAGTAAAGTCCGTTATTAATAAATCGAGAAAATATGGCACAACTGTGAATCCGTCTAGAACAGGCTGTCCTCAAAACCAATAATAGCCTGTGTGCTTCACAAAAGTGGCCTTAATGGGAGATCAAAAAAAAGGAAAGCAATTG
>CM055738.1:7395330-7492830 GCA_029465975.1 Dallia pectoralis | reverse complement strand
TGAAAAATGCTAGTTCTTCCCCGATTCATGCAACTGCTGTTTGTTTCACACAGACACAGGAATTATTTGATTTGAATTCAGACTGACATTTCAAATTTTCCTGCTGAGCCAGACAAAGGAACGATTTCCTGTTTCTGTGAACCGTCGTGGGCCGCGCACAAGGAAGCAGGAGAGTCAACTGGTTTTAACCCGAGACCCAGATTCAATTTCCCCTCTCAGCTACAATCAAACATTTGCATCGCAATTTCACATTGCAAAGTGGCAGTTATATACAAGATGTGGAAACTGTACATTTCTATTGCAAACAATCGTTTATCTAATTATCTTATTGATGAACAATAAAACTGGAAAGAACATCAATTTAAGTAATTGAGTCAAGCAAAAGGGTATGTTCTTTAAAATTCCTACACACTTTCTACCTAGTATTGTTGTTTGACATTTTTTTACATTATAGTTTTATTGAAACCTATTTATAATCCCCCACAGGCCATCATTTGAGAATCATTGGTCAGACTGTCACCAGTGGTGGACACTAGGTCCCCACACTGGGGGTTTTAGTGGGGTGCACACGTTAGTTCTGGTTGGGGATGTTTTATTGTGCACACCGGTTTTTAGTTGGCTAATTGTGCGTCAATGATTCTATAGCCCTCAACATAAAAACATGGTCGGTAACATCTTAGGAATTTAACAAGCCTACTCTTTCTTGGGTAGTGAGATATTATCCAACCTACTATACACAAAGGCACTTAAAAAGGCGACGGAACTGTCCATTGTTTAAATGGTGCTGGAAAAAAAACTGTTTTTATGGGCAGAGTTTGTTTACTCTTATGCCATGAGACAATGCCTTTGCTAATGAGGACAAAAGAAGAGGACTTTAGAAGAGGACTTTAGAAGAGAACAATAGAAGAGGACAATAGAAGGAAGCGATGAAAGAGGACAATAGAAGAGGACAATAGAAGAGGACAATAGAATAGAACAATAGAATAAGACAATTGAAGAGAACAATAGAATAAGACAATATAAGAGAACAATAGAATATGACAATATAAGAGGAAAATAGAAGAGGACAATAGAAGAGGACAATAGAATAGAACAATAGAATAAGACAATTGAAGAGAACAATAGAATAAGACAATATAAGAGAACAATAGAATATGACAATATAAGAGAACAATAGAATATGACAATATAAGAGGAAAATAGAAGAGGACAAAAGAAGAGGACAATAGAATAGAATAATAGAATAAGACAATATAAGAGAACAATAGAATAAGACAATATAAGAGAACAATAGAATATGACAATATAAGAGGAAAATAGAAGAGGACAAACGAAGAGGACAATAGAATAGAACAATAGAATAAGACAATAGAAGAGAACAATAGAATAAGACAATATAAGAGAACAATAGAATAAGACAATATAAGAGAACAATAGAATATGACAATATAAGAGGAAAATAGAAGAGGACAATAGAATATGACAATATAAGAGGAAAATAGAATAGGACAGTAGAAGAGGACAAAACGAAGATGACAATAGTGGACAATAGAAGAGGACAATAGAAGAGAACAATTCAAGAGGACTCTGGAAGAGATCATAAAAAAGGACAAAGGAACAGAAGGGTAATTATAGATTACATTATTGGCGAGGCGAGATCCCAGTCGCTGATTTGGGCAGACAATCATAAGCTGTTGGTATTTTAAAGGTAGCACAGATTTTTATGTTCCAGCTACCAATAAAAAAAATGAAAAACCACTGAGGTCAGAGATGGACACAATGTGTATTACAAACAGATGTGGAACCATCAGTCCCTCATATTTCTAATTGTTTGACAGGTGTATTTGGCCATAAATGTGGTTATTATGTCTAAAAGAACAGATGTCAGTGATTACTGGTGGAGCATAAAGAGAATTGGAACTGGGTTTTACTAGAAATGGGATTCATCCTGACCCTACATGTGATTTAGTTGTCTAGTTGTTTCCCTGAGAAACGACAATGTGCTAAAGTTAAATGAATAAGCAACATCCTGTTTCTCAAGAAAAAATCACTTGTATTAGAGATAACGGTGTCACCTACATTGACCACAATCAGCACACACACACACAACACACACACACACACACACACACACACACACACACACACACACACACACACACACACACACACACAGACAGGCAGCGGACCACAAAAACCCCATTCACTCAGAATAAGTCATAAGCATTCAGACAGTTAACTACCGGAAGCAAAACCTAACCTTTTATATTGTTGCGTTCTCTGTTTACAATCTAAACTGCTTTTTAACAGCTTCAAATGTTGTACAGAAATGTTGAAATACTCACTCGGAGTAACAACATGCCATTAACACTTTTTGAGAAATTTCCTGAATTTGATAATGTTTTTATGCGTTCACTAAGTCCGTTAGACGGACTACGTCTAGAGTCTTGAGTCTATGTTACGTATAAGAGTAATTGAGGTAAAGGTTGAGAATGCGTAAGGGTTAAGCCTGGGTTCAAAACAAATCCAAATTGGTCTTCCAATTCAGGAAACTAAGTTACTTTGTGTTGTTGCTAATGTATCAGAATGGCATTATCTAAGCATTCTGTGTTTAAATGTCAGAGTGATTACCTTCCTGTGGGACGCATCTCTCAGCCAGGTAATCTGTGCTTCCATATGTGGTGTTTAGACCCAGGAACCTACAGTATACGACACACACACACGCACACGCACACACACACGCACACACACATAAACCTGACACACCATTAAAGATTTGCTCCCCCTCCACCCCTCAAACTCCATCACCTCATGGTCACCCCCCCACCCCGTCTGCACCCACATACCGACCCAAATTCATTTTTTATTAACAAAACTGAAACAAAACAAACATTGGGCAAAATGCACACGTGCACTGGTGACGATGCCTCCTAACACAAATATGCTAGAACCCACCTGGTGACGATGCCTCCTAACACAAATATGCTAGAACCCACCTGATGACGATGCCTCCTGACACAAATATGCTAGAACCCACCTGATGACGATGCCTCATGACACAAATATGCTGGAACCCACCTGATGACGATGCCTCCTAACACAAATATGCTAGAACCCACCTGATGACGATGCCTCCTAACACAAATATGCTAGAACCCACCTGATGACGATGCCTCCTGACACAAATATGCTAGAACCCACCTGATGACGATGCCTCATGACACAAATATGCTGGAACCCACCTGATGACGATGCCTCCTAACACAAATATGCTAGAACCCACCTGATCACGATGCCTCCTGACACAAATATGCTAGAACCCATCTGATGACGATGCCTCCTGACACAAATATGCTAGAACCCACCTGATGACGATGCCTCTTAACACAAATATGCTAGAACCCATCTGATGACGATGCCTCCTGACACAAATATGCTAGAACCCACCTGATGACGATGCCTCCTGACACAAATATGCAAAGATTTTAAAGTTTCTTGTTTTGTGTTACTGTGAAATTAAACAACTCTTTTTTTTTGAACTCTAACGATTTTTTGCATTGGGTTTACTTTAGTCAAATTTGTCATGCAGCGTGTCCTTTCCATTTTATGAATAATTCATTAGAGGTTGGGGTCCAGACGGTGAAACCATAAAGGGTTATTGGGTTCATTAGGAATTGGAGTATTTTAAAACTCTCTCTCCTCTCTCTCTCCTCTGTCTCTCCCTTCTGGCTATTTTTTACTCTACCCTTTCCTCGACCTATCCCCTCTCCATCGCTCTCTTGACCGTCTCCTCTATCTCCTCTTTCCCTCACGTTCTCTGGACTCCATCTCTTCCCACCCATTCCCTCAGGTCATAACAAACAAAAACACTTTGTCTCCTCCAAGAATGAAATCTGAATTAAATTAAATCTTTAATTCTTGATATATATTTGACAAATTAGATGTTAAACCACATTATTCAAAATGTTAAAAACTTTTTCCTGCCTTCAGCCAATGTTTATACCTGCCTTTAGCCAATTCAGAATAAAATCGTATCTTTTAGATACATTCCCTTTAAAACATACATTTTTTGTATCCACTCAATTCTTATCCAGTCAATTCTTTTAAAATTTGTTGACCTCGGATTGCACAAATTACATCTCTGTCATTTGTGGATCCAAATTTGCAACAGGGGAAAGATCAGATTTATTTGAAAAACTATTTTGGCTCTGGTAAGAAAGAATGAAGACAAGCTAGTGGTCGAAGGCCAAGTGCCGGGGTGAAAAGCAAATGTACAACTTACGCTTAAACATTCCAACCAAACATGTGGCATTCCAACAAAACTTGGAAGAGTTGCCCAAGAAAACAACTATCAAAGTCCTTTACCTGATGAGTCATCCCAGAATACTGAACACAACTAATGACCTGTTGGTCCAGCACATTCCACAGATGTACAATCAGGCCAGAGCATACACCTTGAACCCTCTATCAAGTTCCTCAAACTATTCCTGAATAATATGTGCAGTGTGGCAGGGCACATTCACCTGCTGAAAGATGCCACTGCCAACAGGGAATACCATAATGTTTAGGCAGGTGGCAAGTGTCAAATTGATGTCCACATGAATGCCACTGAATGCTTCACACTCCTTCCACCAGCTATCTGTCTACCCACAGTGCATCCTAGTGCCGTCACTTCCCCAGGTAAAGTGTGCACACGTGATGTAAAGGAAAACGTACTAGATCAGACTAGACTATCTTATGGCAGCATACCTTACAATAACACCATGTTTATACACATGCTATGGTAGCATACCTTTTAATAACACCATGTTTATACACATGCTATGGTAGCATACCTTACAATAACACCATGTTTATACACATGCTATGGTAGCATACATTACAATAACACCATGTTTATACACATGCTATGGTAGCATACATTACAATAACACCATGTTTATACACATGCTATGGTAGCATACCTTACAATAATACCATGTTTATACACATGCTATGGTAGCATACCTTACAATAACACCATGTTTATACACATGCTATGGTAGCATACCTTACAATAACACCATGTTTATACACATGCTATGGTAGCATACCTTACAATAACACCATGTTTATACACATGTTATGGTAGCATACCTTGCAATAACACCATGTTTATACACATGCTATGGTAGCATACATTACAATAATACCATGTTTATACACATGCTATGGTAGCATACCTTACAATAACACCATGTTTATACACATGTTATGGTATCATACCTTACAATAACACCATGTTTATACACATGCTATGGTAGCATACCTTACAATAACACCATGTTTATACACATGTTATGGTATCATACCTTACAATAACACCATGTTAATTGTGGAATAAAATACATATTTTAATGTGATCAAAATGATATATATGCTTGCCATACTTATTATAATGTTGAGTTGAGCTGTGTCCTTGAGACTGTCCAGTCCTCCCCAAAGAGCACCTGCTCTGATAAGCTAGACAGTGGTCTGGGAGAGGGAAGTTACTGAACAACATGTTGTGTCACGGTGGGAAGGACTGGACCCACAAAGGGGAGTTTAAGCCTGTGCATTCATGACGTGATTCAGATTTCACCCTAGACACCATTGATGTAACTCGGTGTGAATCTCCAAATAATAATAATAAACACTTTAACTAAACTTCAAGACTCTGCGTTCTTTCTCACATCAACCAACTCGGGGAAGTCCTCAGACTTCGACATTATACTCATGCTATGGTAGCATACCTTACAATAACACCATGTATACACATGCTATGGCAGCAGACCTCTAAACCTCCACCCACCATTTTGCTCTGTAATTGCCATACAACCCATCTTTCAGCAGGAACACAGCACACATAGACACTAAATCAACTGGCGGATAGAAAGGCACACTGAACAGGCTTGATCAAATTGTGTTACTAAATGAATGATCACCGAGTTGCAGTCGGAATGATGCGTTTGTCTGTGTGTGTGTGTGCGTGTGTGCGTGTTTTTGGCTAGGTTGTTAAAGGCTTGGGAGTTGGACTTATGGTTCATGGTTTGACTTGGGTTCAGGGTGTATGGTTAAGTTCAGGGAAAATAACATTTTGAATGGGAATACATTTTCTTTTTAATGGTTATCTCAGGCATGGTATAGGACTGTGTGCATATACTCGCACACACATCCGCATTCATACGGTCTGTGCATTTTTCTGACATGTGTAAGAAATGCAGACATGGATCCATTTTAAAGAATTAAAATGTATTTCTGGTGTGATAGGCTGGCCAATCGGCAGCACGGTGCGACAGCTGTACCAGCCAGACGGGAGGAAGGGAAACGCCAAATCCCCCGCCCACACCAGTTTCCCAGTGAACAATGTGCCAGAAGAGCTGCGGTGAGATACGGTGAGCTACAATGAGCTATGGTGATTTTCGATGAGAAACGGTTATCTATGGTGAGTTACGGTGAGCTACGGTGAGCTACGGTGAGCTAAGGTGAGCTAAGGTGAGCTACGGTGAGATACGGTGAGATACAGTGAGCTACGGTGAGTGCTGAAGCAGTCAAAGGCACTGACAGTTTGGCAATCTGAAAGAGATGACTCACAATACCCAGGACTACGGCTCAGAAGATTGCATGTTCCAATACAGTGCAAAAAAAAACAGTATGTGTTTTTTAACACTTTCCAGTACCTCTTTAGTAAAAACTAACCCTAACCCGTAACTAGCTGGAATTAACACCAGAACATACAGTGATATTGTCGATTGCAAAGACACATTCACTGAAACCAGTTTATCACTGATTTGAACTGATAGGCACAGCAGTATTGTTTTTTTGCCAAACAGTCTAATTGCTTTAACACAGAGAGTGAGAGGGCAAAGCACATTTTGCTAAACTGTAAACACATCTCTTCACTAAAGATGCAAATTAAAATTACAGTTTTCACACCCGCTAAAACATTTCCTAAATGTGTTACAGTGAAAACTATAAACACACTTCAAGATATTGACAAAATCATAGACCCCACAAAGAATGGATCCTTATTCTCAAACGCATGATATCGGGCGAAAAATGTACACTTTCCACAGAAAATCCCACAAACGCATCAAACGACACCCTTTACTGTAATATGTACTTTTTCAAAACTCTTCACAGTTGTCTTTATCAACAGTCAGATTGGCGGAACAGCTCATTTAAAAAAACACCAAAACACAATATATCAATTTGATTTCAAGTGTTCACTCATAACAAATCCATAAAAACACCAACAACAAGTTGCATTACGTAAAGCACCATTTCTTTAGAAAACAAAAAGGGCACAAATGTAATGTGTGATAGGTACTGCAGGAAATGTTACAGGAATAAATCAGAAATGCTGCAATTTGTTTTAATATGCTTCTTTTTTTAGCAGATTAAAACACACAACCTCTCAACCCAGAAACCCCGATTATTATTGATACTTGAACATGTACATATACACTGTACTGATATTGCCTCCAGAGTAACTAAATCTCAATCCAACAGGGAACCTTTGGGATATGATGAAACTGGAGACTCTCATCACGGATGTGCAGCCGACAAAACTGCAGCAGCAGCGTGACGCTATAATGTTAATATGGGACAACATCTCTGAGGAATGTTTTGTAGCACCTTGTGGAATTTATGCCAAAATAATTAAGGCAGTTATGAAGGCATAGGCCATAGGGGGTCCAACCCGGTACTAGCAAGGTGTACCTAATAAAGTGTCCTGTGATTGGTGTGTGTAAAATACATTTTGGACATTGATTTGTTTTGCAAGGTGACATTAATTTGTGATTTTTATTTAGTTTTATATATTAGAATAAGATACTTTCTGCATTGATCCTCTTTGGTTTTATTCAAGATTTATTCGTTTTCAGTGCTTCTCGTTTTTTGCCTTTAATTAATTAACTGCATACTACAACAAACCAGCTATATTATAGCTATATTATAGCCTTCAATTCAATAGCAATGATTTTGCCAGGGAATTGGGTCGAGTAGTGGTCTTTTTGTTAATTTTTTTGTAGATATTTGTTTAGTCATTATGATGACCACTTGTATGAACAGATAATTAAATAAATTACGACATAGTAAAATACTTAAAGGTTCTAAGATCAATGTACCCCTGTCTTGGAATTTCTATAGAGGTACCATTTAAATGAGAATTATAAAAACGCGTTGTCGAATCTGTCTTCAGTATCAGACATTATCGCATGATTTGATATCTGACAGATACATTTAAGGATTATTTCCTATTGTTCATCATAGCATTACATCCGTGTTTGTTTGTTTGTTTGTTTCACTTCCCTTATTAAACAGTACTTGGTGCAGGTGCCGCTGATGTACTGGAGTGTAAACCCAAGCTCATGCTGAACTGAAGGACAGATTAACAGTTAAACAAAAGATTCATAAGCACAGGATCTGTCAAAAAGTCACACTAAACACCCACACACAACCACCCACACATCAAGCCACGGGCACACGAACGTACCCCATGGCTTTTTCACACACACACACACACACACACACACACACACACACACACACGCACACACGCACACACACACGCACACACGCACACACACACGCAAACATGCACACACACCGACTGATACACACACATTAAAACATTTACAAATGCATATGTGCCCACACAATGCATGCATGCGCGCGCACACACACACACACACACACACACACACA
This sequence comes from Dallia pectoralis, assembly GCA_029465975.1. NCBI lineage: Eukaryota > Metazoa > Chordata > Actinopteri > Esociformes > Umbridae > Dallia > Dallia pectoralis. The sequence goes on along the minus strand of CM055738.1, from coordinate 7,484,103 downwards.
CACACACACACACATACACATACACACACACACACACACACACACACACACACACACACACACACACACACACACAGACAACATGCATGGACATGCACACACCCCCCCCACACACACACACACACAGACAACATGCAACACACACACACCCACACACACACAGACAACATGCACACACACACACACCAAACACACACACATACACACGCACCCCCAGACTAACAAACACAAAGGGAACACACGCAAACAAATCATAAAGGGTTAATGATAGCTCCATGTGACCCTCTTCCCCCGCCCTCTTCATCATAAACATATACACGCACACACACACACACACACACACACACACACACACACACACACACACACACACACACACACACACACACACACACACACACACACACTCCCCGAAGGCTGTTTGAAAGCATATGAGTGCAGATGAAGCTCAGCAGGGGCGCAGGTTATCTTCATTTTTATTCATTTCTGTCCAGCTCTCTGTCTTTCTGCTTCCAGGGATCAACATCACAACAACACCACTCTGGCTGGATTCCGGAGCATCTCTGTTGTCTCTCCCTGCTGAGCTCCAAGGTTCCAAGGATCCGAAGTTCTATCGTGTAAAGAGCTCAACTAAACAAGAAAATATAAAAAAGCATTTAAACCTACCTTTTAACATGTCTCGCAGCAATGTCAACATTTAGTCTGGTATCAAACTTTTTCATAATTTGTTGTCAAGACTAAAACAAGTATATACATTTGATGTATATATGTGTATCTATTTATGTATCTATCAATAAAAGTGTTTCCTTTTGTGAGTCGAAATCATCAATGCCTTTTTAACAGTGTTCTATGGTTGGGTGTTCTCTGAAAGCCTTTTAACAGTGTTCTATGGTTGGGTGTTCTCTGAATGCCTTTTTAACAGTGTTCTAGGGTTGGGTGTTCTCTGAATGCCTTTTTAACAGTGTTCTAGGGTTGGGTGTTCTCTGAATGCCTTTTTAACAGTGTTCTATGGTTGGGTGTTCTCTGAGTGCCTTTTTAACAGTGTTCTATGGTTGGGTGTTCTCTGAAAGCCTTTTAACAGTGTTATATGGTTGGGTGTTCTCTGAAAGCCTTTTAACAGTGTTCTATGGTTTGGTGTTCTCTGAATGCCTTTTTAACAGTGTTCTAGGGTTGGGTGTTCTCTGAAAGCCTTTTAACAGTGTTTTATGGTTGGCTGTTCTCTGAAAGCCTTTTAACAGTGTTTTAGGGTTGGGTGTTCTCTGAAAGCCTTTTAACAGTGTTTTAGGGTTGGGTGTTCTCTGAAAGCCTGTTTAACAGTGTTCTATTGCTGGGTGTTCTCTGAATGCCTTTTTAAAAAGGTTTCTATGGTTGGGTGTTCTCTGAGTGGTTTGAGAAAAATGTCAAATGTTGTGCTTTATGCCTCTTAAAAACTACCCTGCTTTATTTTGTTATATTGACATTTGGCAAACAAAAACTAACGTTAATGTCAAATAATTTTGTATTTTACAAATGTCCCTGGGAGTCTTGTATATTATAAATGTTATAAATCTGTTGTGACCTGATTGGTACTCTTGTGCATAGAAAGTGTCCGTCAACCTGCCTGTGTTACAGGAAAGCGTGGCCTTGTGACTAAAACATTTCACTAAATCTTTGTATTTACCTTCATTTGCTGTTATTCGCCTGTTACTAAAAGCTAAAAGTTTGCCTTCATAAATGGTTTTAGAGTGGGGAAAGAATACAAATTGGGAAACACCCTTAACTCTAATTTGTCAGACTCACATGCGTAGATATGTCACACCTAAAACATTCACCTAGTTGTGTCAGTCATTTCAGTTCTCTCACACAAATGACTGAAACAATGTGTAAAATACTTCAGTAGTGACACTTCCATCACACCTCTCTTTTTTAAAAACAAAATAACCAATCTGCAATCTGAATACACCCAATATTTCACTTCTAAGTGTATGGTTTTCTGTATGGATTGAAATTTGGTGTATATTATGTGTATTTGTTTAGGTGTTTATATCTTTACACCCTAACTATTATCTGTATTTGTTTATGTGTTTATATCTTTACACCCTAACTATTATGTATATTTGTTTAGGTGTTTATATCTTTACACCCTAACTATTATGTGTATTTGTTTAGGTGTTTATATCTTTACACCCTAACTATTATGTATATTTGTTTAGGTGTTTATATATTTACACCCTAACTATTATGTGTATTTGTTTAGGTGTTTATATCTTTACGCCCTAACTATTATGTGTATTTGTTTAGGTGTTTATATCTTCACACCCTAACTATTATGTGTATTTGTTTCGGTGTTTATATCTTTACACCCTAACTATTATGTGTATTTGTTTAGGTGTTTATATCTTTACACCCTAACTATTATGTGTATTTGTTTAGGTGTTTATATCTTTACACCCTAACTATTATGTGTATTTGTTTAGGTGTTTATATCTTTACACCCTAACTATTATGTGTATTTGTTTAGGTGTTTATATCTTTACACCCTAACTATTATGTGTATTTGTTTAGGTGTTTATATCTTCACACCCTAACTATTATGTGTATTTGTTTCGGTGTTTATATCTTTACACCCTAACTATTATGTGTATTTGTTTAGGTGTTTATATCTTTACACCCTAACTATTATGTGTATTTGTTTAGGTGTTTATATCTTAACACCCTAACTATTATGTGTATTTGTTTAGGTGTTTATATCTTTACACCCTAACTATTATGTGTATTTGTTTAGGTGTTTATATCTTCACACCCTAACTATTATGTGTATTTGTTTAGGTGTTTTTTATATTTACACCCTAACTATTATGTGTATTTGTTTAGGTGTTTATATCTTTACACCCTAACTATTATGTGTATTTGTTTCGGTGTTTATATCTTTACACCCTAACTATTATGTGTATTTGTTTAGGTGTTTATATCTTTACACCCTAACTATTATGTGTATTTGTTTCGGTGTTTATATCTTTACACCCTAACTATTATGTGTATTTGTTTAGGTGTTTATATCTTTACACCCTAACTATTATGTGTATTTGTTTAGGTGTTTATATCTTCACACCCTAACTATTATGTGTATTTGTTTAGGTGTTTATATCTTTACACCCTAACTATTATGTGTATTTGTTTAGGTGTTTATATCTTTACACCCTAACTATTATGTGTATTTGTTTAGGTGTTTATATCTTTACACCCTAACTATTATGTGTATTTGTTTAGGTGTTTATATCTTTACACCCTAACTATTATGTGTATTTGTTTCGGTGTTTATATCTTTACACCCTAACTATTATGTGTATTTGTTTAGGTGTTTTTTATATTTACACCCTAACTATTATGTGTATTTGTTTAGGTGTTTATATATTTACACCCTAACTATTATGTGTATTTGTTTCGGTGTTTATATCTTTACACCCTAACTATTATGTGTATTTGTTTAGGTGTTTATATCTTTACACCCTAAATATTATGTGTATTTGTTTCGGTGTTTATATCTTTACACCCTAACTATTATGTGTATTTGTTTAGGTGTTTATATCTTTACACCCTAACTATTATGTGTATTTGTTTCGGTGTTTATATCTTTACACCCTAACTATTATGTGTATTTGTTTAGGTGTTTTTATATTTACACCCTAACTATTATGTGTATTTGTTTAGGTGTTTATATCTTTACACCCTAACTATTATGTGTATTTGTTTCGGTGTTTATATCTTTACACCCTAACTATTATGTGTATTTGTTTAGGTGTTTACATCTTTACACCCTAACTATTATGTGTATTTGTTTCGGTGTTTATATCTTTACACCCTAACTATTATGTGTATTTGTTTAGGTGTTTATATCTTTACACCCTAACTATTATGTGTATTTGTTTCGGTGTTTATATCTTTACACCCTAACTATTATGTGTATTTGTTTCGGTGTTTATATGCGAATGGTTCTATTTTATGCTCTGTGTTTTGACCTGTCCTCGTCTCAATACCTTTGGCCATGTTGCCGTTAAAATGTTCCGTAATGAAGTTAGTTAAGTAAATATATATATAAAAATGATAATAATAAAGTAGCGGTAGCTAATTGGTTAAATAAAACCCACAGGAACAACCTCTACTGTCTCTGCCCTGCATCCTGTTCTCTCTCCGGTCCATCTTCTCAAAATCTATTGGTCATAGAGGATTTGTACAGATCCATAGTTTGGCTCACGCTTGTTTCTCAATGTCTACAATAGTCTGTGCTTTGAAATCGAGTCAGTCTGTCCGTTGTGTAATTTCTACTTTACTATCTGGTGTCATGTTGAACTGTAGTTATATAACTATCTGGTGTCATGTTGATCTGTAGTTATATAACTATCTGGTGTCATGTTGAACTGTAGTTATATGACTATCTGGTGTCATGTTGATCTGTAGTTATATAACTATCTGGTGTCATGTTGATCTGTAGTTATATAACTATCTGGTGTCATGTTGATCTGTGGTTATATAACTATCTGGTGTCATGTTGATCTGTAGTTATATAACTATCTGGTGTCATGTTGAACTGTAGTTATATAACTATCTGGTGTCATGTTGAACTGTAGTTATATAACTATCTGGTGTCATGTTGATCTGTAGTTATATAACTATCTGGTGTCATGTTGAACTGTAGTTATATAACTATCTGGTGTCATGTTGAACTGTAGTTATATAACTATCTGGTGTCATGTTGAACTGTAGTTATATAACTATCTGGTGTCATGTTGATCTGTAGTTATATAACTATCTGGTGTCATGTTGATCTGTAGTTATATAACTATCTGGTGTCATGTTGATCTGTAGTTATATAACTATCTGGTGTCATGTTGATCTGTAGTTATATAACTATCTGGTGTCATGTTGAACTGTAGTTATATAACTATCTGGTGTCATGTTGATCTGTAGTTATATAACTATCTGGTGTCATGTTGATCTGTAGTTATATAACTATCTGGTGTCATGTTGAACTGTAGTTATATAACTATCTGGTGTCATGTTGAACTGTAGTTATATAACTATCTGGTGTCATGTTGATCTGTAGTTATATAACTATCTGGTGTCATGTTGATCTGTAGTTATATAACTATCTGGTGTCATGTTGAACTGTAGTTATATAACTATCTGGTGTCATGTTGAACTGTAGTTATATAACTATCTGGTGTCATGTTGAACTGTAGTTATATGACTATCTGGTGTCATGTTGATCTGTAGTTATATAACTATCTGGTGTCATGTTGATCTGTAGTTATATAACTATCTGGTGTCATGTTGATCTGTAGTTATATAACTATCTGGTGTCATGTTGATCTGTAGTTATATAACTATCTGGTGTCATGTTGAACTGTAGTTATATAACTATCTGGTGTCATGTTGATCTGTAGTTATATAACTATCTGGTGTCATGTTGATCTGTAGTTATATAACTATCTGGTGTCATGTTGAACTGTAGTTATATAACTATCTGGTGTCATGTTGATCTGTAGTTATATAACTATCTGGTGTCATGTTGATCTGTAGTTATATAACTATCTGGTGTCATGTTGAACTGTAGTTATATAACTATCTGGTGTCATGTTGATCTGTAGTTATATAACTATCTGGTGTCATGTTGAACTGTAGTTATATAACTATCTGGTGTCATGTTGAACTGTAGTTATATAACTATCTGGTGTCATGTTGAACTGTAGTTATATAACTATCTGGTGTCATGTTGATCTGTAGTTATATAACTATCTGGTGTCATGTTGAACTGTAGTTATATAACTATCTGGTGTCATGTTGAACTGTAGTTATATAACTATCTGGTGTCATGTTGATCTGTAGTTATATAACTATCTGGTGTCATGTTGATCTGTAGTTATATAACTATCTGGTGTCATGTTGAACTGTAGTTATATAACTATCTGGTGTCATGTTGAACTGTAGTTATATAACTATCTGGTGTCATGTTGATCTGTAGTTATATAACTATCTGGTGTCATGTTGATCTGTAGTTATATAACTATCTGGTGTCATGTTGAACTGTAGTTATATAACTATCTGGTGTCATGTTGAACTGTAGTTATATAACTATCTGGTGTCATGTTGATCTGTAGTTATATAACTATCTGGTGTCATGTTGATCTGTAGTTATATAACTATCTGGTGTCATGTTGAACTGTAGTTATATAACTATCTGGTGTCATGTTGAACTGTAGTTATATAACTATCTGGTGTCATGTTGAACTGTAGTTATATAACTATCTGGTGTCATGTTGAACTGTAGTTATATAACTATCTGGTGTCATGTTGATCTGTAGTTATATAACTATCTGGTGTCATGTTGATCTGTAGTTATATAACTATCTGGTGTCATGTTGATCTGTAGTTATATAACTATCTGGTGTCATGTTGAACTGTAGTTATATAACTATCTGGTTATATAACTATCTGTCATGTTGATCTGTAGTTATATAACTATCTGGTGTCATGTTGATCTGTAGTTATATAACTATCTGGTGTCATGTTGAACTGTAGTTATATAACTATCTGGTGTCATGTTGATCTGTAGTTATATAACTATCTGGTGTCATGTTGATCTGTAGTTATATAACTATCTGGTGTCATGTTGAACTGTAGTTATATAACTATCTGGTGTCATGTTGATCTGTAGTTATATAACTATCTGGTGTCATGTTGAACTGTAGTTATATAACTATCTGGTGTCATGTTGAACTGTAGTTATATAACTATCTGGTCTGTAGTTATCATCTGTTGTTGAACTGTAGTTATATAACTATCTGGTGTCATGTTGATCTGTAGTTATATAACTATCTGGTGTCATGTTGAACTGTAGTTATATAACTATCTGGTGTCATGTTGAACTGTAGTTATATAACTATCTGGTGTCATGTTGATCTGTAGTTATATAACTATCTGGTGTCATGTTGAACTGTAGTTATATAACTATCTGGTGTCATGTTGAACTGTAGTTATATAACTATCTGGTGTCATGTTGATCTGTAGTTATATAACTATCTGGTGTCATGTTGAACTGTAGTTATATAACTATCTGGTGTCATGTTGAACTGTAGTTATATAACTATCTGGTGTCATGTTGAACTGTAGTTATATAACTATCTGGTGTCATGTTGATCTGTAGTTATATAACTATCTGGTGTCATGTTGAACTGTAGTTATATAACTATCTGGTGTCATGTTGAACTGTAGTTATATAACTATCTGGTGTCATGTTGAACTGTAGTTATATAACTATCTGGTGTCATGTTGATCTGTAGTTATATAACTATCTGGTGTCATGTTGAACTGTAGTTATATAACTATCTGGTGTCATGTTGAACTGTAGTTATATAACTATCTGGTGTCATGTTGAACTGTAGTTATATAACTATCTGGTGTCATGTTGAACTGTAGTTATATAACTATCTGGTGTCATGTTGAACTGTAGTTATATAACTATCTGGTGTCATGTTGATCTGTAGTTATATAACTATCTGGTGTCATGTTGAACTGTAGTTATATAACTATCTGGTGTCATGTTGAACTGTAGTTATATAACTATCTGGTGTCATGTTGATCTGTAGTTATATAACTATCTGGTGTCATGTTGATCTGTAGTTATATAACTATCTGGTGTCATGTTGATCTGTAGTTATATAACTATCTGGTGTCATGTTGAACTGTAGTTATATAACTATCTGGTGTCATGTTGAACTGTAGTTATATAACTATCTGGTGTCATGTTGAACTGTAGTTATATAACTATCTGGTGTCATGTTGATCTGTAGTTATATAACTATCTGGTGTCATGTTGAACTGTAGTTATATAACTATCTGGTGTCATGTTGATCTGTAGTTATATAACTATCTGGTGTCATGTTGATCTGTAGTTATATAACTATCTGGTGTCATGTTGATCTGTAGTTATATAACTATCTGGTGTCATGTTGAACTGTAGTTATATAACTATCTGGTGTCATCTGGTGTCATGTTGATCTGTAGTTATATAACTATCTGGTGTCATGTTGAACTGTAGTTATATAACTATCTGGTGTCATGTTGAACTGTAGTTATATAACTATCTGGTGTCATGTTGAACTGTAGTTATATAACTATCTGGTGTCATGTTGAACTGTAGTTATATAACTATCTGGTGTCATGTTGAACTGTAGTTATATAACTATCTGGTGTCATGTTGAACTGTAGTTATATAACTATCTGGTGTCATGTTGAACTGTAGTTATATATCATCTGACCAACTCCCACCAACGTTTTATTCATTAACCACCTCTATGGTGAAAAAGGTACAATGTTGTATTTTTGCTAGTTGTACTTGTTTGCCCAAACAGGTTAGATTCAAAGTCAGGTATTGAAATGTTTCGACTTGCAGAAAGTTGAGCAATTCACTCGATTCATCTCAAATCAATATAGACCGCCAATTATTTCTGGGTCCTTCAGTACTTAAGATCCCACAGAACACCTTCAGTGTTACGCCAAGATGTTAGATATGATAACCTGATTCTGGATCTGTGGTAAAAGGAAACTTGAATGCTAAGGGTATCCCCATCTCCCAGCGAAGGCGCCTCACCCGCTCTGTCCACCTACACTGCCGCTATAAATAAAAGCACTCCTCTCACCTAAACACCAGGGCTGACCAACACACACCCACACACCCTGACCTCAAACGCCTAGAACAAGATGAAATGGGGGCTCATAATCGCTTTGAGGGTGTGTGAATGTGTGTGCATGTATACGTGTGTGTGTGTGAGTAGTGTTTTGTTCTGTGCATGTGTGAATGTTTCGGTATGTGATTCTGTGTGTGGGACAAACCAAACTGAGTAGCGTTATAAATCTGAGAAAGCGATAGACGACGGGGATGTAGCGAGAGTGAGAGAATGTGCCGTTTCCAGATAACTTCAGACCACTGGGGGGAAAACCTCACAATGCTAATTAATCCTCTGACTTATTTATTAAATTAATTGCGTCTGCACAAAACCACGTACTAAACATATATGTGGTATGTCAAATTTAAAAACACGTCATTGATTACAAAAATTAGCAAAATCCTTTAGGATTGTATGAGAAGAAAGATGAAATCACTGAAAACCCAAAACTCATTGGGACATTAAACACATTAAACACTATTTTAAAGTTATTTAATTGAATACTGAGTGTAGCAATGTCCCTGACATTTGAAATGCAGAACTCATAACCAGAATTTAGTTTTACATAATAGTTAATAGATACATTTGACCACTGACAGGCAGGCATGTACCTTAGGATGTTACTCTAAAAGGAAGAGGAGAGGAAGAGAGAAGAACAATGAGGTAGGGGAGCTTGAGGGAGAGGAAGAGAGAAGGACAAGGAAATAGAGGAGCGTGAGGGAGAGGAAGAGGAGAGGAAGAGAGAAGGACAAGGAAATAGAGGAGCGTGAGAGAGAGGAAGAGGAGAGGAAGAGAGAAGGACAAGGAAATAGAGGAGCGTGAGAGAGAGGAAGAGGAGAGGAAGAGAGAAGGACAAGGAAATAGACGAGCGTGAGAGAGAGGAAGAGGAGAGGAAGAGAGAAGGACAAGGAAATAGAGGAGCGTGAGAGAGAGGAAGAGGAGAGGAAGAGAGAAGGACAAGGAGGATGGAGGAGAGTGAGAGAGAGGAAGAGGAGAGGAAGAGAGAAGGACAAGGAAATAGAGGAGCGTGAGAGAGAGGAAGAGGAGAGGAAGAGAGAAGGACAAGGAGGATGGAGGAGAGTGAGAGAGAGTGGATGCTGAGAGAGGCAGTGAGCGAGTGGGTGGAGAGAAATAAACAGAGGAGATAAAGATGAAAGAATAATGGAGAAATAGATGGAGAAGATGATGGAAAATACCGTAGATTGAGAGGGGCACGCCTGATGCTTGTGTGCTCTTTGGGTGTCTCAAAATGCACTTTGTGACAACACTCAATTTAAAGAGGGATATATGAAATGCATTTGATGGTTTAGATTGATTGATTGATTGATTGATTGATTGATTCTGGGAGATGGGAGGAGTGAGGGGGAGAATGATTGATGGAGAGAGTGAGAGAGGGTGACAGAGAGAGAGAGTGATGGAGAGAGAGAGATGGAGAGACGGAGAGTGATGGAGAGAGAGAGAGAGAGGGTGACAGAGAGAGAGAGAGAGAGAGAGAGTGATGGAGAGATGGAGAGTGGGTATTGAGAGGACGTCCCTGTGAGTCGTGACTAGTGAATGAGGAATCAGTAGGAGGATCTGACTAGCACTCAGCCTCTTATATAAGCCACTTGATGGAGAGCTGCTGATTATGGGTTTACAGGTCAAATCTTCAACACCTCTGCAAAACCAGTGTGTGCGTGTGTGTGCGTGTGTGTGGGCACGGCGTACTTGAATGCGTTCATTCAAGAGAGAGAGAGACAGAGAGAGAGAGAGAGAGAGACGGGGAGAGAATGAGAGAAACATATAGAGAGAGAACACTCTGTCTTTCCTGAACACACTACCTAGCACAATAAGAGTAATATTTAATTTTCAACATGTCTTCGTTGTACGTCGAGCATACGCTGATGCATAATTAGACGAACGAGGAAATCATTGTTCATTATGGAGATAAACTTTAGCTGCCACGACAGGTGGACGACTGGCGAGGATTCTCGTATAGCTTAAAATTGGGGAAGGATTATAAACACTACGTATGTGCGTGTGTGCGTCCAGATGGTGTACTGTACTCAGCTATGGCCTTCTGTTTGTTCATCCCCCAAACGCCTCATGAGTGTCTGCCTGTCGCCTGTCAGTTAGCGGACGGACGGACACACACACACACACACACCGTCTGTCTGAGAAGAGGACGGCAAAACCGGCACTAAAACCAATAACTGTCATGGTTCCCTCCCTCTGTCCCTCTCTATGCGGGAGTTGGCACTCCCCCGACCAGCAGAGAGAGGGAGTAATCACAGACATTCTAGACACCTGAGTTTTTCCCACACCTGGGTTCAGGTTTTAATTAGTGTCCCTATATAGTTCTGTGCTTGTCAGTTGTTTAGTGTCGGGACATTAATTCAAGGTATGTGGTGTTTAGGATTTTAGTTGTGCTGTTATGATTTAATGCAATAATGTTTGCATGTTGCTTTGTTGTTTAGACCAAGTTAGATTTCGTAATGTGAACATTCAGTTTTGTTGTTGGGTTGGGTTTTATGTATACCGGGTTATTTGCACGTTCTGGTTTATGTTCCTTGTGTGAGTTTCCTCTGTCTGATTTTGTGTTTTGTTAATTCAAGTTCCCAGTTCTTGTGCCTATCTTGCCTGTCCTGGATGAATAAAACCCATTGTTTGAAACAAGTTCTCTGCGCTTGTGTCCTCTGTCGGCTTGAGAGCCGAACCCTGACAATAACAAGTCAAATGTTTGGATTTGGTGTAATGGGTTCCGGTTCGATCTAAGCACATGTTCTCCCCTTTATCCGCTTAGTCAGAAGCAGGCACGCTCTGGCGATGTCATATTTTATAAACTCTCATACAACATTAGTTCATTTTCAAGACTGTATAATTACAGTTCATCCCTTTGCTTTTCAGGCAATCAAAATGAGTCTGAACTTGACTGTATCGTTGTTTGCCAGAAGGCCATGCAGAACGTGCACCGGCTGACTGGAACATCTTTGTCAAAGTTGCCAAGGTTATCTCCTGCTTGGCCCTTGGGTCTGATGTTTTGATGCTGATCTAGCCAGGATCTTGGTGGCGCTGTACACTTTCCCCATTTTAAAGGGATAGTTCGGAAATAAAATCATTTGCGTGACGTCTGTGGTCTCATATTTCACAATACGCTGGTTGAGTTTGCTCTAATGATTTTGGACAATGCTAATTATTTAAACTTCAGGTTGACAGAAATAATGGCTTGTAGCGAAATATCACACCATGGTCCTTCTGACACAAAGGGGAATTTCAACCGATTTCAACCAAATAACTACGCATTTAAGATTTTTTTTACTATGCTTCAAGGTACATTTAAGCCTTTTATGATATTTTAGTTCTGTTAAGTCATTGGGCGCCATTGTTGCTTTACAATTCAGAACACAACAGAAGAAACCTAGAGAAAGAGCAGAATGTACCCTGAAATCATATAGAAATAATGGCAATTTCACACACATCACTGGTAATGGTTTCAATTGAGCTAATTTAAAACATAATACTCACATGGGACTCAATCGAATCATGATATTTTTGGTAAATATTGTAATAATAAGATATTGTAATCTCACAACAAAAACATTTCTCTTAATGGTGTGGTGTATATTGTGAATAACTGGGATTTTAACCCAAATAAAATACACTGAATATGAATATGAAGGAATACAAACAGACAAGGCATTGTAGACTTTTGCACTGTATTGCATTTAGCACCACATGTCGATTTTATATTATCCTATGTGAGGAAAGAAGTATATAAATATATTGGAGATAAAGAGAGATGAGCGAGAGAGAGAGAGGCAGAGAGAGATAGTGAGAGAGAGAGTTGGTGTGGGATCTGTGTTAAGACTACGCAAATGCTATCATACATTTTCTGTGGTCAGAAAAAGCCAATATCTTTAATGCAGGCTGGTTAAAAATATTTCAATGTTGAACACAAAAGACTGACTCAAAAGATTTAAATGTAGACATATAAAGATTATATCAAAAGACTTAAAGACAGACGTATGAAGACTGAATCAAAATACTTAAATGCAGATGTATGAAGGCTGAATAAAAAAAACATCTAAATGGTGAACAATTAATACTGAATCAAAAGACTTAAATGCAGACATATAGAGACTGAATCAAAAGACTTTAATGCAGACATATTAAGACTGAATCAAAAGACTTAAATGCAGACATATCAAGACTGAATCAAAAGACTTAAATGCAGACATATCAAGACTGAATCAAAAGACTTAAATGCAGACATATCAAGACTGAATCAAAAGACTTAAATGCAGACATATTAAGAATGAATCAAAAGACTTAAATGCAGACATATCAAGACTGAATCAAAAGACTTAAATGCAGACATATCAAGACTGAATCAAAAGACTTAAATGCAGACGTTTATAGACTGAATCAAAAGACATGTTTAATGATGTTCATGAAAGGAGTGTGTTACAACACACAATGCATCGTGACCAGCTGCGTACGGGGTCCACGAGGATCAATGGAAGTACATACAACAGGCAGGTGCGTACAACAGGCAGGTGCGTACAACGGGCAGGTGCGTACAACGGGCAGGTGCCTACAACGGACAGGTGCGTACAACGGGCAGGTGCGCACAACGGGCAGGTGCGTACAACGGGCAGGTGCCTACAACGGACAGGTGCGTACAACGGGCAGGTGCGCACAACGGGCAGGTGCGTACAACGGGCAGGTGTGTACAACGGGCAGGTGCGTACAACGGGCAGGTGCGCACAACGGGCAGGTGCGTACAACGGGCAGGTGCGCACAACGGGCAGGTGCGCACAACGGGCAGGTGCGTACAACGGGCAGGTGCGTACAACGGGCAGGTGCGTACAACGGGCAGGTACGTACAACGGGCAGGTGCGTACATCAGGTGGACGTCTGTGTATGTGTACGCCATTTACCCGTGAGAGTGACGGCACCAGGATGCATTGTGGGAACTCCCACTCCTCCCACTCCTCTCACTCCTCCCACTCCTCTCACTCCTCCCACTCCTCCCACTCTTCCCACTCCTCCCACTCCTCTTACTCCTCCCACCCCTCCCACTCCTCCGACTCCTCCCACTCATCCCACTCCTCCCACTCCTCTCACTCCTCCCACTCCTCCCACTCCTCCCACTCCTCCCACTCCTCCTTCACCAAACTGCTCCTCCATAACGAGGAGCCGATCCAGCCATTTCCCACCGACTCAGGATCAATGTTATGAGCCATTGGATTGGTTTTGATTCCTGCCTACCCCAACCGACAAACGTAAACACTTGTTACAGGTTGGATGGATAGTTATTTTCCTACCCCTGTTATTACAGCGCTGAAAGCTGACAAGAGTGTGTGATCAGGGGTCAGGTGGGAAATATCCACACGCCTGTCGCTCACACACACACACACACACACACACACACACACACACACACACACACACACACACACACACACACACACACACACACACACACACACACACACACACACACACACACACACACACCACACACACACACACACACACACTGTCTCAGCTGCATCATAATGACAAATGTGTTACTTTTATTTATTTCCCTTTTTATTCCATTCTGTATAATTACCGCCGTGTTGTAGGTACCAACTACACAGGTTTAAGTTTCATATCAAGTTGTTTGTATCCATAACTCCATAATGTTTTTTTGGTTGTGAATTTTACTCTGGACAAAGACACTCCAGTGAGTTAGCACTCAATCTCCTCAGACACACTTAGTCTCCTGAAGCGTTCCCCTATGGCCCCAAAATGGCGTACATTCCTGTTGACTCCACTCCAGTGTTTCCCCAAAATGGCGGCGAGGCAGTTCAACCAGTTGGATCTTAACCCCATCTATTTAGAGGATACTCCATCACACTAAGTGGGTTAAATCCAATGAGACCGACATGTCGAAGTATTCTTTATTTGTGTGTCACATAATGGGTTTGATCCTGGCCAAGATTTCAAACTATTTGAATTGAAAAAAGTGAATGTGTTGTGTAATAGTCATATAAGCATCCACTCTGCTCTCAACTATTTCTATGGTACTTTAGAAAGTTTACATGTTTGTGTAGATAATGTGAGTTTTTCTCCACAGACCTATACACAAAAATGATATACTGCAAAAAATATTATTATAATCTAAATATTATTACCATATATTGGTGTAATAATTCCTGGCCCACAGAGAACATCTAGTGCGCTAGGAGGTGCGTTGCGAGTTCACTGAGGGAACTTGTACAAGTCGCCTGAATCAGATGTGGGTGATTAGAGTGGGCACAGCAGGTTTATATTCTGTAATTTGTTATAAAAGTCACTTGGTCTTGGTGCATGGGGTTGGACATTGTTTCTATGTCACGTCACCTGGTGGAATATTATGGTGAGTATTGTATTAGATTGCTGTTTGTCTGTTTGTTGCTATATATGCGCAACTTCATTCCAGTCTTAGAGTGGGTAGTGTTTTCCCCCGTTAACGGTTGGTTTTTATTTAAATAAACCTGTTGACGCATATACATGCTCTGCGACAGGCTTTCCTCTGCACTACACCTGGAACGGGACAATTGTTTGAAAATATATTTATGAAATATATAAGTAAATAAAATGTTTTAATTGTCCAGATGTCTCTTCATTGACATATATCAATAAATATTGTCACTGCATAGTGTTCTAATAGAAATTCTATATTAAAAATTGAAATGAAAAATGCTGCAATTTCACACACCTGCACCTGTGCCACAACTTCACACACCTGCACATGTGCCACAACTTCACACACCTGCACCTGTGCGGTAACTTCACACACCCCTGAATGTTGGCAGGTATCATCCCGGGTTTTACCGGCGGATACGTTGGATTTGTTATTTCCTAACAGACGATCCTTCTGCCTGCTGACATCTCCCCTGAGGAGTTTTCCTTACTGGCTCTTTTCCTAGCTACATGTTTTTTACCAACTCGCTAATCATTTGCTGACTGTTTGCATCTTCTCTGTATGATCACAGCCCTCCGTGATGTGCTTCCAACAGAACAGATTTGCATAGGTACCTAATTATATTTTTGATTTGTATACTACAGCAAACTCATGAGGTAGGTTAAATGCCTTCAAAATGAATAGTAATAATATCAAACAGATTTCCATTTTAAATCTTAATTTAAGCATTTTTTTACGCTTGAGAAAGTAGCATTCATTCTTATGTGGAATCAAAGTAATCGATATGTTTAGAGGGACTAAATAATGTAAAAGTCTTACTCAAAATGGTAGCTATATTCAGTCAAAATAAAATGTAATAACACTTGAGGGAGCTATGGATTTCAAAAGTTTCCAGGGTGTGAATAAGGGATGTGTGAATTTGTTGAAAAATGTCAAATCGGCAGTGAAAGTCTTGGGGGAATACCCTCCACCCCACACAAAAACACACACACACGCTTGTACACACGCACTAGCGTGCACACACACAGGTACACATGCATCGCATCGTTCTTTCAATTGTATTTATCGCATGCAATCATTTAAAGTCTCTCATTTAGTCGACGTCCTTTGAGGGGATCTTTGAAATTACTGAAGCAACCATATAAGGAATGCTAGTAGAGTTGTTGGTGTGTGTGTGTGTGTATGTGTGTGTGTGTGTGTGTGTGTGTGTGTGTGTGTGTGTGTGTGTGTGTGTGTGGGTGGGTGGGTGGGTGTGACTGTGTGTATGTGTGTGTGTGCGTGGGTGGGTGTGAATGTGTGTATGTGTGTATGCGTGTTTGTGTGTGTGTGTGTGTGTGTGTATGTGTGTGTGTGTGTGTGTGTGTGTGTGTGTGTGTGTGTGTGTGTGTGTGTGTGTGTGTGTGTGTGTGTGGGGTGGAGGGGATAACGGCAGTTAATTGTGGCCAGGGTTTCCTGTACACACAAGACCACCACTCTCTTCTCGTCAGTGTGGAAAAGCCCTTCCTACTTCTCAACCTGACAGTCACAAACCGTGTGGCTGACTTCTGCCTCAGAAATATCTGAATCACACATTATTTACAGGTGGGGGGGGGAAGATATCAAACTCTCAAACAAATTATTGCGTACGGCATGACAAATATTTGTCATTAAACATTTGCTCATTGTGTAAAATTGTTATGTTTGTTCTGAGGCTGATTCAAACATGGTTCCAGCATGGTTCTTCCCAGGTTCTAGGATGCATCTTTTTCTGGAGTGGTCCAGTGTGTCTTTGCTGTATTATGGGTAAAAATCCCACTTGCTCCTGCGTCAGCAATGATGCTCTCTTCTATTTTTATTCACTTTACACTCCAATAAAGTTAAAAAAGCCTGAAAAATATATTTTCAAATAGAGTGTAAAGGGTGTAAAACAACAAGACCAAAACAAGATAGGACACAGAACGCTTGCAGGTATTAACAGGGCTTGGGATTTTCCCTTTGTACCACAAATAGTTAATGTTTCAAAAGGCCCAATGTTGAAACGGAAAAAAATTGAATGTTGCTGCTAGTCAAGACATAGCCTATGAACACAGTTAAACCGAACGGGTTTGCTCTATTAATCTGCATCTATTAAAGCCTTTCTAGGTACCACATGATACCACATAGTAGATCTATGATGTGGACCGAACTGTGTCTAAACTGACTGATTATCATGATATATAACCCAAAAGATATACTAGGTATTCTATCTGGCGTCTAACGAAGGTTATTGTGGGAGGGGGTTGAAGAGTTTACAGCTGTTTTTATATGTTAGCTATTAAATATGCCAGCCCGGGGAAAACATGTTTAATTGCCTTTCTCTGTGATAGAATAAGAGAAAATGATATCCCAACCTCGTTATTTCGTTTAGCTCTAACTGCTAGATTATCCGCCACCCTTGATCCTAATTTCTAGGTCTAAAATCAATGTGTCCCTTTGTGCTATAGTTAAATTAAATGTAGATGAATAACCAGGTAGGCGAAGCTTAGCCCTGTTAATTAGCATAAACAAATTAATGTAAAACGATTGACAACCTTTGATCTTAGCAGGTGTAGCTTCGGTTTAAGCACATCCTCATTTACCTAAGATGTGTAATTAGTATAAATTCCATTGGTCTTTTACTCCTCCTACTGAAGACAAAATGTCAACACGACGGATACCAAATAATTAAAACAATTACGCTTCTGCATTTATTTGGACACTTATCTTATCATTATAATGAAGTGAAATTAAGATTACACTTTGGCTATGAGAACACATCACCGTTTAACTTCTGTTATTTGTAGAAAAAAAACCCTGGGCCCAATTACGGCGTACACCATTTACTGGTCGAGAGACAGAGACCGGGCGGAGGTTTTGGGAAATGGTGGTTTGCATGGTGAGTGGGAGGGGATGTGCACAACGAGTGGTTTACAATGTGGAAGGAAGGCCATTGTTAACGTTCGTGTCTTTTCTTTAACCCATCGGAAATGTCAACGCAAGAAAGTCTCAGAAATAATGTTCACTGGCTGTTTTGCTGCAGCTGGTACTATTTGTAAGAGCAGAGGAAGTCTTGTCTAACCTGCAGAACACACAAACGCACACACGCGCACACACGCGCACACACACACACACGCACACACACACACACACACACACGCACGCGCACACAAAGACACATCACAATTCATAATATATTTTTATTCCTGGTGAGCATCCACTAACACATGCTTATCTGCTCATACATTACGTGGTCCATTTGCTTTCCGGAGAAACATTATTCTTTTTAGTGATACATATTGAAAGGGAGAGAGAGAGTGGAAGAGAGAGTGAGAGAGAGAGAGTGAGAGAGAGTGAGAGAGAGAGAGAGAGAGAGAGAGAGAGAGAGAGAGAGAGAGAGAGAGAGAGAGAGAGAGAGAGAGAGAGAGAGAGAGAGAGAGAGAGAGAGAGCGCCGGCAGAAAGGAGCGAGAGAGTCAGAATGCCAGAGAGGTAAAGAATAAGAGAAAAAGAACAAGCGAGCGGCTTCCATCATCATCATCCTCCCACACATATTCTCGCCCCAGTCGTCCGTTCATGTTAATGACAGCCTTCTGTGTCTCGCAGAGAAAAGCGCTGTTCACAACACGATGTAGTGGAGGGCACAAAATGCCATATCCCTGTAAAACCCACGCAAAATGTACCCGTTGTGGTTTCCTTTCACCGCAAACAGATATAAAACAAACAGTTCAAATTGATTTTTCTTGCACATTTTAGGACGAGACTTCATGAAATTAGCTACTTTGCGATGTTCTATTAATAAAAAATCCACCGCTTTTATATTGGTTGTAATTTGGACTTTTTAGCGTTACGAACACTTGTTTAACATCAAAAACTTTTTGTCAAAGATGTAGCCTACAGAATAGATCAGGGGAGAGGATATCTCTCAAATTATACGCCCATAGGCCTACAAAACGACCAATGACCCAGGCTGACATAGTTTAGAATATGTTTATGAGGTTGTAGACTTAGAAATGACCCTTTACTCTTATTCATCAACAGGACAATATGCTTTTACCTGGTTGAAATTCCAAGCAACTGAAACATCTTTTCCCAGATGATGTACTCATAAAAAACATTTAATTGTATTACTCAGTTGTCCTCTGATCATTTGATGTCCTTTGATTATTTGTTGTCTACCATTCTACAACCAGGTAAAGATTCATTGGGACATGATGGGAGCAGTACACGATTATAACTCAACAGGCCAACCATCACCACTGTAATGCGCTGTACCTCAAAAAGTGCCTCTGTGTTAATCATTTCACACGCCTTATAATCCACAGATCCTGTAACTTCCTTTCCATAATATTATGGAGCACTGTGGAAACAGCAGATAATATTAGGGCAGCGGTGGGGAAACACAACGCACAGGTAACGGACGACATTCTCTCCCGTCTCAGCCCTGCTCGGGTTGCTGTGCTCCGGTGAAGGCAGTCTGCCATTTCTGATCGCAGCGTCAACAGACATATGTGTTTTCTCTCCGAGCTCCGCAGGAAAAGTGCACGGCTGCTACCTGACGCGTAATTGCGCGTACTTCACGTTCCCAGTTTCGTTTCGGCGGAAATGATACGACTACATCCTGACAACACTGTCACCTCACTGAGCTTCAGTACACTCCAGCAGATTTAAGAATGGGCCTAAGGACAAAGCGAAAAAATGTGTGCCAATTTATTGAAAAATAAATAAACATTTCTCAAGTGCATAAGTATTCAGACATTTCAGGACTTTGTAGAACCGTGTTTGAATGCACTTCCAGCTTTGCGCCCCGGGATTACTGGAAGTTTTTCAGTATTTTCCCTTGTAGATGCTCTCACACTCGGACAAATGAAATGGGCAGCATTGGTGAACTGTGCTCTTCAGACCTGCCCACAGAAGTCTAATAGGGTTGAGATCAGGACTTTGGCCATTTACGGACGTGTCCAGAAGCCACTCCGACGGGTTTCTTGGCGTAGCTTTTAAGCTGAATCTGACCCCAGTTTATTTTTGCATAGTGGATAAGCTGTTCTCTGTACCTCTATCTATTTTGGTTCATTCATCAACCTCTCAGTTCTGACCAGCCTACCAGTCCCCAAGGCTGAGAAACATCCCCACAGCATGAACCTCCCACCATGCTTCACTGTACAGGTGGCAATAGCCAAGTAGTGAGTAGAATTTTTATTGTATTTGGTCTCACAACAGAGTTAATAATTTTCCTCAGGCACCCAGAGTTCTTCTGGTGCTGTGTCATATGTCACTTGCTATGGAGTGGCATGTGTCTGGCAGACTAAACCTGAAAGGCCTGGGTCAACTTGCAGGTTCTTCCATCTCTATGGAGAAACTCTGAAGCTTTGTCAAAGTGGCTATTGGGTTCTCGGTCACCTCTTCTACCTGTCCCTTGATTTGGGCCGCATCCCGAGTTGAGGAGGTCTCAATGGGTAAAGCTGTGTACGGGGGCAGGGCTGGCCCTGCTAGCCAGACCCGGAAGGTCCCGGAACCTGGCAGTCTTCTGTGGGTGTGTTTGCGAAACGCACACAAGGAATTTGTATAGAAGGTATGTATTACCCTTAACTGCCACATTTTAAAACGCATACAAACTCTGCAAAGAGAGCGAAACGCAAAACACAAACTGTTTGACAAGAGGCACCATGCATAGCTGGCATATGTACTGGATATATATACGATGTGTTGTATGTATATGGAAATTGTGTAAAAAATGCTATATCTAGATGTATATACAGTTGTGCAAAAGAAGAGCTGATGTCTAGTTATAGTTCACATACGTCTATAGAGAATTTTGGTGTCAGACCCGATTGTGTCCAGGGTGGGAATCGATGAAATGTGGAGTCTCAGGGCGGTCAAGTGCAACGGGCATGTTCATTAGACTCACCGTCGCGGGGAAGAAGCTGTTCTTGTGGCGTGGAGAGGCTTTGTTTTTGATAGACCATAGTCCGTGAACAGTTCTTTGAGGGACGGCAGCTCAGAACCAATGGTCCGCGTTGGAGAGCGGATCTGTCCTTATCTTTGACAGTGGCTGCAGCGTACCAGACGTTAATGGAGGAGGTTAGGATGGACACAATGATGGCAGTGTAGGCGTTATTCATCATGGACGTTGGCAGTACAGCCTTTGCTGTGCTCACTTAGTGAGAGAGGTGAGGTCCAGCTCCCACTTGAGGTTTCGGGCGATGGTGTAGAAAGACGTAGGAAGTAGAAAGACGATGAGTATTGCATATATAGATAGGAAGTTTCATGGGACCTTGTGTGTCTATAACTTCACCTTCACTGCTTAATTACTGTATTAAACTTCTTCATGATTTGACATAGTGCATAATGCCCCGCAATGACAATTGTGTTAGGTTTGTAGACATTGTTCCCAACCTGGGCACGAGTGGAAAATCTTGACAACAGTCCAGACAGGATATACAACGATACATTTCATGGTAGGTAAGAAGACCACATATTTTAGCTTACGTAAACAACACAAGAAAATAGGTTATTAATATATTTTAATCGTGCTGGCAAAAATCCGACGTGGATGTCAACATTTCAATGATTCATATAGTTAAATATTCAGAGAAAAGGCATGTTTGACAGAGAGACTGACAGATTGACTGAGAGGGAGAAATTTGGAACAAAACAAAGGAAGGAAAAGGAAAGACAAAAAGTAATTGAGTGACTGATGGACAAAAAAGGCTGTGTGAATGTTGTGGTTTGTGCTGGGTATGTGTGTTTGGGGGGTGGATTTTGGCCCTGTTCTGTTCAGGTGACAATACAGGTAAGGAGGGCTTTGTGGCGGTTGATTGGAAACTGCCACCACACACACACACACGCACACACACGCACACACCATCACACACACCATCACACACACACCATCACACACACACACACACACCATCACACACACGATGTGGCTTGGGGGTGGAGAGAGGGGGAGAAAGTGAGGGAGAGAGTGAGTGAGGACAAATGTACAGCATGCGAGAGAGAGAAGGTGAGAGTTAAACGACGGAAGAGTAAAGAGAGAGAGAGAGAGAGAGAGAGAGAGAGAGAGAGAGAGACCAGGCAGTGGGAGAGTGCATAGACAGAGCATACTGACAGAGGAAGACAGAGCATACTGACAGAGGAAGTTCAGTGTGCTTTGCAGCTTAAGGACCATGTGCTCAGGTAAGACAAACCCTGACTCTTACAAGATGTTTGTTTGTGTCCCCTTCTCTCTCACTGCCACTCTTAATTCCTCTCTCCCGCTTTCTCTGTCTGAAGACTGTCGTACTGTCTTCGTCCCAAACCCCTGCGTGTGTGTGTGTGTCTGTGTCCACGGTAGAAATCTGAACAGACGGCTCTCAGTTGAATAAGCGCTGACTTTTAAACCGTGCTACGCTGTGTGAAGTTCAGGCTCCACTACGTGTTTCCCCCGACTGTGAGTTCCCGGTCAGGCAGTTTATTATGTCCGTTCTATGGTTATTGGATTGTGTACAACGCAGCGCATCGGCTCATGTGATCGGGAACACGCGTGTAAAATATGCTGATATCTATTTGTGTTGATGAGAACATACAATGCCTAGAGCCTCGGGCTAATGGGTCTGGCAAATATTTGCATGACCTCTTGTGCTGGACTTATGTATGTGTGTGTGTGTGTGTGTGTGTGTGTGTGTGTGTGTGTGTGTGTGTGTGTGTATGTGTGTGTGTGTGTGTGTGTGTGTGTGTGTGTGTGTGTGTGTGTGTGTGTGTGTTTGTGTGTATGTGTGTGTGTGTGTGTGTGTGTGTGTGTGTGTGTGTGTGTGTGTGTGTGTGTGTGTGTGTGTGTGTGTGTGTGTGTGTGTGTGTGTGTGTGTGTGTGTGTGTGTGTGTGTGTGTGTGTGTGTGTGTGTGTGTGTGTGTGTGTGTTAGTGCTGGTGGTACTGATGGAGTGGACCTGATGGTTAGTGCTGGTGAGGATGATGAAGTGGACCTGATGGTTAGTGCTGGTGAAGATGATGAAGTGGACCTGATGGTTAGTGCTGGTGAAGATGATGAAGTGGACCTGATGGTTAGTGCTGGTGGTACTGATGAAGTGGACCTGATGGTTAGTGCTGGTGGTACTGATGAAGTGGACCTGATGGTTAGTGCTGGTGGTACTGATGAAGTGGACCTGATGGTTAGTGCTGGTGGTACTGATGAAGTGGACCTGATGGTTAGTGCTGGTGGTACTGATGAAGTGGACCTGATGGTTAGTGCTGGTGGTACTGATGAAGTGGACCTGATGGTTAGTGCTGGAGGTACTGATGAAGTGGACCTGATGGTTAGTGCTGGTGGTACTGATGTGGAATGTGTGAAACTTGGCCCCAGATCTCTTTGTTCACTGATTCTTTCTTTCCCTGTGGGGCCACGAGAGAACAGAGGAATGGCACATACACACACACACACACACACACACACAGACACACACACAGACACACACACACACACACAGACACACACACAGACACACACACACACACACACACACACACACACACACACGCCCCTCCTCCTGGGGAGAACCAGCCGAAACGTCCCACTGGCAGGGCAGCTATGTGTGGAATGTGATTAGCACATATCACTGTTTATTTTAACACTGCGGGTCGCTCACAAAGCAAAAGGAAAACTAGATCAGGCAAATGCCCGGACGCTTATATTGCGTTTATGTGAGTGAGTGTGTGTGTGTGTGAGCTTGTGTGTGTGTGTGTGTGTGTGTGTGTGTGTGTGTGTGTGTGTGTGTGTGTGTGTGTGTGCATGGTTCTCATGCACACACGGACGACTGACTACACACACACACTTTCAGACCTAACATGTGCGCTCAGTTACAGAGACCCATGCTCCTGCTCACCCGAACACCCACTCAACCACCCACACACTCACACACACGCTCACACAAACACACATTAACGTGGACACACACACATTCAACCGCCCACACACTCACGTGTGCACAACACAACCCCGCACTCACATGCACAGATGAACTCACCCCCCGCCCACAGTCCCAGCACACATACAACCCACACACACACACACACACACACACACACACGCTCACACAAACACACATTCAAGTGAAACACGCACACACATACAACCACCCACACACTTATATGCAAAGACAAGCTTCCATCCGCCCACACACACCCACACACACACACGCACACACACACACAATCACATTTGCATGCGTGCACAAACGCGCACACGCACGCACACACACACCCCACCCAGACGCCTGTCAAGCCCAGTGCATTCCAGTGCTCTCTAAGACACTGCGTCTGAATGGAGCGGTAATGTGGGGAATTTCGGCTGAAACGTGAGGACAAAAGCCACTGGGATATTTAAGAGGCTTTAACCCTGTCAGATCCATGGGAATCAGGAGAGAAACACTGGCGTTTCATTAGGAACTAGTACCGAAGGGGGTTCCCAGGCGGAAAAACATTTAGGGCAGAGACGGAGAACAGCACACACACACACACACCTCTGGTGTAAGATTAGTGTTTATGTCCCTAGGTGGGCGTGTCTGATTTGGAAATGGTGGTGGTGTAAAATCTGGGGTGAAAAAATATAACGCTACATACCTGGAATCATGGTCTAAAGTAAAAGCTGTGGTAGGTGCTAAATGCGGTTAGAACGCTTTGAATACTCTTCCTAAAAAAATCTGGCTTTTCTTTTTAACAGTTTACGCTACAAAATATGACTATGACAGTGGAAAAGACCAGACGGGCAGTAAAGGCAGTGGGCAGGAAATTAGACAGTGCTAGAGGATAACATATGTAATGATAATGTAATTCCCTACAGCGAAGATAACTCAGTTATTGCTTTTTCGCATTTTAAATCTTCATTCCATTTAATGTAAATATTGTTAAATAACAGGCAAGACTATTTCACGTTCCTTGTCGCTTCAATTAACAATCAAAATATTTGTCGGTGAAAATACATTTTCATGGTTGATATAAAACGGAATTCACGGGCTCTCAAAAAGTTCGCAATTGTTCGTGTTCGAGATATGAAGATGGAGAAGTCTGGGTGTATAAACAGACACCAGGTGACATGAATATCCAGCAATACAGAAACAATGGTTGGAATAGAGTCTGGTCCTGTAGCGTTACATAGCAACAAGCTGCAAGCCATGACTTCCAATGGCAAATTGTGTCACAGAATGAAAGAGAGAGAGAAAATAACAGAATGACAGAAGGTGATAGGAGAGGAACACATATTCCCAGAAAAATAACAAGTATTGGTAGAATAATTAAGCTGGTCCCACCACAGATCCCCCATCACAGATCTCTCACCACAGATCCCCCATCACAGATCTCTCACCACAGATCCCCCATCACAGATCTCTCACAACAGATCTCCAACCACAGATCTCCCATCACAGATCTCCCACCACAGATCTCCAACCACAGATCTCCAACCACAGATCTCCCATCACAGATCTCCCACCACAGATCCCCCATCACAGATCTCTCACCACAGATCTCCAACCACAGATCTCCCATCACAGATCTCCCACCACAGATCTCCAACCACAGATCTCCAACCACAGATCTCCCATCACAGATCTCCCATCACAGATCACTCACCACAGATCTCCCACCACAGATCTTCCATTACAGATCTCTCACCACAGATCTCCAACCACAGATCTCCCATCACAGATCTCTCACGACAGAGCTCTCACCACAGATCTCCCATCACAGATCTCTCACGACAGATCTCCCATCACAAATCGCCCACCACAGATCTTCCATCACAGATCTCCATCCTCTCCCCTCACAGATCTCCAACCACAGATCTCACATCACAGATCTCTCACCACAGATCTCCCATCACAGATCTCCAACCTCTCCCATCACAGATCTCCAACCACAGATCTCCCACCACAAATCTCCCATCACATATCTCTCACCACAGATCTCCAACCACAGATCTCCCATCATAGATCTCTCACCACAGATCTCTTTACAGAATGTTCAAGCCAACCCTCCTCTTTCCTTGTGTCCTTCTCAAATACCTTTGGATGAGACAACTAGAGGTCCTGCCCGTGTCATCACCAATAGCTTTTGAGAAGGACACTGCAGAGAAGAGACATTTCTGTGATACTTCTGACGCGTAATGAAGAACTGGTCTTCCATTCCACTAGAGTGCAGTGGCACACATTACTCATGATTGTATGTCCAGTTTATGCAATTTCATTTTTAATCTGAATAATTTCGACACAGAAAATGAATAGTTAGACCATCATGGTATAACATAAAGCTGAGGCCATAGTGAGAGGCCATAGTGAGAGGCCATAGTGAGAGGCCACAGTGAGAGACCATAGTGAGAGACCATAGTGCGAGACAATAGTGAGGGGCCATAGTGAGAGGCCATAGTGAGAGGCCATAGTGAGAGGCCATAGTGAGAGGCCATAGTGAGAGGCCATACTGAGGGGCCATAGTGAGAGGCCACAGTGAGAGGCCATAGTGAGAGGCCATAGTGAGGGGCTATAGTGAGAGGCCATAGTGAGAGGCCATAGTGAGAGGCCATAGTGAGAGGCCATAGTGAGAGGCCATAGTGAGAGGTCATAGTGAGAGGCCATAGTGAGAGGCCATAGTGAGAGGCCATAGTGAGAGGCCATAGTGAGAGGCCATAGTTTCCGTCAGATGTAACAGCAAACATTGTGGCTGGCTGTTTACATAATATCACATACATATTATACCTTGGACTTTAAACTGAAATTCCTATGACAGAAACATGTGTTAATTTATTCAGGGATTTTTACAGAACACATCTCTCTGATTGACAATTCATATCTGAATTGCGGTCATAAGACTTCTCAAATGACAAGATCTAAACTCAAGTGACAACGTTTGTGAATTTCCCAAATTCACTATAACATGATCTCACTTGGGAAACGGAGAGGCTGACAAACAAGATAGGGACAGTGGAAAATACAGTTCAAAGTTCAAAGGCATTTTGGGGAAATGTATGCAAATTGATGTAACCTAGACATTACCAGTTAACCCGCCCCTGCTCACCAATAAATATATCGGAGAGAGGAGGCTCGCCATGTAAGAAAGACACTTCAAATTAATAGAGAAGAGCAGGCAGCGAGAGAGACAGAGGGTGGGTGAGAGAGAATGAGGGAGAAAGTGAGAGACAGAGGGTGAGATGAGTGAGAATGAGGGAGAATGAGAGGGACAGAGAGTGGGTGAGTGAGAATGAGGGAGAAAGAGAGGGACAGAGGGTGAGATGAGTGAGGGAGAATGATGGAGAAAGTGAGAGACAGAGGGTGAGATGAGTGAGGGAGAATGATGGAGAAAGTGAGAGACAGAGGGTGAGATGAGTGAGGGAGAATGATGGAGAAAGTGAGAGACAGAGGGTGAGATGAGTGAGGGAGAATGATGGAGAAAGTGAGAGACAGAGGGTGAGATGAGTGAGAATGAGGGAGAAAGTGAGAGACAGAGGGTGAGATGAGTGAGGGAGAATGATGGAGAAAGTGAGAGACAGAGGGTGAGATGAGTGAGGGAGAATGCGGGAGAAAGTGAGAGACAGAGGGTGAGATGAGTGAGGGAGAATGAGGGAGAAAGTGAGAGACAGAGGGTGAGATGAGTGAGGGAGAATGAGGGAGAAAGTGAGAGACAGAGGGTGAGATGAGTGAGAATGAGGGAGAAAGAGAGAGAATGAGAGGGACAGAGGGTGAGAGAAGGAAAGATGAGGGAGAAAGAGAGAGCTGTCCATAACGTGGGCGAAGTGTGGCTGAATCGAAGCCACTTGTCATCTGTCTCAGTAAAAAAAATGCTTTTCTGCACTACGGACTACGGAGCATAGCTCAGTGACAACAAGTCTGGTCTCTCTGGGTAAAAGTTATTGAAAGTATTATTTATAGTGTTGATTTGGCGTTATAGATTGGTGTATTAATGAAGGGTCAAGTTGAGTTGGGGGGGGTCAGCGGGGAGAAGAGAAGAGATGGATGGCATGTAGACCATGAGATGGGTGTAGTAGTGACAATAAAACAGAGAGTGGCAAAAATGGAGATGACAGATCTGTGCGTGAAAAGAAAACCCGTCGTTGACACCGCATATGGTAATATTCAATGGAATCAAACGTCTACAGAGACCACCAGCCTAAACGTGTGTTTGTAGTTATCCAACAACATAATGAATGCAATTAAAGTCGAATTCAGGGGAAATCACAGACGAGTCATATGCCTGGCGGAAACCACGTGACTTTATTGGTGTTATGCGCGGGCAGTGGACTTTCCTGTAGGCTGCGCATGCGCGCACCGCACCACACGCATGCACGCGGGTCTCGGCAGGGACAGCCCCAGGTGAGAGGGGGATTCCATGTGCTCTGATGGTGAGCGACCGGGCGGTGGGGGACGGGCCCGTGTACCGTATAGCGCCACTGGGCTTATTACAGGGTAGCGGGCCTGTCCTCTCCCTGGAGCCGCAAATCCGGCGGCATTTACGAATGAGTCGGGTTGCAGAAAAGAAAAAGCCCCGCGACCCGTCCGATATGACTCGAGGGACTGGGTTATTTTTCTGTATTCGTTTGTTGGAGAAACAGTTGCATGTTTTCTAGCAGCAACTGCGGATAGTCACCCCGTCGGAAGCATCTGCCACCCCGGGCTCTTGCCTGCACATCTGTGGGTGTTTGGATCTGCTATAGGAGCCCTGTGAGGAGCCGGGACCCTGATACAGAACATCACATTTGTGGGTGTTTGGATCTGCTATAAGAGCCATGTGAGGAACCGGGACCCTGATACAGAACATCACAAGCTGGATAGTGTAAGTCACGGTCTCATCAATAAGCTTACCTGCTAGAATAACATGTTTAGGTAAAGTTCCTAAGTTTATATAGTTCTATGTCCTAAATTGTTTAATTTGCTACATTTCTCCCTATTTTTAACAAACACTACCTCTGTTTAGACAACTGTCATTATTTCATGTCCTTTAATTTAAGTTGCAGATATGCAAAGTTTCCATTGTGCGACAAAGACTTAATACGCGTTTGTTAAATAATGTGTGTGCGTGTGTGTGTGCGTGTGTGTGTGTGTGGTCTGTCTAGAGGAGGCTTATTGTACACGTGCGTGTGTGCGTGCGTGTGTGTGTGTGTGTGTGTGTGCGGGCGGGTGTGTGGTCTGTCTAGAGGAGGCTTATTGTGCACGTGCGTGCGTGTGTGTGTGCGGGCGGGTGTGTGGTCTGTCTAGAGGAGGCTTATTGCGTGCGTGCGTGTTTGTGCGTATGAGAGTGGTTTTGTGAATGAACCGGTGTGTATTTTCTCTTCTTTACATTAGTGTATACCGGAGGAGTGACGGTGTGCGCGTGATGGGTTGATCTACGTGCACGTGTACATGTGGGGACCATATGTCTGACCTGATGAATCCGTGCACGAGGCACAATGTGATTGGCTTGGAGAAAAAAACGTGAGGGTTGTTTATAGTAAACACTTAAGGATGCTTTCCGGTTTAAGTATTACAGGTTAGTTGTCAGGTTAGGCGTTATGGATACATAAAGATTATGTTTAAGTGTATACGTTTATGAAAAAAAACTCCAGGAATTCAGTTTTTAGTAAGAGTACGGTATGGGTTTGGTCTGTGGTTAGGGAAATGGGAACGTTGTTTTTTCTTGGGTCGGATTATGTCTGAGGTCCCCATAAGAATAGAAAAACAAGTTAATGTGCACGTGTGTGTGCGTGCGTGTGTGGTTGGTATGCGAGCAGGGCCAAAGATAATTCTTGTGTGTGTTTTGGAATGTGATTTACCCTGGTGGAGACCACGTGACTTGGGATGAGGGGGGGGCAAGGGAGAGAGTGATAGAAAGGATGACAAAAATAGGGGGAGAGTTTGGGGGAGAGATGGAGAAAGAGGTGAGGATGGAAAGCAAAAGAAGAAAAGAAAGGGGGAAATGTAAGTGAGTGAGAGAGAGAGAGACTAAGCAAACGAGTGATAGAAGCAAACGTGTTCTCTTCCGGTAACTTCTGCACTGACATGATTGACAGCCAGGTGACTCATATTTGCAATATTAATTCTAACGGTAATCGTTTGTGCCATCTTCGTCATCAATGTCTTCACATCCTGGAGACATTTCGTGCCACAGTACCAACTTTGTGCCGACCCACCACAGCTAGTTGTCATGGTGTTGGGACGCTATGTTCCACACGGCAACTGAAAAAAACAGTACCTTTACAAATGGTGTTCTACCAGCTTATGCCCTTCTGTCTCTGGTGTTGAGGAGGGTGTCATTACTGCAGGCGTGCTGCAGGGGGCGCCCTTTAGTTGCTGGGGTCATCTGCTAGCTCCAGTCACAGGCCATTAGGACAGCCATGATGAAACTGACAAACAGAAAGTCACCAATTGAAAAATATTCTCCAGAATATATGCTCAAGAATGATCAATTGTCTAGACTCTGTGTGGGGACATATTCATGTGGTGTGCAGTCGTGTTTTCCTTCTGTGTGAGGACAGAAAAGGAGGTTAGTGTTCTGGTCGGTCGATCCAGTAAATCCAGTTTTAGATTTAGATCAGGTTTGGGTTCTGGCTGGCAGATTCCTTTACTGGGTCCAGCTAGATGTATGAATTAGATTGGTTAGTGTTCTGGTTGGCTGGTTTCTGGCAGTTTTTTGACTGGTTAGGTGTGGGAACTAGATGGGTAAGTGTTCTGGTTGGCTGGTTTCTGACTGTCTAGGCGTTGGAACTAGATGAATTAGTGTTCTGGTTGGCTGGTTTCTGGCTGGATTCTGACTGGCTAGGTGTTGGAACTAGATGGGAACTGTCTGGGAGAAAAGTGACTGCCTAGAATCGCCCACACACGCAAATGTTTCATATTCTAATTAGCAATCTGGATGGTCTAAACACCAATACATTTCACAGCAAAGCCAGGCATTTATTATGCAAGTGATTACGAACAGCACAAATCCATGAAAATAACTGCAGTGATTTCAGATTGGAGCAGTTTGACGAGAGAGTTTGTGATACATATAAATGTTTAAAATCTGCTAATCTGCTTTCAGATCCTGAAAACACCACCCGTGAATGCTATTCACATTGGTCACCTTGTCGTCAACAGGTAAAAAAAAAATGCATTTGTTAAAAGCAACATAGGCTCTCTAGTCCAAATAAATGGGGGACATTTTGGGTACAGGTGAACAACACATTATTAATTTTATCAGTGTAGGTCCGTCCTGGTTCTCTATTATCCTGGGTAGAAATTCATAGGAACCCAATTCAGAACATTCTGTTTTTATTCTCCTGTTGTTCTTTGATTCTCTCTTAATATAATACTGTGTTGTGTCTCTAAGTCATCAGATTGTGACCCATGACTTTTAAAATTATCTACAGAGGGTCTGGATGCTATGTTGCTCTGGAAATAAGAGTCTTTCGCTTCCCGTCGGTACAAAACAAACTTGAGAGTAGTTTTGGTTTTACTGAAAGTGAACTGTATTCAAAAGGCAACGTCATTCATAGAGCACACACACATGTGCGCTCTTTGACACACACACAAACACACACAACTTCTCTCTGCCTCTTCAATCAGTGTGGGTTGCTTTTGTGGGGAGACTTTGTATGTGTGTGTGTGTGTGTGTGTGTGTGTGCATGCCCCAAAGTGCATGTTTCAGATGGTGTGTGTGTGTGGGAGAGAGAATAAAAGCCTCCCAAAGCTCTAGACCTGTGGGTCCATGCCTGCTGTATTTGTGTCTCGCCAGAGGCTCTAGCACTGGGATGCACTCCCTCCCACGCCAGGGTATAGAGTCTGGAGCTGAGTGGGTGACGGAGTGGGAGTGGAGGAGCGAGGGAGGGAGGGAGGGAGGGAGTGAAACGAGGTGATTGAGAAAGGGAAAAGAGTGTATAGGACAGAGGGAGAGCGTGGGATGAGAGGAGTGGGTCGGTACTGATGCTTAAAGGTCCCAGATGAGCGAGCGCTCTGCTCCAGAACATGGAGGCGGTGGTTGTTTGGTGGTGTAAACACACACACACACACACACACAGACATACATACACACACACACACACACACACACACACACACAGAAATACATACACACACACACACACACAGACATACATACACACACACACACGCGCACGCACGCTCACATACACACACACACACACACACACACACACACACACACACTGCTTCATCCTGTGCAGGTGATAGAAAAATACAAAAACTTGACACACACACACACTCACACACATAGACCACTAAGTGTAAACCGAGTAGCTTCTGAAATAACTAGTAAAATAACTGTGTGATTTCCATATGACAGCCATATGTCCGTAGGATTTTCGGTGGAGAGTTTCCCGCTACCGCTCAGACCCGCTCTGTGAACTCTTCTCATGGTTACTGTACTTAATGAGAGATCTCTGTGTTGACCAAAATCCCACGCGGACACAGACTGGGACGTCACCGGCTATCCCAGGCACCGCAGACAGACGTATGTTCTGGCCCACTCTCAGGACACAGATCTCACGGTCCTTCCCCGGACAGAGAAATGATGCGGCACGCAGCACACAGATTAGCTCCCCCTGACCAGGGCCCTCCCACGGGGACATCAGGGGGCCCTGCCGAGGCCCTGCGGAACGCATCCAGCTTTACTCACGTTAGGAACGACACTGGACACAGACGCACATGCTTGTTAGTCAAAACGTGTTGTGTTGGCGGCGTGAGGTGTTTATCGTGTGTCATTGTGACGTCATAGAACAAATAAAGTTGTGTTTTCCCGGGGATCTCCGAAACATTTTTGTCATACTGGATACGACTTTGTGATAATACATTGCAATGTGCACGTCAAATGATTAAGGTGTAAAACCGCATTTGTTATTGCAATGGAGAGTTAGAAAAAGCCCTTTCGTCTGTATATACTGTGAATCGTCAGGCAGTCTCTGTCTGGTTTGTTCTGTTTTAGCCGCCTGAGAACTCAACCCCGGATGACATGGGACTGACGTGGCTTTGTCCTTATAGTCACATGGCATCGCGATGTTGAGGAAAACAGTTACGACAGTGGCACCCGATCCACAAGCACAGCCCTCTGTAACACGCACCGGTTTATCCTGGACGACACCACGAGACAACTGGGAGGGGGTCAGGAACACGCACGCACGCGCACAGCACCCGGATTCCCCTGAAGGAAACAGGAAGTGAGACAGAGAGAGACGGGCGTGCGCTGTAGGAAGTTGACCGCGTGACATTCCATCCATGAACAGCTGTGAAAAGGAACCTCCCCCCCCTTCTCCCCTCTATTGTTCGGTCTGTCTTCGTCTGCATATTTCTCTCTGGCTCCGTCTCCCTCTATCCCAGTGTTACTCTTCTCGGTAGACTCCGTATCGTCCTTCGCGATCCCCTCCACTTTTCCGGCGTTCCCACTGTGGTTTGTACTGACAGCAGACGCCAGTGCTCTGATACTTGTCGCCCAAGCCATGACCTCAGCTCTGGGTCCCGCTGCTGTGAGAATGGGCCAGTGCCCAGGGAGACTCTCCAGGGGACTCCGGGACCGTGACGTGAGTCCGTCGGCCAGGGGTGGGGCCTCAGTCCCGGGACGGAAGTGGTGGGTAGACGTGGGGCGTGGGGGATTCAGGTGTGGTGGGGGGGGGCGGGGCAGGGGGTGAAAGGGAAAGGATGAGAATTCAGGAAACCCTGCTTGGTGTGGAGGAGAATGGAATGTTTTAATAGAACACACTCCGAACACTGCAAACATTCAGGATGAGGGCGTCTGCCCGTGCCATACGTGTGTGTGTGTGTGTGAGTAATGGAGATAAAGAGGGTGAGAAAGGGCAGAGAGACCTGGGCTGGGCAGGTCTTTAAACCTACAGAACACTGCATAATCACTGTCTTTAG
This sequence comes from Dallia pectoralis, assembly GCA_029465975.1. Classification (NCBI taxonomy): domain Eukaryota; kingdom Metazoa; phylum Chordata; class Actinopteri; order Esociformes; family Umbridae; genus Dallia; species Dallia pectoralis. The sequence goes on along the minus strand of CM055738.1, from coordinate 7,450,126 downwards.
ACACACAGAATACTGCAAATTCACTGTGAATCCTGTAGCTGGAGTGAGATAAAACGTGAAGTCATGCCTGGACAGCGTGATTATGACATCACAGATTTGTCTCATGCGCCCTCTGTCCCGGGGCCAGGCGACTGTGCCAGCCTAATATAGCAACTACACACACACACACACACACACACACACAACACGTCAGTAAAGATAAAAGCACCTGTCCATTTGTGTGCCTGGCCCATCTTTAATGCTTTCAGATTTTCGTACTGTCTTTAAACAAGTTGAGTCACCCATTAAAGCGTGTCTTTTGGCCCAGCCAGCAGAGAGACAGTTGTCACAGAATCCTCAGAGCACTGGGCTGCCGGCCGGGGTTCACACCTTTTACAGCGCATTCCTCGGGAATCCTTGCTTCCTTTACAATCACAATGTTAGTGTGTGTGTTTGCGCAAAAGGAAAGACCCCCGCCTTAGTTGCGTTGAAACTTTTAATACCACACCCCTCACATCCACCCTGAGATAAAGCAGGGAATACCACACCCCTCACATCCACCCTGAGATAAAACAGGGAATACCACACCCCTCACATCCACACATTAGTGTTTGATTTTGCCCTACCTTGTAATTAAATGTATATTCATTATTGCTATTTATTTGCCGGCTTAATTTGTTGAAATGGATTTATTACTTATTTAAAGTTGATTAACTTTATTATATATATAATGCATATATATAAATAATACAAAATTATTTGTATTATTAAGTAATTAGAAATGTAATTTAAATGTGCATTTTTCATATTTCAGTGTACAATATTAAAAGTAATTTATTTTAATCTGATTGAAATTACTTCAAAATCCCTAAATCAATTAATGTGATAATTATATGTTTCAAATGACATGCATGAAGGTCAATATATATACATATATATCGGATTGTCCATAATTTTATTTTATTAACGATTAAAAAATTGTAAACTCATCTATGATGAATGTCAGCCATTGTGAATTTGGCAAAAGTATTGTTCAACTGGTCTAATCAACAATTCATTCGAATTTTCATCATGTTTCACCTGTTTTAAATGTTTTTGTTCAAATAAAATAATTTACACCATTTCCCTTTTGGCTTTGTGCCAACAAACAATCACAAACACATTCTTCAAATAATTTGTTTTCATTTAACATTTATATAATTTATATTTGTTCATTTTAATGTTCAAATAAACTGCTAATTGTTATGTGTTTTTAGACTATGTCAAAGAGGCTCTAAAAATAATAGGTAATAATTCATTCTTATGTTTCATTATGTTATTTATTGTGCATATTAATTATATACAGATTTGATAATTTGTACTACAAACTATAGCAAACAGACAATTTGTCTAAGAAAATACATTTTAACTAAAACACAAATACTCAAAACAAACCTAAACAAACAAACTACAAACAAACAATAGTCGACAGAAGTGTCATCAATCTGACTAATAACCTGAATAATTGAAAATATTTTCTGCTGTTTGTGCCAGAGACATTCAATAATTTGATTGCATTCTTGCTGTAAAAAAAAAAAAACGCTTACCTACAAGCAAGAAGTTGCATCCGGTTAAAATATACAAAAATGTAATGTAGCTAGGCTTTGAGTCATTCAGCTGAACCATGCTAATGCTATTTAGCAAAAAGATTTGAGCCCACCCATTGAACGAAATAATGCAAGACAGAGAGGAGGAGAGACAGCGCCGCAGTATCACTTGATTGCTGACAGATAGCAAGCGGTTTTCCACACACACACACACACACACACACACTCAGATAGCAAGCGGTTATTCACACACACTCCCTTCACACGTTCAAGTAGCTCCGTTTTCTAGAGCCCCACCCAGCTTCTATGCATTATGTAGTGACTGGGTTTCCTTGAGCCCTACCCAGCCACCATTTATAATGTAACAACTGGGTTTCCTTGAGCCCTACCCAGCCACCATTTATAATGTAACAACTGGGTTTCCTTGAGCCCTACCCAGCCACCATTTATAATGTAACAACTGGGTTTCCTTGAGCCCTACCCAGCCACCATTTATAATGTAACAACTGGGTTTCCCTGAGCCCTACCCAGCCACCATTTATAATGTAACAACTGGGTTTCCTTGAGCCCTACCCAGCCACCATTTTAGCTCTGTAAACCCATAATTGACACATTGACAATTCACATTAAGCCATTGTCATCATGAAAATAGTAATTGGTTTTCGCATAAAGCTGTCGTTTAGTTTTGTAGAAAGTAATTGTTTATGTTCAATTAATTTATAGTAATGTACAGTATATCTAGTGATTTTGCAACTCCATATGTATGTGAGCTTGAGAAGAAGTGTGTGTGTGTGTGTGTGTGTGTGCGCGCGCGCGCGCAGAATTATAGGTTGTACACTCTTAACATCCATGTGACTCACCAGGCTATTTAAATAACTGTTAAAGAACTGTGTGTCTGTCCGGAACATTCTCCCACATCCCATGCTACCATGACTAGTCGTGTATGTATTTGTGTACATATCTGTGTGTTTGATGTGTGTGTGTGTGTGTGTGTGTGTGTTTGGGATGTTCTCCCATGCACGTGGTGTACATCTGTAGTAGCCCAGTTTGGGTGCAGCTGTACCTTTCTGGTGAGTCACATGCCCTCCTGTGACTAAGAGCCCAACTATGTGATTCGGAACCTCAGCCCAAACCAACCCCTCAGGGATAGAAGATGAGGGAGGAAAGGGTGAGGTACGGGTGAGGGAGGGGAGCTGGTGGAGCCGGATAAGGAAGCCTGATGTAAGAAGTGAACACTCGGAAGTGGGGCTGGAAGGGGCGGGACCGCAGGGTGGGTGAAGGGGCTGAGTACTGGATGGAGACTGGATGGAGGGGAAGATGGAGGGATGAGTTCTGGATGGAGGGGAAGATGGAGGGATGAGTATAGGATGGAGGGGAAGATGGAGGGATGAGTTCTGGATGGAGGGGAAGATGGATGGATGAGTACAGGATGGAGGGATGAGTATAGGATGGAGGGGAAGATGGAGAGATGAGATAGATATATAGATAGTGGATATATAGATAGTGGATATATAGATAGTGGATATATAGATAGATAGTGGATATATAGATAGATAGTGGATATATAGATAGTGGATATATAGATAGTGGATATATAGATAGATAGTGGATATATAGATAGTGGATATATAGATAGTGGATATATAGATAGATAGTGGATATATAGATAGTGGATATATAGATAGATAGTGGATATATAGATAGTGGATATATAGATAGTGGATAGATAGATAGTGGATAGATAGATAGTGGATATATAGATAGTGGATATATAGATAGTGGATATATAGATAGTGGATATATAGATAGTGGATATATAGATAGTGGATATATAGATAGTGGATATATAGATAGATAGTGGATATATAGATAGTGGATATATAGATAGTGGATATATAGATAGATAGTGGATATATAGATAGTGGATATATAGATAGATAGTGGATATATAGATAGTGGATATATAGATAGTGGATATATAGGTAGATAGTGGATATATAGATAGTGGATATATAGATAGTGAATATATAGGTAGATAGTGGATATATAGATAGTGGATATATAGATAGATAGTGGATATATAGATAGTGGATATATAGATAGTGGATATATAGATAGTGGATATATAGGTAGATAGTGGATATATAGATAGAGAGTGGATATATAGATAGAGAGTGAATATATAGATAGTGGATATATAGGTAGATAGTGGATATATAGATAGATAGTGGATATATAGATAGTGGATATATAGATAGTGGATATATAGATAGATAGTGGATATATAGATAGTGGATATATAGATAGATAGATATATAGATAGAGAGTGGATATATAGATAGATAGTGGATATATAGATAGATAGTGGATATATTGATAGATAGTGGATATATAGATAGATAGATAGATAGATAGTGGATATATAGATAGTGGATATATAGGTAGATAGTGGATATATAGATAGTGGATATATAGATAGACAGACAGTGGATATATAGATAGACAGACAGTGGATATATAGATAGAGAGTGGATATATAGATAGATAGTGGATATATAGATAGATAGTGGATATATAGATAGATAGTGGATATATAGATAGTGGATATATAGATAGTGGATTTATAGTAGATATGTAGATAGATAGATAGATAGATAGATTTTATAGATAGTGGATATATAGATAGTGGATATATAGTAGATATATATATATAAATAGATAGATATATAGATATATAGACAGTGGATATATAGATAGATAGATAGATAGACAGTGGATATATAGATAGTGGATTTATAGTAGATAGATAGATAGTGGATAGATAGATTTTATAGATAGTGGATATATAGATAGTGGATATATAGTAGATATATATATATAGATAGATAGATATTATTAGGGAAAGTGGTGTAACTGTTCCATAGAAGTGTGCTGCTTTGCCTTGGTGCCATCTGATATTTTAGCCGGTCTTCATGTTTGTCAGCCAGGTGATTCACTGTAAGTCCAGGTACTTTCTCTGTGGCTTGGACTGGAATATGTTTAGCGGGGCCCAATCAGATGGCTGTCCAGTGTTGGCCCAGCCATTTGTACCAGCGAAATCACAAGGTCTTATTTTATGAACACCAACGTGTCTCCACCAACATCTGCCTTTGCTAAATGGGGTGAATGCTACGACACTCTGGGAAAGAAACGGTTATTTCTTAATAATTTGCGCTGGAGATGACTTACTCTGTTACTCTGAACCAGTTACTTTGAGAGGACATTGAGACACTATTGGACACACATTCCAGTGATTAAGGACTGGCTGTCTGGTGACAGGGTGGCAGTGTTTTGGTACTCAACTCCAAAGATTCACTTTCTGACTACTTCTGATATACAGCAAACGTTTCATTAAATCAAAGCGGTGCTGTGAATGAAATCAAATGAAATTAGCTATTTAAAGACACACTTTTCTTTAGACTCCCCAACATATTGGTATGGGAGTTTCCTGCTTTTAAAGACCCCAGATATGCACACACACACACACACACACACACACACACACTGATAGAACGAACAACCACACACACACACACACACACACACACACACACACACACTGATAGAACGAACAACCACACACACACAAATACACACACACTGATAGAACGAACAACCACACACACCCAACCACACACACACACAGACCAACCACACACACCCTTCCACCTTCCTCTCTATTCCTTTTCTCTGAATGGGTGTCCTCTTTATAACCTCTCATTGAGTGTAACAGGACACTGCCCCCTCCACCGTCACAGGCTCAGCCCCTTACAGCCTCGCATATATAAGAAGGCAGAGTCTCGCCTCAGAGTGTGTGTGAGAGACTGTGTGAGGGAAAGTGTGTGTGTGTGTATGAGACAGCGTGTGTATGTGTGCGTGAGGGAGCCAGCGAGCCAGCCAGCGAGAGACATAGAGTGTGTGTCTGCCTGCGTCACAGAGGGGCTGCGGAACAGGGGAACCGGAGAGAGAGAGAGAGATAGAAAGCGAGGGAGGAAGGGAGAGAGAAGACAAAAGGAGAAGCATCGTAGTGCCCATGTACGTATCACGCGTTGGTGGTGTCTTACGGCAGGACTACGGCGTCTCCGGTATGCTGAGAAACCACCTTTAGCCCAGAGGGGCTCAGACAGAGAGAGAGAGAGAGACTGACAGAGAGGGGAGGAAGGGAGAGGGAGGGAGAGATAAGGGGGGAGAGGGAGAGAGAGAGGGGGGGGAGAGAAAGAGAGAAAGAGGAAGGGAGAGAGCGCTAACTTCACCACGACACTGTCACTTTAAGCCTGTTACTGATTACACTCAGAAGAATGCAACCAGAGCAGTAGGAGACAGATAGACACACACACGCGCGCGCACACACACACACATACACACACACACACACACACACAGTGGAGAGGGACGTGTAAGAACGGAGTCTATTCAGTCTGGTTTAGTTCGGTTTCAGGGAAAACGTAAAGCTTCGGAGGAGTTACGGAGACAATACTCGTCTCATTCTCTGAGAGAAGAGCCAACAGAAGGGGAACCCCAGAATATCTGAGGGGGGCGGGAGCACAACAGACAGAGTGAAAGAAAGACAGAGAGGGAGGGAGAGAGAGAGAGAGAGAGAGAGGGTGAGAGGGACCCCTCGAGCCTGCAGAGAAGCTCCCAGACGTCAGGAGGAGGAAATGATCGGAGAGAGGGTGAGTAAAAAAAGGCATTTTGAAAAAAAACTTCCAGCTAGCTGCTGCTTCTGATGGATCTCATATGGTTCCACGTTAAGGCTGAGAACCCGCTAGAGCTCTCGTACTGCGCAACGGACCGGTCAGAGTCACAGGATCCCACTGAATGTTAATTCACTCTGCGTTCAGGAAAAGTTGCCGTGATTGGACGATGTGTGGCATATAATTGGCTGTGGGTTTGTGTGAGGTACAGAGGCTGATCAGAGCCCGTGTGGTGGGCTTGAACACGCTCGTTTTAACGGGGACTATACTGACAAACGGGACTTTATATGCGGCCGTGCCGGGCGAAATGTGACCGTGCCCGTTCATTGATACGTGGCCAAGAAGATCGGGGTCGGCTGTGAAACACTGTCGTCAGAAAATCGCTGACATTAGAACGAACATCTTGTACTGTCATTTCCTTGGCGCCCCGATCAACTGGGGCCGATGGTACAGTCCAGTCCTCGTACCCAGTGGCAAAAGGCATGAATGAACCCAGAGCGAGGAGGGGCTGTAGTGGGAGGGGTGTAGAAGAGGAAGTGGATGTATAGTGTGTCCTCAAAGCATGCACAACTTGGCTCCGTGTCTTTATGAATGGGCAGTCGGAACGGACGACCTGATTGGTTGAGGCAGCGGCAGCAGAGTTTCTTGATGGAGTGTAGGGTGTGATCGTTAGAGTTTAGTGTAACCTTCTGCGGTCAACCTCGCTCTCTCTCCTGGGTAACAGCTGCACTGAAGGTTGTGCGTGAGTGTGTGTGTGTGTGTAGTCAGTGCTTGAGATCTAGGTTTTGTCTGAAGGGAACTTTAGACAAAACTAAGACCTCACAAGTAACTTCCAGTGAATACTCAGACAGAGACAGTTCTCTAATAACCTACCGTATTTGCGTCGGGCAGGTGACAGGTGACGGCAGGTAACAGACGAGCTGCCGGTTGGAGTGATGGTGGACAAAACCGGAGGGTCACTAGTTTGAATCCCTCAGTCGATACCTCCGTTTTTGTGCCCTTGAGCAAGGCAGTTACCACTTATGGCTCCTCTGAGTCGCCGTTGATGAGAGCGTTCTGCTAAACACAATGTAGTGGGTCTCGCCGGGTCAGGGGTTCTACAGTACACTCTGTTGAGTTTGTTCTGTAGGATGCAATATGAATGTAAGGCGGTGGCGTTTCTGTTATGACGTGGGCCACTAGCTCGGGCTCAACCCAGATGTGACCCGGTACCGGTTGGATCAGAACACAGACCTGACCACATGGGTGCTGCTCATATATCCCATCCCACCAGGTACAAAAGTGAACGCTAAAGGTTCAGGCTCTCTGACAGGAAGACAGAGGTGCGAACGGTGTGAGCGAGAGGTGCGTGTGTGTTCCTAGTTCCTACCCACTGTGGAATGCGGTCACAGACAGACCCTGCGTGCTAGTCCTTCTGTCTCTTGCCAACACCCCCGCCCACACACACACACACCCTTTCTCTTTGTTTAACTAAAGCACAATGATAGCCATTCCTGTGGCTCCACCTCTTATTTCTTTACTTCCCACTCTCTCTCAGTCCAACTGTCTGGGCAACAGTCACTGCATGTTCACGCAATGCTTTATTTGATCGTTTACTCGTTTATTTGATCGTTTAGTGTGTGTGTGTGTGTGTGTGTACAAAAATGTCCCAAAGGTTAGTAAAACTAGAATATGTTGTCCTTTTTGCTGTCCCTAAAGGAATAGAGGTCCCCTAATTTTGTGTGTGTGTGTTCATGGTTTACTAACCAGGTGTGAACCGTAAATATCCACATGGAAGATTGCCCTTGTGAGAACCTTTCACCTTCCACCAGTTACCAAATGGAAAAAGGGTATTTCTGGCTTAGGGTTAAAGATAAAAAAAATACATTTGGGGTTAAGGTTCGGTTTGGAATAATGGCATGCGTGCACGTGTGTGTGTGTGTGTGTGTGTGTGTGCGCGCATGTGCCTGCCTGTGTGTGTGTGTCCATGGGATAAAAGACAACCATAAACTGAAATTGCATTTATATCTCTTCTTACAGTGTCTGTGTTTCCGTTGTGTGTTGTGGTCGCGATATTGTCTGTTAGATGCAGAGCCGGTATCTTGATGGTGGAGATTACATTCTCAGATGTGTATTGAGTCTGTCCTCTGTCTTATCTGAACGTCCTCCTACCTGCTCCACTTGGCAAAGTCTCTCAGATTAAAATCTTTCCATGACAGAGTGTTTTTTTCCCGGGTCTACGGGCACCATTGAAGTGTGTGAGCTCAGTCGTCACCTCACACGGAGTGTGTGTGCTGGCGGTGGTGTCTTTGATGATGTCACAACTGCAGGTGTGACTGTTCTCCGGAGCTGAGGTCACATTATGTAACCGGAACAATCCCTCTAAACTTTCCCCCCGTTCCCGAGCATTGACTTTCCGTCGACGTCGTCGCGTTTAGACGACGGGGGGGGGGGGTAGTCGGAATCAGCTCTTCCGTCGCTGGGTCGTGGAGGAGTGCAGACGAAGAGTTTACCTGCGTGACTCGGACGTCACTAGGGCGGTGCGGCACTTTGGTTTCATGTCACCACACAAGGTGAGCATGTGTGTCTGTGTCTGAGGGGCGGAGCCTTTCCTAAAGGTGTGTGCGTGAACTCAGGTGTGATAGGTTCCAAACGTCCGACGGACACCGTCCCATTGACCGAATATGGACTGAGCTTCCTCTACCTGGTCCTTCACTAAGACTACATAGTATTCCACTAAGCCGGAGCTCCGTGAACAGAGCGGGATGCGCGTCATGGAAAAGCAGGATCAATGAGTCAGGCGTGAGATCTGTGTTTGAAGGAGGGATTTTCCCCCTAAGGTAATCTAACTCACACAGGTATATAGCACCTGTGACTGAACCATTTATCTGCTACTGAATAAACTCACAAGTGACAGGACACCCAGACACTGGAACACTGTGGTTATTCCTGGTTGATCATATTCCTGGTTGATCATATTGCTAATATGGGAACTGTCACATGAGATTTGAAGTGATTTCCAGGGCAGAAATGATGCTAGTTAACTTTCCTAGGTTAGAAATTGGTGAGTAAAAAGGATAGAGAGAGGGGCTATTCTCTGAAATAAGAGGATGATTCTTAAAGGTGCGTCATCATATCATACTCATATCATTTCTATAAACACCCTAAATGTAAAACAGGACTTTTTCCGGATCCTCTATTCTTGTTTCTCCAGATCTTCTACTATTTTCAAGATCCTCCTTTCTCAAGATCCTCTCATCTCCTTCCTCTAGATCATCTTCTTCCTCCAGATCATCTTCTTCCTCCAGATTCTCTCTTCTCTGACCTCCAGATTCTTGCTATTGAGGTATGAGTCTGGTGTTGGTAGTGAGGTATGAGTCTGGTGTTGGTAGTGAGGTATGAGTCTGGTGTTGGTAGTGAGGTATGAGTCTGGTGTTGGTAGTGAGGTATGAGTCTGTTGCTGGTAGTGAGGTATGAGTCTGGTGTTGGTAGTGAGGTATGAGTCTGGTGTTAGTAGCGAGGTATGAGTCTGGTGTTGGTAGTGAGGTATGAGTCTGGTGTTGGTAGTGAGGTATGAGTCTGGTGTTGGTAGTGAGGTATGAGTCTGGTGTTGGTCTGTGAGGTATGAGTCTGGTGTTGGTAGTGAGGTATGAGTCTGGTGTTGGTAGTGAGGTAGGTCTGGTGTTGGTATGAGTCTGGTGTTGGTAGTGAGGTATGAGTCTGGTGTTGGTAGTGAGGTATGAGTCTGGTGTTGGTAGTGAGGTATGAGTCTGGTGTTGGTAGTGAGGTATGAATCTGGTGTTGGTAGTGAGGTATGAGTCTGGTGTTGGTAGTGAGGTATGAGTCTGGTGTTGGTAGTGAGGTATGAGTCTGGTGTTGGTAGTGAGGTATGAGTCTGGTGTTGGTAGTGAGGTATGAGTCTGGTGTTGGTAGTGAGGTATGAGTCTGGTGTTGGTAGTGAGGTATGAGTCTGGTGTTGGTAGTGAGGTATGAGTCTGGTGTTGGTAGTGAGGTATGAGTCTGGTGTTGGTATTGAGGTATGAGTCTGGTGTTGGTAGTGAGGTATGAGTCTGGTGTTGGTATTGAGGTATGAGTCTGGTGTTGGTAGTGAGGTATGAGTCTGGTGTTGGTATTGAGGTATGATAATAAGATAATGACAAATAGAGATCAGTCTCACATTTAGTTACTTGAGGTGTACCTGAGCGTTAGCTCTCTCACAGACACATTTGGTCTGTTGTTGTACCTGAGCGTTAGCTCTCTCACAGACACATTTGGTCTGTTGTTGTACCTGAGCGTTGGCTCTCTCACAGACACATTTGGTCTGTTGTTGTACCTGAGCGTTAGCTCTCTCACAGACACATTTGGTCTGTTGTTGTACCTGAGCGTTAGCTCTCTCACAGACACATTTGGTCTGTTGTTGTACCTGAGCGTTAGCTCTCTCACAGGGTCTGTTGTTGTACCTGAGCGTTAGCTCTCTCACAGACACATTTGGTCTGTTGTTGTACCTGAGCGTTAGCTCTCTCACAGACACATTTGGTCTGTTGTTGTACCTGAGCGTTAGCTCTCTCACAGACACATTTGGTCTGTTGTTGTACCTGAGCGTTAGCTCTCTCACAGGCACAGACACATTGACAGAGGGGACCTGTCCACTTGGCTTTTTCCATTGATGCAGAGACAAATATGGCAGTGAGATGTCTAGCAGTCTCACAAAACACATGAAGAGAAACATCACACGTCCTACACACAGCCGACTCATGCACACCCATGTTTACGCCCCTGCACACGCCCACACACACATTCCAGTAGACGTGTTCGTCAGTAAACACCAGCGCCAACACAAATGCATTCACACACTGAGTCTGTACATAATAACCAACTGCCAACCAGGACACACAGTGCTGGTCGCCTCCTGCTTTGAGGCCAGGACGGGGTAATGATTTGGTTCCTTATGGCTCGTGTGTGTGTGTGTGTGTGTGTGTGTGTGTGTGTGTGTGTGTGTGTGTGTGTGTGTGTGTGTGTGTGTGCGTGCGTGTGCGTGTGTGTGTGCGTGCGTGTGTGGTCAGGCCCCCAGGCAGCTAAGAGGAAACCCACATCAACTGAAACATGCGCCAGGAATAGTCACACACGTATACACACAAATATATACATACATATATGTATACACACACACACACACACACACATACATACGTACAAACAAACATACATACATACATACATACACACAAACACACAAACACATACACACGAGTGTATGTATAAATATTGCATATATTGTTTTACAACTTTTTCCTCCTACTTCAACTACTGTACCTAAAAATGTACTGTAACTACAACTTTACCTAAATCTCTACTGTACCTAAGACTCTACTGTAACAAAAAATCTACTGTAACTAAAACTGTTCTGCACCTAAAAAAAATTATTTTCATTTTTGTTTGTGTTGTTTGGTATTTTTAATTTTATCAGAATGAACAAAAAAAGTGAAGTTCAGTATGCTAGACTCCTGATCGTCCAATCAGTTACAGTATCATACACACACACACACACACACACACACACACACACGTATGGAGCAAATTTTGGTAAAATATTTTTTTCATATGCTTTCAGTATTGTCCAGACTTCCTGACAGTAATCACATTAAGTTGATCAGGTAAAGATGTGACCTGTGTCGTTTTGTGTTTTCTAGGTGAACAGGAGCTTCTGGAATCAAGACTGTGACTGAGCAGACTGTCCGGATATGTCTCCCTGCTGACAGCACCATCCACCCAACACCACCATATAGACAACCCCATCACCCCATTCACCCAACACCACCACACAGACAACCCCATCACCCAACACCACCACACAGACAACCCCATCACCCCATTCACCCAACACCACCACACAGACAACCCCATCACCCCATTCACCCAACACCACCACACAGACAACCCCATCACCCAACAACACCACACAGACAACCCCATCACCCCATTCACCCAACACCACCACACAGACAACCCCATCACAGACAAAAGGATAGAGCTTTAAGGTAGAGCTTTTAGGTAGAGCTTTTAGGTAGAGCTTTAAGGCAGAGCTTTTAGGTAGAGCTTTAAGGTAGAGCTTTAAGGCAGAGCTTTTAGGCAGAGCTTTTAGGTAGAGCTTTAAAGTAGAGCTTTAAGGTAGAGCTTTTAGGTAGAGCTTTAAGGTAGAGTTTTTAGGTAGAGCTTTAAGGTAGAGCTTTAAGGTAGAGCTTTTAGGTAGAGCTTTAAGGTTGAGCTTTTAGGTAGAGCTTTTAGGCAGAGCTTTAAGGTAGAGCTTTAAGGTAGAGCTTTTAAGTAGAGCTTTAAGGCAGAGCTTTAAGGCAGAGCTTTAAGGTAGAGCTTTTAGGTAGAGCTTTTAGGCAGAGCTTTTAAGTAGAGCTTTAAGGTAGAGCTTTAAGGTAGAGCTTTAAGGTAGAGCTTTTAAGTAGAGCTTTCACGCTCACAGTTTCTCTGTGATCAAGTGATTTCTGTGACACCTCAGAAGTCAAGGCTTTGGCACTGCAGTCAACGACCTGCGTCACACACTTAACACAAACCCCAACACACACCCTCCTTCTCTCTCTCTGCACAGGTCTCAAACACGCAGAACACAGGACTCTCAACACCAATGTCATTGCCATGGTAACACTTAAAGCCAGCCAAAACAGAGGGAGGGAAAGAAGGAAAGACCAGCAGACAGAAAGACAGTCATGGAGAGAGAGAAACATTACACAGAGAGAGAGAGAGCATTATACAGAGTGCGAGAGAGCAAGCGTTCCTTGATAAGTATAAATTGGAGTCAAGTGAGCATCAGGTGGTTGAGCAATAGGGCAGGGTTCTTATGTATGGTCATCATGATCATGTGACCTCAGACAGACTCATCTATTCACACAGGACACATCCCTGTACATTGCAACCCTCCATCACGCCTTCTTTCTGTTTGGTTTGGTTTGTCTGTTTGTGTTCATCTGTCTTTCCATCCTCTTCTACCATTCAGTTCCTCTGTTCTTTCCTGCATGCTCGTCTAGATGCAACGGTTTAGGCCGGGCTTTAGGTTAGGCTTTAGGTTCAGGTTAGGCTTGGGATGAGAGAGAACGAGTGTGGTATAGGAGGCGTTGGAGCCGCTGGGGAGCCGTAATGTCCGTGCTGATGCCTCCAGTTGCCCCAGGCATGATGGGAAAGAATGGCAGGAATCTGCAACTGATACTGTTAGTGATGACCAGAGAGAGATAACTCCCATATCCTTCCCTTCTAACCTCGCTACTTCCTCTCTAGGTTAGTTTTCTCCCCCATCCTGTCTGTCTGTCTCACCCCTTCCTGTCTGTCTGTCTCACCCCATCCTGTCTGTCTCACCCCATCTTCTCTGTCTTTTCATATCCTCTCTGTTTTGCTAGATGTTCTCACCTAGAGTTTATAATAATTTCTCTCTCTCTCTCTCTCTCTCTCTGCCTTTCTCTCACCCTCTACTTTTCTCTCTTTCTCCCTTCCTCTCATTCACCCATCGTATGAGAATGACGACCCCGATTGAGAAGATGAAGACGATAATCCTAAGCAGCAGATCAGTTGACATGGATCCTTCATCCTTATCTGAGGCACCCCCCGTCGTCCATCTACCCACCCCTCCCCCCACTCTATGTGACATGTGTGTTGGTCAGTTGCTCAGTTGTCAGTGTAGATCCTGTGTGAACATCAGCAGCTACATCTGGCTACTGGGTCTCTGACGGCACACCACTGCCCAATTACACGACCGCTGATTGGCTAATTGCACACCACATTCCCCTCTGATTGGATGGTTTGTAATCATGGGGGAGGGCAGGGGCATCACTTGTCAAGGCTTTAGTTTCTGCTTTACATCTTTTGATTATTTTTCTTTTGGCGTTTTCTTTTTCATTTATTTTTTTTCTCCGTTTTTCTTTTGGTGTCATTTCCGAAAGCCATTCCAACAATTCTGTGCGTTCTTCCGCGAATTTTGCTGATTTCTAACGATGTCGGCTCACAAAAGAGATTGACAAGAAGAGGAAAAAAACAAGTGTGAGGAGATGTCAGACATGTCAGGCACAATAGCACAGTGCCTTTTACAGAAGGGAACATTGTTTAGGCCTGCAATGCCGTCAGTTTCCCTAGAAATCTGTCCTTAGAGAGCCGACTTGATGAAATGTCACATTCATTTTGTGTGTGTGTGTGTGTGTGTGTGTGTGTGTGACAAGACATCCTGGATTGGTTCTGGACCTAGCATACAGTGTAATTTCTGTGTGGTTTAAACAACAGCTACATTGTCTGCTGGGTTTCAGGCTGGTTACAAAAGCAGCCTTCAACACCTGAACAATGGAATAAATCAATTAACCCAACTATTTGGCTCAACGAGGTAAGCTGGCAGCCATTCTAGAATGCTGTGTGAAATAGTCTGCCATGGACAAATGCATTTATGTTGTAAACCTTTTTAATAAACTTGTAGAAGCATTCTAACGAAGTGGGGTGAGTTTTTTAAGTTTGAAATCATATTGGAAATGCTGCATTGGTAATGTATTTGGCATGACAATGTCAGTGAGTGAAAGCGCTAACAGATCTGGGACCAGTTTAATTAAGTGACTGTCACAGATCTGGGACCAGTCTTATAAGGTGACTTTAACAAACCTGGGACCAGTATAATCAGGTGACAGTAACACATCTGGAACCAGTATAAGCAGGTGACTTTAACAGATCTGGGACCAGTATAATCAGGTGTCAGTAACAGATCTGGGACCAGTATAATCAGGTGACAGTAACAGATTTGGGACCAGTATAATCAAGTGACAGTAACACATCTGGGACCAGTAAAATCAGGTGACAGTAACAGATCTGGGACCAGTCTAATAAGGTGACTTTAACAAACCTAGGACCAGTATAATCAGGTGACAGTAACAGATCTGGGACCAGTCTAATCAGGTGACTAACAGATCTGGGACCAGTCTAATAAGGTGTCAGCAACTGATCTGGGACCAGTCTAATCAGATGACTTAAACATTTTGTAAGTGTGTATTAATTCAAAAAGAAGTGACAAGGTTGGCCACAACAGCGTCAATAATCTGACCTGAAATCAGCCATTCGTTTCATTGTGACAAGTACAATTGTACAAGTCTTTCTATAGGTGACGCGGCTGACATTTTGTGCTTGGCTCGCTAAACTGTCCACTGAAATAACACGATATAAGTTTGAGCAACAGGGAACACGTTCAAATGAGAAAAGGCAATACATTAATTTAATCACAATAGCTCAATATTACAGACCTTTATTTAATATGACTGACAAAGCAACAGAAATGGATAAAGGTGGGAAAATTTGACTCGCATTGTGTTTGGTGAAGTCTTTACATAAGTGACAAAGTTTGAACATTTCTAGGAAATAAAATATTTTCTTGAATTCTCTATGTGGTCTATAACAAAGTGCCTGGTAACCAACAAGATAGAAAGGAAGTAAAGAGAGACAGAACGGAAAAGAGTACACAATACTGATCTGTTGTCAGGTTAGAAGCATCAGATTCCGGGTTAACAGACTTTCTGCACTAACACACACACACAAGCAATCACACACACACACACATATTGTCAGTTACACACACACACATGCAACCACACACACACACATACTGTCAGTAACACACACACATGCAACCACACACACACATATTGTCAGTAACACACACACACATACTGTCAGTAACACACACATGCAAACACACACACACACACACATCTACACACACACACACAGGTTTATCTGTATGTATCCAGAAGCGTTTAACCCAGCTTCTATCCAAACACACAGTAATCCATTGAGATAGATTTGTGTATGAGAGGAATTAGATCTTACTATTCCATACTTAGGAATACTGTACATATATAACACACAAATATACACACACACATACTGTACATATATTACACGCAAATATACACACACACATACTGTACATATATTACACGCAAATATAAACACACATGCTGTACATATATTACATGCAAATATACACACACATACTGTACATATATTACATTCATATACACACACACAACTGTACATATAATACATACAAATATACACACACACATACTGTACATATATTACATGCATATACACACACACACACAAAACTGTATATATAATACATACAAATATACACACACACATACTGTACATATATTACATACAAATATACACACACACATACTGCACATATATTACATGTAAATATACATAAACACATAATGTACATATATTACATGCATACACACACATACTGAAAATATATTTCATAACGAATTGCACCTGGAATGAAGACGAACAGTTGCTAAACAAAATGCTAAATGAGTAATGTAAGAACCAAAATGTATTTTTAATAATTACAAAATGTTATACTACAATTGAGAAGATTGAGATGATTTTGCTTAACAAGCAATTACAACATAATCGGTTAAAATTGTTCAAAACGATTACCATCCCTGTATTTAATACCTCTTAGGAGGTATTATTATTCACATTTGATAAAGCTAACGGCACTGACTCCCCATTGATGAGTTTTAAAAACACACCTGGAGTTATATAAGACTATTAATCTCTTCTGAATCCATGTCCTTGAAACCTGTTTTAAAATGTGGTTCAAATCCAGAGACTCACGCGGCCATTATAACATTATGGTTTTGTGGTAAGTAATGAATTCATGGGTCTGTAGTAGTGCCCTCAAACAAACCAACTGCATAACGACAGACCGTAAGAGTCCCAGCCGGGGGTCTGTTGTCTAGTCTATTATGTGTCTGTTGTCTAGTCTATTATGTGAGGGTCTGTTGTCTGGTCTATTATCTGAGGGTCTGTTGTCTAGTCTATTATGTGAGCCGGGCGTCTGTTGTCTAGTCTATTATGTGAGGGTCTGTTGTCTAGTCTATTATGTGAGGGTCTGTTGTCTAGTCTATTATGTGAGGGTCTGTTGTCTAGTCTATTATGTGAGGGTCTGTTGTCTAGTCTATTATGTGAGGGTCTGTTGTCTAGTCTATTATATGAGGGTCTGTTGTCTAGTCTATTATGTGAGGGTCTGTTGTCTAGTCTATTATGTGAGCCAGATAACGCTGGGTAATCGTTTGTAATGGCGGATAATGACAGGGGAGTTGAACTCTAAGCTGCTCCTTTGATAAGTTTAGTGACGCAAGCAAAGGCAAGGACTGATGACATCAGTGGCTGGATGCACGTCAGGTCAGCGTCAGGATACACACACAACAGCCTGCAGTACGGACTCATGCAACCCTGACCGCTGGTACCCGGAGGGAGAGGACACATACGTATTTACCATAATTATTACCATTATTATTACCATAATTATTACCATTATTATTACCATAATTATTACCATAATTATTATTATTACTACCATAATTATTACCATTATGATTATCATTATTATTACCATTATTATTATTACTACCATAATTATTACCATTATTATTAACATTATGATTATTATTATTATTACCACAATTATTACCATTATTATTAACATTATGATTATTATTATTATTACCACAATTATTACCATTATTATTACCGTTATTAATTTTATTACCATAATTATTATCATTATTATTACCATTATTATTATTATTACTACCATAATTATTACCATTATTATTAACATTATGATTATCATTATTATTATTATTACCACAATTATTACCCTTATTATTAACATTATGATTATCATTATTATTATTATTACCATTATTATTAACATTATGATTATTATTATTATTACCACAATTATTACCATTATGATTATCATTATTATTATTATTACCATAATTATTACCATTATTATTACCATTATGATTACCATTATTATTACCATTATTATTATTATTATTACCATTATTATATAGAGAGACACAGAGAAAGAGAAGGTGACAGAGAGAGACACAGAGAAAGAGAAGGTGACAGAGAGAGACACAGAGAAAGAGAAGGTGACAGAGAGAGACACAGAGAAAGAGAAGGTGACAGAGAGAGACACAGAGAAAAGCAGAGGGAAAGGAATTAAAGATAGGGAAAATAATGTCTGTTAAAGACACAGAAACAGAGACAGGGTTTAAAGTAGTTCTCTCCCAGCTTGTCCGGCGTTATAGTGTTTGCCTAGAGCACTACACAGCTGATCCAAATCATTAACTCCTGATCATGCATTGATGCCCAGATCCACAAAACCCTCCTAACACATTCATTTGTCTAATTATTCATTTAAAATGTATTTCTTTTGTAGCGCCGACACAAAATGTAACAAAGTGCTTTATGTCCCCGGAATGAGAATTAGGTTCATATCCATGACAACACAGACAACCGTAAACAGAGCCAGAACGGCACAAATAACAGGCTGCAGTTCAAAGGTCAAGGAATGAAGAGGCCTTCATTGACATCATTAGCGTGTCTGTGATGTGAGAGGTCTGTGTCACCATTGGACCTTCACGTCGCCATAGGCAAACATCTCTCTCTCTCTTTCTCGCTCGCTCACTCACTTCCTCTTCTCGCTCTCTCCTTCTCTCCTTATCTCTTATAAACATGTGTGTACTGTTATAACAGGTGACATAAGGAGGTGAGTAAAAACAGTTCTATATTTTTTGTGTAGGATGGTCATCAGAAAAGATGAATCTCCTTCGTGTCAGACTTGGCAAAGCTCATTCCAGGAAAGGTTGCAGACATTTTAAAATAACAGACTTTTTATATTCAGTCATTTTTGGTGAGAAAGTATTTTGTTTGTTTTCTTTTAATAAAGTCTGTGATTTCAGCAGCTTGAACTTGCACATTGAACAGGAGTGTACATTTTATTTTATTTATTTATGCCATTCAGAAACAAATCAAACTACAATTTGTGGCTTAAATATCCTTTCATAGTGGAATTTTCTTAATGTGGATATGTCAAATAGCACCTTGTCATTTATTCTGTATCAGTATGTGGTAATAATAACATTATTTTTGTTTATACATACTATATATATATATATACATAATAATGTTATATGAGTTGTACATTTCCTTCCAACAACATGTAGGGCACATTGAAACCGATTGTTTTAATACAAAATATAATGAGTTTCACAACAGAACTGGTATGACTGCACCCAACTGTAGAACCCACACACACACACACATCCACACAGACACATCCACATCCACACACACATCCACATCCACAAACACATCCACAAACCTACACACACACATTCACACAAACACACATACACACACACATCTACACACACACACAAGTATGTATGGTATCTGCTTGAGTGCGTTCATGTTTACGTGCGTTGATAATCTGTTTTTGCACACCTACGTGTGTTTGCCTGACCTATTGTGTGTGTGTGTGTGTGTACTTGTGTTCACATGCAGTAGGGTTTAACTTCACCAGCCCCACAGTGAGTCACTAGGGATAGGTCTATCCAGTCCAATTTGGTGAGGCGCCTTTGGCACGCCTGTGAATCCTGGTTCTGTGAGCGTAGGTGACGAAGCACATTCCTACTAGATTACTCAGATGTATTCACACGCTGGGTGGATGTGGTGGAGCAAATCCCCACCCTCACTGTCACTGTGTACTCAGATGTATTCACACGATGTGTGGAGGTGGTGGAGCAAATCCACACCCTCACTGTCACTGTGTACTCAGATGTATTCACACGCTGGGTGGATGTGGTGGAGCAAATCCCCACCCTCACTGTCACTGTGTACTCAGATGTATTCACACGCTGGGTGGATGTGGTGGAGCAAATCCCCACCCTCACTGTCACTGTGTACTCAGATGTATTCACACGATGTGTGGAGGTGGTGGAGCAAATCCACACCCTCACTGTCACTGTGTACTCAGATGTATTCACACGCTGGGTGTCAGTCTCACAGGAAAGGTAACCAATATACACACACACACACACACTCCTAAAACCGCCCCACCCCCCCACCCCACACACACACATACGTATGGATGACCACGCAGTCACGCAGTCATGCAATCAGCGTCAAGTATGAGAATGACCTGCAGCAGAGAGGAAACGCTATTATCAAGTGGCTACGGAATAAAACAATAAAAAACAGTCAGAGCCCTAACTTAAATACATTTAAATACATATGAAAAATATTTGGCAAGATTTGGAGATTGCTGTTCATCGACGGTTCCCAAGGAACTTGACAGAACTTGAAAAAGCAAGAACGGTAAAGATTAATGGTCAAATATTTGTTTGAGACTGATCCCAGCACACTAACAACTGTAATTACTGCCAAAAGGCTTTCAGATAGTATTTACTCAGAAGGTTGGAGACTACAGACAAATAAGATATTTTAGGTTGGCATTTTATATAAATGATTTAAATCAACAGAATACTTAATTTTGCTGGTTTGAGGTCTGAGGGTACATTCGACGCGGAGAAATTGACATTTATATTAACCTGGAAAAGTTAGGCTTTTTTATAACCACTTCCATCAAATTGGGATTATTTATTATTTACGTTTTTTTATTAATACCGAAAACAACAGATCATGAAATCAAGATTTTAAAAATTTTTAAGCACATATTTAATAACACACGATATTTAAAAAATGCATATAGAAAGACATGTTTCACATTGAAAAATGTGATGTCCAAATAAATAACTTGCATAACATCACACGATTAATTTATTCCCTCATATGTCGTATATATCATTTAACTATCGCTAATCCACATGCACTTGAGTGATCGCCCCTTAACCATTTGGTTAGTACACAAGTTAAAATGTGTTTTGCCTCAGTTCAGTAATAGTTACTGTGGTTTACAGAAGCACCAGGTATATGTGAAACATAGTTAATTTACTGTGGTTTACAGAAGTATCAGGTATATGTGAAACATAGTTAATTTACTGTGGTTTACAGAAGCACCATCAGGTTAATGTGAAACATAGTTAATTTACTGTGGTTTACAGAAGCACCATCAGGTTAATGTGAAACATAGTTAATTTACTGTGGTTTAAAGAAGCATCACGTATATGTGAAACATAGTTAAATTATGGTGAACATCTAGCAGATGGGAAGACATTTATTATTTTTTATACAGTAGAACCACTCACAGGAAATAGGTCCTTCAACTCAACTGTCTCCATTTATGTGAGGTTCTTATAGTTCTGTGTAGTCAAAACTACACAGAAGAGTTTTGGAAGAATCTACAAATCTTGAGATGAACCACATTTCAATTGAATCAGTTCAGGTAGTTAGGAATTTATTGTCGCCAGAGGAAGGGGCAACTTCACTTGGGGCAACGTTCCTTTTAGGCGTTGACTTGGCAACTGTATCCAAAATGCATTTTAAATGTATCCTAATCTCTGCAATCTGTCTGAAAAGCAGGCTGACTGAGCAGCAGTGAGTGCTTTTCAATATTGCTCTGTTATACTCCCAAATTGGCGGAGTGCTATTTCTGAAACAATTTGATGGAAGCCTAAGGACTCTGATGTTTTCTATGTCCTCTGGAATTGCTGTCATAGATGGGGGACTCTAAAAGGGCACCAATGAATACCTGGCTATCTCTGAATTTACAGCTCAGGTTTCGAGTTGGTTCTTGTGGCTGAAAAAATACACTGGATCTCAAAAGCATTTACCCCTATTGGACTTTTCACATTGTATCGTGTTCCAAAATGGATAATAAGGGCTTGTTACGAACAATTTTTGTTTTGAAAGTTAAAAATGTTATCTGTAAAATTGTTCTAAATCAATTACAAATATTGCATATTGCAATAACAGCTCGTGTGCTTCACAATAGTAGCCTTCGTGTGAGAGTGACAAAACGGCTTATATTAAATCTCAGCTAGAGTTTGCCGGAAGTCATGTGTGAGTTTGCGAGACCAGGCGTTTTGTTCTCAATGCTAAGCACCATATTTTGCACAAAACTAACTCCACACATTATCCCAAGAACATCATCACTACTGTGAAACCTGGTGGCGGAAGCATCATGCTATGGGGATGTGTCTCTGCATCAGGGCCTGGAAACTCGTGAAGATAGATGGCAAAATGGATACAGCAAAATACAGAGGAATCCTGCTTGAGAAATAGGAGGGGTTGCAAAGAATAGGCTAAAGTTGCTCTGTTCAGATGTGCAAAGCTGGTAGAGAAATAGAATCATACCAATAATTGCTGCCAAAGGTCTCCAAAATATTGCCATACAGGACTAAATATTTTATTAATTTAATACTTTGCACCAAATGAATGTCGTTAAAAAACGTGAAATTACAAAAATGACCACTAAGTGAACTTTAAAGAATACTTTTAGCATCTTATATTATGAACTTGTGAGAAAGGCTATAGGACGGAAAGACAGAGAGAGAATGTTAGTTGTCATGTTTTGCTGAGTCATTACTTTCGATAGACAAACGTGCAATATGAATTAGGCAAGTTCCGCTCCCCTTCAAGGGATCTGCCCTCACGAGAGACATGAATTACTCTAGAAAACAATGCAACTCCCGCTGTTTCTCTTCATCTAACACTGTGATTTCCCAGGCTCCCAGAGCGTCTCGTAGTCGTGAATTTTGTAGTCGTGGTGGTAGTCGTGGTGATGGTCGTGGTGATGGTCGTGGTGGTGGTCGTGGTGGTGGTCGTGGTGATGGTTGTGGTCGTGGTGGTGGTCGTGGTGATAGTCGTGGTCGTGGTGGTGGTCGTGGTGATAGTCGTGGTCGTGGTGATAGTCGTGGTGATGGTTGTGGTGATGGTCATGGTGATAGTCGTGGTCGTGGTCGTGGTGATGGTTGTGGTGATGGTCATGGTGATAGTCGTGGTCGTGGTGGTGGTCGTGGTGATGGTTGTGTTGATGGTCATTGGTGATGGTCGTGGTGATGGTCGTGGTGACGGTCATGGTGGTGATGGTCATGGTGATGGTCATGGTGATGGTCGTGGTCATGGTGATGGTCGTGGTGATGGTCATGGTGGTGATGGTCATGGTGGTGATGGTCATAGAGATGGTCATGGTGATGGTCGTGGTGGTGATGGTAATGGTGGTGATGGTCATAGAGATGGTCATGGTGATGGTCGTGGTCATGGTGATGGTCGTGGTGATGGTCATGGTGGTGATGGTCATGGTCGTGGTGATGGTCGTGGTGACGGTCGTGATGGTCGTGGTCGTGGTGATGGCCATGGTCGTGATGGTGGTTGTGGTCATGGAGGCACAGGACCACTCGTCCATCAGAAGTGAACATTTCTGCTTCTTGCTCACCTGTTGATGCTCTCTGATAATATACCTGCTGTCAATGTCATGTAAGAACCAGCCTGATTAATATTACCAAGTGAGACACTTCAAAAGAAGTGGAATCAACTGCACACAAAAACTAGGTGAACTTCCCCTTTAACTAACGTGTCCATTATCTTCATACGGCTGTGTGGTTTAGAGTTAACTCACAGGTCACTGAGTGTAAAGCCTGCATAGAGCACTGCTGTTTTTAGTTCCTCTCACACACACACACACACACACACACACACACACACACACACACACACACACACACACACACTCACCGCTCCAACACCCTCCACCCCCCTCTCACTCTTTAAATCCCCGGCCTGAATGGAATAAGTCAGTCATGTGTGTTGATGTCTGTGTCAACTTTAGCTAAACGATATTCAACTAAAAATACTTCTGTCTTTCCATCGGTCACATCCAGCGTGGCTGTCACTGCTGTCTGGCACCAAATACTGTGGTCAGATGATGTCATCAACCTCTATTGACCCCCTGGGTATTGTCACTAGGGGTCCACAAACTTGCCATCCAAAGAACTCTTAAGGTGACGTCTGCTTTTAGATTACTCCGTCACTGTCCTGTGATGGGGTTTGAATCAGGCCAGTCAGTACACACGTCTAAAGTGAGTCTATTGGATACTGGGAGGATACGCCGTACTTCACCTGACAACTAACAACAACTGACGACCGTCCTCCGTGCGCCAGACGACGTCATCCACAAAGCGACGCTCTAGAACTCCTCGTCTGAGAAGGCCTTGAGGACTGACGCAAAGATGGGAAACAGGGCTAGCCGTTCGGTTTGTGACACCATTTCCAGGCCTGCAGCCACTTGATTGACATGGGTTCAAACTGTCTCTGATACAGACCAGTCGTCGTGTGGAGCTGCAGAATGTCCACTCAACACATTCTAAATGCGGGAGTCCCAATGCAGGGAAACCCTGACTGTGCAGAACCTGTCATCGAGACAGACGTGTCAAACCTCTCACACCAACACCATGTGACCAACATCATGTGACCGACACCGTGTGACCGACACCATGTGACAAAACCGTGACAGCGCCCCCACATTGACTGTGAGAAAGACGGTCGGAGAGACAGTTTGTCTATTGTTTATGTCTATTCGTTCTGTTCTGTTTTGTTACAATGAAAGACATAACTGAATTGTTGTTGATCCATAATGTCCTGTGTAACCTACTTGTATGCATTGGCAATATGTATACGCTGGTATGTCATGCCAATAAAGCCAGTTTGAATTTGATAAAGGGAGAGAGGGGAAGGGAGAGAGATGGGGAGAGAGAAAGATGGAGAGAGAGAGATGGAGAGAGAGGGAGAGAGAGAGATGGGGAGAGAGAGATGGAGGGAAAGATGGAGAGAGAGATGGATAAGTGAAAATGGGAGAGAGAGATGGACAGGCCAGCAGATAGTTGGGATGAGAGAGTCAGGGAGAGAAAGGTGGAGGAGAGAGAGGGAGATGTAGATAGAGTAGTAGATGTAGATAGAGTAGTAGATGTAGATAGAGTGGGAAATAAAGAGGAAGAGGGTGTGTATGTTGAAAATGAAGAGCATGTGACAAGAGGCTGTGCTGACGTAGGGTCAAAGACCGGTATTGTGACAGCAAGTCTGTCACCGTGTCTGTCATAATGAGAGCCCAACTCTAATGAAATACAGAATTGAATACCCTCTCAAATGCCCAGCCATAGGAAACAAATCTATTATGCATTACAAAAATCCAGATCCCTTGGCCAAAACCGGTAAAATAAAATGTTATGAATAAACTGCTGGCCTTCTGTGCCCCTTGATAAAATCCAGTGAAGCCAGTTCCTATAGAACTGTGGATGTTACCAGCTGTCATGGCTCCTCTTTATTTTTCTCTCTGTCACACCTGTTCGTTCTCACTTAATATTGTTCTCTTCCTGTCTCACTTTTCTCTACCTCCCTCTCTCTCTCCCTCTTCATCTCTCCCTATTCATCTATCTCTCTCTCTATCTCTCTCCTCTCTCACTCTCCCCCTCTCTCTCCCCCCTCTATCCCTTTCTCTCCCTCCACCCCTCTACCCTTATCTCTACCCCTTCTACCCTTTTCTCTACCCCTTCTACCCTTATCTCAACCCCTCTACACTTATCTCTACCCCTCTACGCTTATCTCTACCCCTCTACCCTTATCTCTACCCCTTCTACCCTTATCTCAACCCCTCTAACCTTATCTCTACCCCTCTACGCTTATCTCTACCCCTCTACGCTTATCTCAACCCCTCTACCCTTATCTCTACCCCCTCTACCCTTATCTCAACCCCTCTACCCTTATCTCTACCCCCTCTACCCTTATCTCTACCCCTCTACCCTTATCTCTACCCCCTTTACCCTTATCTCTACCCCTCTACCCTTATCTCTACCCCCTCTACCCTTATCTCTACCCCCTCTTATCTCTACCCCTTATCTCTACCCCCTCTACCCTTATCTCTACCCCTCTACCCTTATCTCTACCCCCTCTACCCTTATCTTTACCCATATCCCTTCTACCTCTTCCCTTTTCTCTCTCTCTATCGCTTTCTCTCTCTCTGCCTTTTGTCTCTGTGGCTTCAGATCCAGATTGAAGTAAGTCCTTCTGTTTCGAGAGGTTTGGAATTAGCGTGTCTCCTAGCAACGGTCACACAATACATGTTTTTTGTGTTAGAGAAAGACAAAGTGTGTGTTTGTGCTGCATACGGTATGCATGTGTGTCTGTACAGTTGTCTGTACATTCATATGTATGCATGTGTGTCTGTGTGAGCGTGGTGCGTGTTCACATGTGTAGTAATCAGCTGAATACACTTTTTCCACTCCAAAGGACTCAGGTGGAAACCTGCTCCACGCTGCAAATCACCCACACACAGCAGACAACACATCCTTCCAGAGCGGAGATGTGATAACGGAACTGACACAGCAAATGTTTTATCAAAGGCACTGACACGCATTCAGAGCTGATTGGGTTAAAGGGCAGATATGGTGAAAGGGTGAGATGGGAATGTTTTATCAGAGACACTGACACGCATACAGAGCTGATCGAGTGAGAGGTCAGAGATGATGAAAGGGTGAGATGGGAATGTTTTATCAGAGACACTGACACGCATACAGAGCTGATCGAGTGAGAGGTCAGAGATGATGAAAGGGTGAGATGGGAATGTTTTATCAGAGGCACTGACACGCATACAGAGCTGATCGAGTGAGAGATGGCTCCTGTAGGAATGTACCTTCATCCTGTAGGAATGTACCAGAGCTAACTCACACTTCCTCCTGGATATGACAGCACTTCCTTCTTCGGGCTGATTCATCCTGTAGGAATGTACCAGAGCTGACTCACACTTCCTCCTGGACATGAATGCACTTCCTGCTCCGGGCTGATTCATTCTGTAGGAATGTACCAGAGCTGACTCACACTTCCTCCTGGATATGACAGCACTTCCTCTCCTTCAAATTGCATTTTATTAAACCCTACCTACCTCTCTCTCCATCCCCCTGTCCCTCCCTTTCTTTTGCGCTTCCCTTCCTCCCCACTTGCCCTCTTCCCCTCCCAACCTATTTCCTCTCATAGTTAATATGTAAGGGAAAAGAACGTGGAAAAAGTGAGAGAACTGTGTGTGTGTGCTTGTGTGTGTGAGAGAAAAGAGTTGAATCGCTCATACATCGTCGCTCAGGGATCATCTGAGTCTCCAAAGCTCGATTAATTGGGTTAATTTGATATTTATTAATGAGGTTAATTCACTAGGTTAATTCCATTAGGTTAATTCAATAGATTAATTTCATTAGGTTAATTTCATTAGGTTAATTCCATTAGGTTAATTCATTAGGTTATTTCCATGAAGTTAATTTATTAGGTTAATTCAAAACATTTATTCCATTAGATTAATTTATTAGGTTAATTCAATGGGTTCATTTTATTAGGTACATTTATTAGGTTAATTCATTAGACTCAAATATTTGGTTCATTCATAAGGTAAATTAATTAGATAAATAATACGGTAAATGTATTCGATTCATTTATTAGGTTACATTATTGGGTAATTCTTTAGGTTCATTCATTGGGTTATTTGATTAGGTTAATTCATTGGGTTATTTAATTGTGTTAATTCATTGGGTTATTTCATTGGGTTAATTCTTTGGGTTATTTAATTATCTTAATTCATTGGGTAAATTCCTTAGGTAAATACTTGGGTTTCTTCATTAGGTTAACATGTTGGGTAAATTAATTAGGTTAATTTATTGGGTTAATTCATTAGGTTAATTTATTGGGTTAATTACTTTTTTAACAGTGGATATGTATTCGTTTTTTGTATCTGACCTTTACCAATCTATAGGTTAGGACAGTGGTAGTTTAGGACTAGAGTAGTTGAACTACACATTTCTCCATCACTGGGTTGTTCACAAAACAGTCACCTCCTTATTGTTATTAAACTGATGACATAGTATGTATAAAAAAAGGTTTGGTTGCAGTTTACAGCTGTCTGAAGAAAACTAAGCAAATTAAGCTATTTCTGTCATCTTTACCAGTTACAACTGGCTAGTAGTCACAACTGGCTAGTAGTGACACTGTACTGTTATACAGGTAACTACAGAAATAATACAGACACACACACACACACACAGACAGACAGACAGACACAGACAGACAGACAGACAGACACACACACACACACACACACACACACACACACACACACACACACACACACGCTTCAGGGACTTTTTTTAGTAAATGGGCCATTCCCTGGTTACTCAAGTGTGAAGCGGAGGTCTTTTTCTATGATCACAGTGGAAATTTACCTTGTGACCAAGGTGTGCTGCCGACCTGATTGTGCAAACATACCAAGGCAGCTTGTGCGTACACACGCGCACACGCACACACAGCAGATTTCACCAAGAGGCAACTGATTCAGTGATTCAGCAGATTTTGACTGTGTGCTTTGTGGTGATATTTAAGGTGTTTACACAGAGCAGACCCACGGAACCTCCAGAACCTGACGACATCTGACATCAGAACCACGGAACCTCCAGAACCTGATAATGTCACTTGAATGACTGAGTAAGTCTCAGAGCCTATTCATTTACATAGTACACTATGAATAGTCATGTGATTATTGTGACATCATAGTTAGAGCATAAACAAACATTTTATTACATTTAACCACATTCAAACCTATAGGAAATGTTCCATTAAAGCATTTAAATGCCAAGAAATAATCATATTTCCGTCAAGCTTCCTAAATTCTGCAATGTTTCATAGCTATAACGTTGTAGAGTGGTTGTACTTAAAATAACCCGAGGCCCGACCACAAACCACCCAACTGTAACAAACACAGGGACTTCAAAACATTAAGTGTCACCTGGAACGTCTTTATGACAGAACACACCGGCCCATCACAGCCAGACCAGGTAAACAACCGTAAACTAAATCAAACCCAGGTTGTTGGACCGCGATTCGGTTCGACGACTTTGTACTCTTCCGAAAGTCATTGACGAAAGTACGCATGTTCAGAGGAAGAAAAACCCCGAAAACTGTCTCTCTCATCTGTTGACGCTATCGGTCAAGAGTTCACTTCTACGTCCTTGTGCCCTACAAGTCGGTAGCATTGACTGATATATTGCTGAAGGTGTGATGCAGTCTGATAGTGGTTATTTGTATGGTACTTTCATGCAATCCAATCCACTTCATCACTGTGAGAAACTGCTAAAATAAGAAATATTAATCACTATAGTTCTGCTCCAAGCATCCTGGGCTTAAGCCAAGGGACTCGGCCCAAAAGCCCCTTACTTCCCTCGTTCCTCTCACACACACACACACACACACACACACACACACACACGCGCGCGCGCGCACTTGAATAGAAAGCAGACCCATTGCCGTTGACACAGAACGACCAGTGCAGACTGTCTGGTACTTCCCAAAAAGGTCCCCCAGAGGTCAGTTGTGGTTTCTCCCGGAGAAGGACAGAGAGCTGTGACTCAGCCAGGCTGTGAGCTTCAGGTCTGGGGTAGGGAAGGAGGATATAGGGGATAGTATCCACAAGTGGTGGTGGAGTAGAGGACACCAGGGTAGTATGCGGTAGGGATGATGGCTATTTAACTAATCATTTTAAATGTTCTGCCAGCTGTGTTCTCCTCACGCCCCGGTCTCAGGTTAAGGTACTGGGGGTTAACCTGACACGTTTTTGTCCAAAACACAAACGGCATGCACTAAAAAGAAAACGTCTTACGTTAAGATATGTCATTGGGGTTTCTCGCAATGCTTTCAAAAATAGAATAACGTGTGTTCTTCTGCATTCGTCGAGAAATACAGACTTCTATAACACGGGTTTATGCCACCAGTCCGCAGTTACGGACACTCCAACTGCATGCACTGTCTTTACTTGTACTCTGACCTTGAACTCAAAGACGAGATGCAGCGGGTTTCAGGAGGAGCTATTTGTTTTGGCTGAAGATGGAAGACAGAGGTGTGGCGGAGGTTTGTCCACAGAGACACTCCATTCTGACGTTGACCTGGTTTCATATTTACCCCACCGTTAGACACAATCTCATTATAAATAACAGAACCTCCTGGACCAAGTGGAATAACGTCTACGTTATTGTTTACCCATAATTAAATAGCTACATTATCCATGAACTTTAAAAACTGTTTAGAAAGAGGTTCCCATTGGGATGGACCGTATGGAGACAGGTAAATTTAACATGAGGGTACACAAATCACAACATCCTCCAAAGCTGATCTCCACAAGCTATATTGTCGGATTTGCTAAAAAAAGACTTGGCACCTTTAAGTTATGTTTATTTACCATTCAGATAATCCTCTGCATTTTTAATTACATTGAGGTTGGGGCACATACAATAGGTATAAATACAAAAAACACACATAACATTACAAATAAGAAACAATTTTGTACAACAAATATGATTTGATACATTTAAGATATGGCGACAAAAGAACTGGCATTGTAACACCGATAAGCTGTCTGCCTACTAAATCTTTCCAATATTGTGGTAACATATTAGCATGTTAATTAGCATAAACAACACCAGTGCGATTCACACACGTTGTAACCAACTGACAAAAAAAGTTAATTGTCCAACTGTTGGAAAACAGGTCGTCTACCAATTTAATGATTGATTAATGGGAAACCCCGTTACCTTTGTGACTAACAGACCTGTCACAAAAACATCTGCATATCGATGATAACTTGTTGTGGACACTGCCCCCGTGTGGCCGTCTGTGTCATCTGTCCTAAACAATACATAAGTTAATCACATAGAAGTCTTCATTACTACACTTTTGGATGCCTATTTATTTAGGTTGGTATTATCTATGAAACACGTGTGGGTTTCGTTTTTCTGCACCCAGTCCGGATGTCCAGTGGGTTGCAAACATGAACGTACAAATGTTAGTCTGAGTCACAATGGAAAACCCCCCACCATTATTTGACAGGAAAAAAATGTCCAAACCTAAAAAATGTGCCGAAACTTTTTGAACATTTGAGACTCACTGTCTGCAGAGTGACGAGTTAATCATGATGACCGGATTATAAACCACGGTGTTTACCCCATAACATGAATGCACAATGAGGTATTATACTATTGGTCTGCGGTTAACAGAAGTACGGTAGTTTAACCTCTTGTTTATTAATACCATCCGGGACTCGGAGTGAAATAACACTAATCATTATCCATCTGATATGAGTCACCCCTACACACTAACCTGACAGGAATCAGGGCTGTTCTACTAGAACCGCAGTATTATACGGACAAACCAATATCTATTGGCATTTTGTTAGTATGTTTTAGGTTAGATGGGATCGTTTGCTTGTGCCCGTCATTTTTATTGGGTTATCTGTCAATTGCTCTTTGGAAACATACATTTGTTCCAACCAAACCAAAACGCCTATATTCCAAGGTATTATTTAATGTGCTTTTGGCTGAGTCGATGCGTTTCTGTGAGGAGGATGTGGGCCCGCAGTGAGTCACCAGGGCGAACCAGTGTTGCCAGCTATTGGCTGCTCCTAAAAGTCGCTCGAAGTCATTTGCATATACCCCGCCCCTTCACATTCAAGTGTGATGGACGCTGTATGAGAAAAATAACGTTGTGGGAGAGACAAAAAGTGAGCAAAAACACCCTAAATATGTTTAGAACTACAAATGCGTTTTTAATGTCGCAACTCCAACCCTACTACTTTATCCGGGCTTGGTACAGGCAAAAGTGACCCAAAAGAAATACCCTGGCGGAGTTATTTATTATTATGTTATTATAATAATTAATCATTATTATTATATCTTTAATTTCATGTTTTGTTGTTTTGCTTAGTTTCCATAATTTGGGTTTGTTTTATAATGTAAGCCAGCCAGGGCAGGATCAGTCATATGCGGATAAATGGGCGGTAGATGAGCGGTACGCACGTGGAGATCCGGGAGGCCCCGAGTTCCAAAACACCCGGAAACGGAAGACAATAATAAGAACGAGCGGTGCGGTCAAGTTCCAGAGCGGTGGGTATCACATTCCAGAGCGGTGGGTATCACATTCCAGAGCGGTGGGTATCAAATTCTGGAACTCTATTTATCACACTGTTCGTTGCAGTCTTGAAGACTATTCTGTTAAAAATTGAATTAAAATGCCTTTCACTTTTTTCGAGTGTCTAATTAAACTTGGCCCATAGTGAAAGTTCTAAGATTATTTATGATATTTTCCATTTTTTAAATGGCAGCTTTTAACAGTCATATATTCAGGGCCTGAAGTTTACGTTTTTGGCCACCAGCCACTGTGGCAGGTGGATTTTGAAATCTACCTGCCACAGTGTTTTTTTACCAGCCAAAATGTTTTGTGCCTAAAATAAAGGTGAATGACTCAGAAAATGCATAAGAATGGTTCTTGAACTTGTACAGAATACACATTAAAGTGCTGTCGAGTTATTAACCAACTTAACCAATCTAATTTATGACTAGATCAACATAACGACTTACAACTGTATCTGACTTGGTGTGGCAGGCGTTTAGAATAGAAAATAACAAATATAAACAGCCAATCATCTCACTGAAGGTCTCATTTATTTAGTTAACACCTGCAAGTTAACTGCAATCCATTAGTCACTTTTTAGATTAACAATAAACATAACATTTATATCAAAATACTATTTTTAAGTTTGTACTATGGTTGCACCGCACGATATTGACAAAATGTGATATTGCGATATTGATATTAATTTCGATATTATTAAACATATGTAAAAAAACACAAAAGTTATGGGAAAATGCCTCAAAATAGATTAATATATATAAACAAAATCGATTGTGGCGTTTGCACTCATCCTATAGTGGCATGTGTGGTTTTTAAGATGGGAAAAAAGGGTTGGTTGTATTTCCTGTTGCCCGGTGTATCACCATACCGCAGGGTTTGCAGAGTACAACAGATTGAGCGACATTAGTTTGCTGAAACTTTTCTTAAACTTCTCTAACTCGCTTTTTCTCGCTTTGTCTCGTGTTCCATAGGGTCTGTTAGTTTAGTGGACCCGTTTGCTGTCACTTGCATGTGACAGGGCAACTGACCAATTAAACGTGATCATTATATATAGTTTTCAAGCGTGCGCTTAAATCGAACACAACTAAGCCACAAAGCCAACCGACGCATCTCTCCACAAAATAAATGTATAAATAAATATCGCACTTCTTGCGACATTTTCGATATTGATATTGTGCAACGTGATATTTTATTTTTGAAACCGTCCTCCTCATCCTCTTTTCGTTGCTCTACAGCCGGCAACCTCTTCACGCCAGCATTTTGTCTCGAACGTCCAAGAAAATAGCGGGGCTTGCTTAACAAAAACAATAGGCTACGTGATTGGTCAACAACACAACGCTTGCTCGATGTTGTGTTGTCTTATTGGCTACCCGCCAACGTGGCAGGTAGATTGACGGTTTCACCCGCCAATCACAAAAGTTACCCGCATTTGGCGGGTGCCAATTTCATGCCCTGCATATATTTAATTAGTCTTAACAGCCTTAACAGTCTTGTAAATGTGGAAAATATGGACAGTTCTAAGCATAAGCATTTGCATTAAAGTGCTTTAGTACACTTTTGTACTGAAGTGATCCAGTATCAATGAGATAATGATTGCCCATCGTTGCAGCACTTGTCAGTAGAAACATTTTCTTAAACAATGTAGAATTTTACTTCCAGCTATTGGCTTATTTTGGCACCAAATCCACGCACAAACAGAAAAAACACTGTCAGTCATATTTTTCATCCACGCACACTTCCACAAATTACAGTGGTTCCATCCAAACTGGTGAACACACTTGATCTCAAAAATGTAATTCTACCTTCCCGTAGCGGAATCCAATTTCCTCTTCCAAAACATTTACATGTGTGCAACGTGCAGAAGACAAGTGTGTGCGTGTGCGTGTGTGTGTGTGACTCACGGGATATAAGAGTAAAACAAACTGGAAAAGAACACACTACTGAGTCACATTGTGACTAACGCAGAACCACCGCTTTCTTGCATGCGTAGGTGTGTGTTCAATGGACTGTTTTGGGGTGTGTCTGCGTGTGTCGCTGTCTGTTGACCGACCACATGGTAGAAATATTGCTCAAATCCACTTTGCTTCTGCATCATACCTCTTTAAGGCCAGGATGTGTCATATCTTAAATTAGAAGAATATCCAACACTGTTGTGCCACAATTAGGTGTTTAATCACGTATGTAGAACGGATGTGGGAATGATGTGTGAGGGGTCTTATTTAAAACGGATGTGGGAATGATGGGTGAGGGTTCTTATTTAGAACGGATGTGAATGATGGGTGAGGGTTCTTAATTAGAACGGATGTGGGAATGATGGGTGAGGGGTCTTATTTAGAACGGATGTGGGAATGATGGGTGAGGGTTCTTATTTAGAACGGATGTGGGAATGATGGGTGAGGGTTCTTAATTAGAACGGATGTGGGAATGATGGGTGAGGGTTCTTATTTAGAACGGATGTGGGAATGATGGGTGAGGGTTCTTATTTAGAACGATGCTCCAGCTACCGTGGAGATTAACTTGGTCAGAGGCAGACATTACATGGTTACAAGAGGGATAATACGTTCCGTTTTCCCAGCAGGAGCAGCCAAACGCTCTGGATCACTGCATCCTAGCCTGGTCTCAGATCCTAGATCCTAGCCTGGTCTCAGATCCTAGATCCTAGCCTGGTCTCAGATCCTAGATCCTAGCCTGGTCTCAGATCCTAGATCCTAGCCTGGTCTCAGATCCTAGATCCTAGCCTGGTCTCAGATCCTAGCCTGGTCTCAGATCCTAGATCCTAGCCTGGTCTCAGATCCTAGATCCTAGCCTAGTCTCAGATCCTAGATCCTAGCCTCGTCTCAGATCCTAGCCTGGTCTCAGATCCTAGCCTGGTCTCAGATCCTAGATCCTTGCCTGGTCTCAGATCCTAGATCCTAGCCTGGTCTCAGATCTTAGCCTAGTCTCAGATCCTAGCCTGGTCTCAGATCCTAGCCTGGTCTCAGATCCTAGCCTGGTCTCAGATCCTAGATCCTAGCCTGGTCTCAGATCCTAGATCCTAGCCTGGTCTCAGAACCTAGCCTGGTCTCAGATCCTAGCCTGGTCTCAGATCCTAGCCTGGTCTCAGATCCTAGCCTGGTCTCAGATCCTAGCCTGGTCTCAGATCCTAGCCTGGTCTCACAAGACAAGACTCCTGAGCCCTGTTTGGATGGGGTGGGGCTTAGGGGTCACATGTTACTAGGGAAATGCAAATGGTCGTGGCAGAGGTCGGGCAGTTGAGGAAGCATATCCATGACAACCAAGCAATCTGCATCCTCCTTGTGTTTCCTGTGGCGGTGCAGCTACGAGTCTCAGAGAGAAAAGCGAGTGAAGGTCAGAGAGAAAGTGCGAGTGTTATTACGATACATGTATGGTAGTCCGCAGCCCGATCACCAGGTCGATCCTGCCCCAGAGCAGTACCGATTAGTGAGACGCTGGGGCGGGCAGAGTGTGTGACGCTGACAGTGGGTGTGTGTGCACCGGAAGTGTGTGGGCGTCGGGAGCGAGGCATGCTGTCCGGGCCTCCCAGGCACCCCAGCAGAAGAACCTAAGCCTGCGGCGAGCCTTCCTGGGCCTTGACAAGTGCAACGTCCATCTGCAAGGAGCTCTGCAGGAACCAGATGATGTATGTTCTGCTCTCACGCCTTGTCATTCTCCAAGCCTGCCTTGCCCTGGCGAACTGCCAATCAGATTGAATCGCAGACATTGGGGTTTGGATAGCACAGAAAAACCAGCGATGACTTCACAGGCATCTTCCTCAGGTTGGCATGCGTGTATATATCACTGTGTTATTGAGTTGACATCGTTACGACGGATCTGTGGTGCCGCAGGGCCAAAACGGCTTACGGGTTTTAGTTTCTATCAGTTAATTGCCCATTCACTGCTTTCAGTGATCTGAATCGTACCCAGACGGGAATTAAAGACAATGAAGTAGATAATGAAAACCAATTTGTCTCAGCCCTCCAGGAGCCCGGATTTGACTACACTTGACAGATGGATGTCTGGCAAACAGCGTCCTGTGTATCCAGCACCTCCTGTGCTCACGATACGGGAGAGAAATTAACAAACTTATTTTCTCTGCATTTAGTTCCATAAGGTACCGAAGAAACCTAATATGTTTTAAAATGTACAGGGTCTTCAAAAAAGACAACGTAAACGCTTACTACGTACACAACAGCTTTAAACCGTGACTGATGAACGCCCACTCATACCGCAACACCCACCCGTCTGTTGTTACTCTGCGTGTCTGCTCACTCTCATTTAAAACCACATTGCCCACTGGCAGTCTCAAGTGAAATCCAGAACTGGCTTCTTGCTCAGCAATGAGACATCGCTCACACACGTCGCTACCGTCAGTAGAAAACGACCGTAACCCTCGACTACGACAATGTAATCGTTTGGTCTGCCGCTTAAGAGCGCCTACGTATATGTCACATGTAATCCACCGTTCTGACGTTCGCCTTGTAACCGCAACTTCCTGAACCCTCATCGACGTGCTCTTTACAACCCTGGTTATCTGGCTTTGATGTGTAAAAAGTATGCACCCAAACACACAGCCGGTGATGTCCTAACACACATGTCAAACCTGGCGGTGAAAAACCCCTCCAAGCACACGACATTTGTCAAACTGTCAGCTGTTATAAGATGTTCCCTGTGTCCAGGGTTATAGAGCGAGTAAAGACGACGAAAGCAGCAAAGATACTGAGATGATTCATACCATAAAGAAAGGGTTTTATATTTCAATTGATTAAAATTCATTGGTCACAGTCCTACAGTTTCACCAGAGAAACCCAAGAATAGGATTGGCCACATCCCAGAACCTGGTTCCTCTTTAGGTTTCTTCCTGGGGAGGTTTTCAGTACCACTGTATTGTGGGTGAGCTGGTTTTCTAGATAAGTACAACTGCTGTGTGAAAAAGCTACTTTGTTAGATGACCGTTTCCAGATACAGATAGAAATACAACCTGTCGATATTCAACATTCAATAATTCCCGCTCTGGCATAGGTACTCCCTGCTTGGGAATTGTCCTTCAAGGTACAATTTCTAAAACAAACAGAACAGCAGTAACACTTTGGGGTAATAATTCAACATTTAGTGCAGGACTAGGCCTTGTGTGTGATTCTGTCAAGTAATAATCAATTACATTTTTGTATGAACAAACCATAAACGGAATATGCGATCAGATGAGGTTTTTACCTTTAACCACATCGCAGTAACTGAGATTAAAAAAAACTAGAGTAAATATTATTTATGACCACACAAGCTTGGGCCTTTTATCTCTAACAAAATACAAGTGTACATACAAACACAGAAAGCGAGGGAGTATTCCTGAAACTTAAACGCCAAATCTTTTATTTAAAGCTGGTAAAATCCTAACCAGCAGGATGTAGCTGATAGTAGAGGTATTTATAACAAAAAAGGAACAGGGTCTGTTCAACTGGTTCCCCTTTTTAAAACCGTTCATCAACAGTTCCCGTTTCTTGGCCGGCAGATGGTTACATGATGGTTGTATCTGCATGTTCACCAACCATTAAAGCATGTTGCAACTCCTGGCGCCATCAACACGGTCCAGAAAGCAGCCATCCTAATTGACAGGCATATTCAACAGGCACCGCGATGCAGAACGGCTTGCAGTAGCTAGTCCATACAAGAATAAATGTGCTCATTTTCTGACCCATTTTGTGGCCTCAGAATTAGAACACAATACAATGTCTCATCCCTTAATAGGCCTATACATGTTTGTATGGTCAGACTCGGTAGTTATATGGCAACATGTAGCCATGCTACCCGGAGATGTGCCCCTGTTGCTGGAAGCGACCTTGACCAGCCTGACTGGAAGACCACGGCGTCCATAAGTTCTCCGATAGACCTCCTGAAGACCTGCAATCCTTGTTACGACATACAGGTACACCATTAAACATACAACCACGAATACCACAATGGCAGAACTACATTGTCCATAAGGCCCAGCGACAGACATGAGCAGGGAACCTCAAATCTGTTGGTTGAACCAAAATTCAATAGAGACCATATTAAAAAGGCCCAGTAGTCAGATGGGTGTGAGTGTGTAATTTTTACAAAAAGTGTGTGTAGCAGTAGCAGTTCCACCTCCCACAGACCTCTGCAAATTACTTCCAGGTAGATAAGTCGTCAAGACGCTGCACCAGAGCAAAGATAATAACAAAAAGACGAACCACAAGATAAACATGTGAATGATAAAACATGCATTTCATCATGACACATGAATACAACTATATCAAGAAGGCTCTCTGTACAAATGCTTTGCTAAAGCCGTTTTATTATAGAAACGTATGAGGGTCCGTGTGCAAAAGGACACAACTCCTTCAAATTTAATGGCAGGTACTCTGGAGATTTTTTGTTTTTTACAGCATTCCATCAACAAATAATTTGTCCAAGCAATAAATATGCATTTTATAAATAGTGAAAATTGTACAAGATTAAAAATGTATTCGTTAAAATCATCTGTGTGCAACCCATTTTTCTTGGTGACTTGGCTGGTCTTGCTTACTCAGTGTATTCCTCTTTTCAACGTAAAAATCTAAAACATTGTGGTCAAAAAATGAACAATCAAAGCTGTAAAAAAATAATCTCACAAAGTTGTCACATTAGAACATGGTTTTCTTCCTTTCGTGCCCAAAAACAAACAACATACATGACCGCTACCCTAGCTAGGACTCAAGAACGAGATAAAGTGTGAGGGTGTGGAACACAGAATACAAAAGAGGAATTCATCAAGTTAGTAGTCTGTGGGACATTGTTGCCAGTACTAACAATATATACAAAAACATTTCAGTCATTTTTCTTTTAAATATTCTTTCTCCATATTTTTCGAGAGAACTTTCAGCGGGGCCAGGCAGCATTTGAACAGTCTGATGGTGGTGGCAGGAGTAGGGATGTAGAATTCCGGTTACTTTCCAAAAATTACCAGCTTATTCAAAAAATGCTGGAATTCTTCATCCCTACCTTTTAGCTCTGGGCAGGTTGCATAGACACATAGCTTTTCACACAGCTGCCTTGTGGGATAGCTACAAAGAGCAGTAAACTGCTAGCTCACTTCCTGAATATCAGAAAAAGGGCTTCCAGTGTGTTCCGGAAGTTGCGGCGGCGATTCTTTTTGTTGTCAAGACAAACAAATGTTGTCGTCAAGAGGATGAAGGCAGGGGCGGAGCCTGAAGGAGGGAAAATAAAGATGGGATTAATTTAACAAACATAAAACCATATAAACTGTGAAAGCCTTAAATATTTTGCCTCTACTAGTGAACGTCATAGAACTGTTTTGGGCCACATGACATAACGCTTTTTATTAGTTCCCAAAGCCCATTCAATTACACCACGTGGAAACCACTGCACACATTATGAAAGGTCAACTATGGCCTACCACAAGACCATTGCATCCTTACACAAGGCACCCCTACTATTTATCCATCGGCTTTGTTGATATCTGTTAAGTATCGATATACATTTCTTACATGTTAGCTAACCAGCTGGCTTGATGTGCACTCTTACAAGCATTTCCCAGGTATTGCTCTCGTGGACTCGAATCAGAGTACAGCTAATTATCTGTTTTTGAGATTAATCTAGCAACATTTGCGTGCAGTCAGCTGTGTCTGTGAGGATCTCTGTGGTGGCCGGGACATTAGCAGGGGCTTGACTGAGTTAGTACAATGTGGAAAACTCACAAGCAGCATTTAAAGTTAAGGATGTAAAAAAGAAAAACTAAGCCAACCTCGTAAATGAGGTGCCATCCATTACTGGCACATCTGGGAACCATTCGTGATACAGAGACATGCATGTCATCATGGAGACAACGGCCTGTTGACTTACAAGTGTGAACTGGTCATAGACCTGCGTAAGGTCATCCATCTTGTACTGCTCCAGCACCACAAAGTTGTCCAGGTTAGAGCTCCCCCTGCAGGCACAGTCCTGACAGTGCACCACGTACGTCTTACTGGTGTTGCTCTCACTGGT
This sequence comes from Dallia pectoralis, assembly GCA_029465975.1. NCBI lineage: Eukaryota > Metazoa > Chordata > Actinopteri > Esociformes > Umbridae > Dallia > Dallia pectoralis. Next base: position 7,410,051 of record CM055738.1, on the reverse strand, counting down.
CACAAACAGAAGGTCAAACACCTCCACCTGGGAACAGACAGAGGGTCAGAATGTGTGTGAAATGGACCTCTGTGTGTGTGTGTGTGTGAGAGAGAAGACGTGTGTGTGTACCCACCTCACAGATGTTGCAATAGTGAGCAGGTTCATCTCTGGTCCTGCCGTGCCAAACCAGCTCCTTTCCTGCCGCCTGCAGCAGCTCCTGCATTATCTGACACTGCTTCAATGTCCGCAGCAAACAGTACCTAGCACACACACACACACACAAAAAAGGGTAAGCGGTGTGTGTGTGAGACAGAATAAATGCGAGGGATCGAATGAAGGACATATTACACACTTAATCATCTGGAAGAGCTTGCTGTCGGACACTTTGATGTTCCGGGCCATGTTCCAGGAGAGGTGTATCATGGGAACTATGGACTTGACGCTCTGCAGCTTGTTCCACTCATATCGCTCAACTGCCAACTTGTACTGGTAGGCTGGAGTCACACAAATAAAGGAGAAGAATTAACCACGGGTTGTCATAGCAACAAGGCTCACAGGCCAATCACAATGAACGTCCAAGCCTATCGCGTTGCCCCGGGACCAACAGAACATGATAATTTGGGAAACAAACTATGAAACTATTTGAATGAAAAGCAACATATTGACAAAAAACGAGGACAGTTCTATGCATGTGTGTATTATGAGGGCTATACACACTTACACATAACTAAATTAAATTATCAATAAAAAAACCCAACTAGTCTCAACATCAATAGCGAAGAGGGAACTCGTGGGATGCTGGCCTTCTAGGCAGCTGTAAAGAACGCCAAACTGGCCAATTAAAAGAAACATCTCAAACATCTCTTCAAATAAACAACTAGAATGCCAAAAATCTACAAGGCTGCATTTGCCACAGATTAAGGATTCTTTGGCAAAAGCAAAATTGAAGGTTCAATTAAAAAGATAATCAGTTCCAACCCTGTCAATCACTACATTCTATACATGTTGCCTTATTTCCTACTCTATTTTCACGTACGATTTAAAGGAAACAAGGACATTTGGAAGTGATTGCAATCATCAGTGTGCATCAGGCCGCTGTTTCAATAGTAACCAGCCAGCCCGGGTGTTTTCTGTGCCCTACCGGTGAGGGGTCCCACGTTCCAGGCGATGTTATTGCACCAGCCGATGGCCTGGACCCAGTGGACCGTACCCGTGTTGAGCCACACCAAGTCCCCCGGGCGCTGGATGAACCGGTAGACCGGCACGTCTGCCTCATACAGGTCCTCCAGGTTGGGCCACCACGAACCCATCAGGAAGTTGATGTTGTTCCTGAGCACAAGAAACATGTAGATGCTGATCCACATCTGCTAGGACATATTACCCACCCACTGGGGTTCCTAGGTTAGATGCTGATCCAGTTCTGCTAGGACATATTACCCACCACTGTGGTTCCTAGGTTAGATGCAGATCCAGTTCTGCTAGGACATATTACCCACCACTGGAGTTCCTAGGTTAGATGCTGATCCAGTTCTGCTAGGACATATTACCCACCACTGGGGTTCCTAGGTTAGATGCTGATCCAGTTCTGCTAGGACATATTACCCACCACTGGGGTTCCTAGGTTAGATGCTGATCCAGTTCTGCTATGACATATTACCCACCACTGGGGTTCCTAGGTTAGATGCAGATCCAGCTCTGCTAGGACATATTACCCACCACTGGGGTTCCTAGGTTAGATGCTGATCCAGTTCTGCTAGGACATATTACCCACCACTGGAGTTCCTAGGTTAGATGCTGATCCAGTTCTGCTATGACATATTACCCACCACTGGAGTTCCTAGGTTAGATGCTGATCCAGTTCTGCTAGGACATATTACCCACCACTGGAGTTCCTAGGTTAGATGCTGATCCAGTTCTGCTAGGACATATTACCCACCACTGGAGTTCCTAGGTTAGATGCTGATCCAGTTCTGCTAGGACATATTACCCACCACTGGGGTTCCTAGGTTAGATGCAGATCCAGCTCTGCTAGGACATATTACCCACCACTGGGGTTCCTAGGTTAGATGCTGATCCAGTTCTGCTAGGACATATTACCCACCACTGGGGTTCCTAGGTTAGATGCTGATCCAGTTCTGCTAGGACATATTACCCACCACTGGAGTTCCTAGGTTAGATGCTGATCAAGTTCTGCTAGGACATATTACCCACCACTGGAGTTCCTAGGTTAGATGCTGATCAAGTTCTGCTAGGACATATTACCCACCACTGGGGTTCCTAGGTTAGATGCTGATCCAGTTCTGCTAGGACATATTACCCACCACTGGAGTTCCTAGGTTAGATGCTGATCCAGTTCTGCTAGGACATATTACCCACCACTGGGGTTCCTAGGTTAGATGCAGATCCAGTTCTGCTAGGACATATTACCCACCACTGGGGTTCCTAGGTTAGATGCAGATCCAGTTCTGCTAGGACATATTACCCACCACTGGGGTTCCTAGGTTAGATGCAGATCCAGTTCTGCTAGGACATATTACCCACCACTGGAGTTCCTAGGTTAGATGCTGATCAAGTTCTGCTAGGACATATTACCCACCACTGGAGTTCCTAGGTTAGATGCAGATCCAGCTCTGCTAGGACATATTACCCACCACTGGAGTTCCTAGGTTAGATGCTGATCAAGTTCTGCTAGGACATATTACCCACCACTGGGGTTCCTAGGTTAGATGCTGATCCAGTTCTGCTAGGACATATTACCCACCACTGGAGTTCCTAGGTTAGATGCAGATCCAGCTCTGCTAGGACATATTACCCACCACTGGGGTTCCTAGGTTAGATGCTGATCCAGTTCTGCTAGGACATATTACCCACCACTGGGGTTCCTAGGTTAGATGCTGATCCAGTTCTGCTAGGACATATTACCCACCACTGGGGTTCCTAGGTTAGATGCAGATCCAGCTCTGCTAGGACATATTACCCACCACTGGAGTTCCTAGGTTAGATGCTGATCCAGTTCTGCTAGGACATATTACCCACCACTGGAGTTCCTAGGTTAGATGCTGATCCAGTTCTGCTAGGACATATTACCCACCACTGGGGTTCCTAGGTTAGATGCTGATCCAGTTCTGCTAGGACATATTACCCACCACTGGGGTTCCTAGGTTAGATGCTGATCCAGCTCTGCTAGGACATATTACCCACCACTGGGGTTCCTAGGTTAGATGCAGATCAAGTTCTGCTAGGACATATTACCCACCACTGGAGTTCCTAGGTTAGATGCTGATCAAGTTCTGCTAGGACATATTACCCACCACTGGGGTTCCTAGGTTAGATGCTGATCCAGTTCTGCTAGGACATATTACCCACCACTGGAGTTCCTAGGTTAGATGCTGATCCAGTTCTGCTAGGACATATTACCCACCACTGGGGTTCCTAGGTTAGATGCTGATCCAGTTCTGCTAGGACATATTACCCACCACTGGAGTTCCTAGGTTAGATGCTGATCCAGTTCTGCTAGGACATATTACCCACCACTGGAGTTCCTAGGTTAGATGCTGATCCAGTTCTGCTAGGACATATTACCCACCACTGGAGTTCCTAGGTTAGATGCAGATCCAGTTCTGCTAGGACATATTACCCACCACTGGGGTTCCTAGGTTAGATGCTGATCCAGTTCTGCTAGGACATATTACCCACCACTGGAGTTCCTAGGTTAGATGCAGATCCAGTTCTGCTAGGACATATTACCCACCACTGGGGTTCCTAGGTTAGATGCTGATCCAGTTCTGCTAGGACATATTACCCACCACTGGGGTTCCTAGGTTAGATGCTGATCCAGTTCTGCTAGGACATATTACCCACCACTGGAGTTCCTAGGTTAGATGCTGATCCAGTTCTGCTAGGACATATTACCCACCACTGGGGTTCCTAGGTTAGATGCTGATCCAGTTCTGCTAGGACATATTACCCACCACTGGGGTTCCTAGGTTAGATGCTGATCCAGTTCTGCTAGGACATATTACCCACCACTGGGGTTCCTAGGTTAGATGCAGATCCAGTTCTGCTATGACATATTACCCACCAATGGAGTGGTGTTACATGGTAAACTGAGTGTGTTTGTGCAGGTAGAAGGACTTCTGCTTATGGCACCCGGATCACATGTGGGCCAGGTGGTGAAGCATGGAGAAATAACCTCCATTAGTGATTTCAGAGATCAGAACAAACACACAAAGGATCTAAATTAACTGCAACTCCAATTCATTTTGGAGAGTATTTACTCATAGAATATTGAGGTGAGATCTACAAGGAGTTTCAATAATAGAAATGAGAAGTCAGGCTGTATTTGGATGAATAATGATTTCTTCCTCATAGAAGCTGATGGACCTTTACCCGCACAAACAGTGACACTCTTAACCCAATGGGTCAGAAGCAGAGCATAATGTGTGTGTGTCAAATATACACGTTCCCCATATCTAACTATGTCAGATTTCAGATTATTCCAACCAAGTCCATGCTCAGGGCATACATCACACCATCCAGCACAACTATGTCCTAGACCATCACTTAAACAGACAATAATAGAAACATAGAGCACATCTATGTCCTGCACATCTATGTCCTGCACATCTATGTCCTGCACATCTATGTCCTGCACATCTATGTCCTGCACATCTATGTCCTAGACCATCAGTTAAACAGACAATAATAGAAACATAGAGCACAACTATGTCCTGCACATCTATGTCCTGCACATCTATGTCCTGCACATCTATGTCCTGCACATCTATGTCCTGCACATCTATGTCCTGCACATCTATGTCCTGCACATCTATGTCCTGCACATCTATGTCCTGCACATCTATGTCCTGCACATCTATGTCCTGCACATCTATGTCCTGCACATCTATGTCCTAGACCATCAGTTAAACAGACAATAATTGAAACAGAGCACATCTATGTCCTGCACATCTATGTCCTGCACATCTATGTCCTGCACATCTATGTCCTGCACATCTGTGTCCTGGACCATCAGTTAAACACACAATAATAGAAACATAGAGGGACACAGCGTGGACATACTTTTCACAGAAGTCGTTGATGATTCCCCAGTAGGGCTCTGGCACAGCAAACCACTCACAGTCCCCTGGGCCGATGTTGATGTTCACCGAACAGAAGTTGTTGTTTTCCTGATGACCTGAAAAGATGAATTCACACATTGTGCATCACAGTACGTCAACACAGTCCACTAGTCACGGAACAGCCACACTCAGTGACCAGGTTACCAGGTTACCAGGTTAGGGTTACCAGGTACGTCTTTGATGTTCACTACAGTCTCAAAGTTTACAAAGAATATTGTGAATCACAAACAACATCCAGTAAGGCATTAATGTTTATTAAGTGTAATCAAGACTTATACATTATAATAAAGTAGTGCTGATTCTCCTGCGTTTCACACCCAAACCGGTCGGAAAAAAACTGATCAACTATCAAGAATTGTGTGTGTACCTGGTGTTCGGCTCCCGGGGACCTTCATGTAGAGCTGGACGGTGTTCATGCCCAGGATGGTGTGTCCTACGTGGCTCAGCAGGTTTCCAGCAGACACCACCCTGGAGAAGGCCGGCAGCTTGCTGAGCTCATGGAGCTGGAGCTTCCATCTGGGACAAGGTCACAGGGCAAAAGTCAGAGAGGTCAACACATGTTGCAAGTGTCTCAGGCTGTTTTACTATGGAAAGGTACTGGACACTTAACATGGTGAAACTGACATGAAACACCAGATCTCAGAGAGATGTCTGGAACACTTACTTCCTCTCATCAGACAGGTCAATGTTGGTGCCAAACTTGATGTGTTTGAAGGGCCCTCTCCTCCGCCGTGTCACACTGATGGATCATGGGAAATAAAGTTCAGACCACGCACAGCAACACACCATCACTGTGACAGACAGACAGAGCAACAGACAAACAGAGCAACAGACAGAGCAACAGACCAACACCATGACAGACAAACAGAGGGACGGGGCCGACAGACAGACAGACACAGGGCAGACAGACAGACACAGGGACGGGGCCGACAGACAGACAGACAGACACAGGGACGGGGCCGACAGACAGACAGACACAGGGCAGACAGACAGACACAGGGACGGGGCCGACAGACAGACACAGGGACGGGGCCGACAGACACAGGGACGGGGCCGTCAGACAGACAGACACAGGGACGGGGCCGACAGACAGACAGACACAGGGACGGGGCCGACAGACAGACAGACACAGGGACGGGGCCGACAGACAGACAGACACAGGGACGGGGCCGACAGACAGACAGACACAGGGACGGGCCGACAGACAGACAGACACAGGGACGGGCCGACAGACAGACACAGGGACGGGGCCGACAGACAGACACAGGGACGGGGCCGACAGATACAGGGACGGGCCGACAGACAGACACAGGGACGGGCCGACAGACAGACAAACACAGGGACGGGCCGACAGACAGACAAACACAGGGACGGGCCGTCAGACAGACACAGGGACGGGGCCGACAAACAGACAAACACAGGGACGACACAGCAATCGTACTTCTCTGCGTTGGCCGCCTCTGCTTCCAGCTCCTTCTTCCTTTCATTCTCTTCCTGAAAAACAGAGTCAGTCTACATTACATCAGAGTCAGTCTACATTACATCAGAGTCAGTCTACATTACATCAGAGTCAGTCTACATTACATCAGAGTCAGTCTACATTACATCAGAGTCAGTCTACATTACATCAGAGTCAGTCTACATTACATGTGACTATTAATGATAAATAATCTCTCCACAGTTTAGGTTCATTTGTGCCATATGTGTTGGTAGAAAGCTGGTCAGTAGCAAGATACTAAGATACTTGAACAGGGGTCCTAGGAGTTAGGGACCTATATCAGAAGTGTCCATAAATGAATAAGGCAGTTGCATGGTCATTCAGATATGTAACACTCTGTGTGCTTTCAACATACTCATAACTGAAAATACATTTCATAAATAAATAAAAAGATTGGACAGACGCAGCTGTTTGTTTTATTGTGTGCGCCCAATGTGTGACCAATCAACAACGGGGGAAGTAAGTTCACCAACTATTAGTTTAGCTAAAAAAAGTATGCCACAAAAAGCAACAGATAGGCTTTTGTCAAAACTGAAAAGAAATTGGGATATTAAACCTGGGGACCTGGGTTCAAATAGGCCCTCATATTATTATGGTCACCCAATTATCTCCAGCTTTCAACTGTACGAGTACGAGTCCGCACTAACCCGTAGCGAGTACGAGTCCGCACTAACCCGTAGCGAGTACGAGTCCGCACTAACCCGTAGCGAGTACGAGTCCGCACTAACCCGTAGCGAGTACGAGTCCGCACTAACCCGTAGCGAGTACGAGTCCGCACTAACCCGTAGCGAGTACGAGTCCGCACTAACCCCTAGCGAGTACGAGTCCGCACTAACCCCTAGCGAGTACGAGTCCGCACTAACCCCTAGCGAGTACGAGTCCGCACTAACCCGTAGCGAGTACGAGTCCGCACTAACCCGTAGCGAGTACGAGTCCGCACTAACCCGTAGCGAGTACGAGTCCGCACTAACCCGTAGCGAGTACGAGTCCGCACTAACCCGTAGCGAGTACGAGTCCGCACTAACCCCTAGTGAGTACGAGTCCGCACTAACCCCTAGTGAGTACGAGTCCGCACTAACCCCTAGTGAGTACGAGTCCGCACTAACCCCTAGTGAGTACGAGTCCGCACTAACCCCTAGTGAGTACGAGTCCGCACTAACCCCTAGTGAGTACGAGTCCGCACTAAACCCTAGTGAGTACGAGTCCGCACTAACCCGTACCAAGTACGAGTCCGCACTAACCCCTAGTGAGTACGAGTCCGCACTAACCCCTATTGAGTACGAGTCCGCACTAACCCGTACCAAGTACGAGTCCGCACTAACCCCTAGTGAGTATGAGTCCACACTAACCCGTAGTGACTCCTGGAACGATGAGGCCTGGTATTGGGCGTACTTGGCGATGGTGGTGTGTGATTGGCTGCTTTGACAGCGCCATATCTTCCTGGTGGCGCCCACGTCCCAGTTCTCGTCAGTAGGCTGAGACAGCTGGGTCCTCACCTCCACCAGATGGTCAGGGTTGGCCTCCACCAGGGTCTTAGTGGAGAACAGACCCAGGTCTGACAGACAAAGAAGGATAACAGAAGAGAGGAGGTGGGAGAGAGTATGAGAGGAAGGAAACTACCACTAAAACATCTGGAACAGAAATTAATACATTCCCTGTTCTTGTATTACCAGTAACAATAAAATAGTCGCAACTTTAATTAAATGGAAAAAAACTGAGGTATTTAAATGTGCTACGGTGGTTGAAGATACTTTTCAAGAAAAGGTGCGGTGTGTATTCTCATGTTACAAAAGCCAAACGGTTGTAAAATAAATTCCATATCCTACATATATAAAGTCCATACAGTGATCACAGTCATACAAGATCTAACAAATCTTCCTCCATCCAGTGTCTGTGTTCTTTTGCCCGTCTTTTAATTTTATTTGCCCCTCTGAAGGCCAGCCTCAGGCATCTGGGAGACGCCTCTTCACGACACATTGAAACTGGTGATTTGTGGGTACAATTTAAAGAAGCTGCCAGTTGAGGACCTGTGAGGCGTCTGCTTCTCAAAACTAGTCGACACTAATGTATTTGTCCTCTTGCTCAGTTGTGCACCGGGGCCTCCCGCTCCTCTTTCTAGACTCGTCAGAATCAGACTGCGCTGTTGTGAATGGAGTACTACAGAGTGTACACAAAAAAACATTTATAAGTGACCCCAGACTCTTGAAAGGTAGTGTACCTCTCACAGATGTTGCAGTGCGTGTAATGACACACTCTGAGTGCAGGTGGTGCTGTTGTCATACATGTGAAGTTATTCAAGACAGACAGGCCTTCCCATTAGCCTGTGAGCAAGTTCATGTCTGCAAACAGGCGCACACACACACACACCCACCCCATTCTCTCCCTCACACACACGCACAAACAACCTCACACACACACACCCTCTCCCCCGCACACACCCTCAACCACACACACAGTCTATCTTTCCATAGATATGTATGCATAGATATAGATGCAAAGACATCTAGAGCATGATGTGTAGATAAATGAGATGTATGTGTAGATAAATGAGATGTATGTGTAGAGAGGAGGGCGATGGGGAGAGAGAGAGAGAGATGTGTGTCTCACCCAGTTTGAGCGCCCCGGCCAGCCCCCTGATGACTGTGACAGGGTTGGAGGGATTGGTGCAAAACTGATGCAGCGGGGGGAAGAAGGCGTCCCTCTTGTTCTCCAGCTACATGAAACACACACACACACACACACACACACACAGTCCCATTTAGACGACACCCATATCCTGAGCTGCACACAGTTTGAGCATTCATATTGAGTCAGTATGACAAACACACATCACACTGCAAGTAGCCATGGAGAGACAATTCACCTCGGAACATGAAAGAAACCTAGCCTGTCATTATAGGAGGCAATAGCCTGGTAAATCACTGTTTTGTTCACAGTTGTTATGATGTTAGTCTACTGTATTATTGGTGCCTAAACGCACATTTGCTCTGCCAGTTATCCATTATGGCTGATGAAGCACTGATCGATTCAAAAACACACAACATAATAAGTGGCACTGGGTGTGTGTCTGGGTCCCGGCACAGTGGCACTGGGTGTGTGTCTGGGTCCCGGCACAGTGGCACTGGGTGTGTGTCTGGGTCCCGGCACAGTGGCACTGGGTGTGTGTCTGGGTCCCGGCACAGTGGCACTGGGTGTGTGTCTGGGTCCCGGCACAGTGGCACTGGGTGTGTGTCTGGGTCCCGGCACAGTGGCACTGGGTGTGTGTCTGGGTCCCGGCACAGTGGCACTGGGTGTGTGTCTGGGTCCCGGCACAGTGGCACTGGGTGTGTGTCTGGGTCCCGGCACAGTGGCACTGGGTGTGTGTCTGGGTCCCGGCACAGTGGCACTGGGTGTGTGTCTGGGTCCCGGCACAGTGGCACTGGGTGTGTGTCTGGGTCCCGGCACAGTGGCACTGGGTGTGTGTCTGGGTCCCGGCACAGTGGCACTGGGTCCCAATGGCTGTATGCTCACATAGATACTGGGCGTCGGGGGATTCAGCTTATTCTTTGGCAGCGAGGGGGAGGGTGGAGGAGGGGGCCGTGGTGGAGGACATTGGTCCAGGAGGATACTGCTGCTGGAGAGACCGTTCTTCCCAAGGTTCCTAAAAAACACAGTGCAGAGAGAAACAGGGGAGAGAGGGAGGGAGAGACAGGGGAGAGAGAGGGAGAGACAGGGGAGAGAGGGAGGGAGAGAAAGGAGGGAGAGAGGGGGGGTGAGAGAGATGGAGAGACGGGGGGAGAAAGGAACAGTGATCTGGTCTGTAAACACAATTGCAGATAGCCTAATACATATTCAGCCAATAGCAATGGGAGTGTTGTTATATTATAAAGTGTGACACATTGGACCCAGACTCAACACTCCTAATGAGATGACGTCCTACCTGCACGCCCTGAGCACCTGGCTGGAGCTGGGATAGATGGACACTGAAGACCAGGAGGCGAGGGCCGGCCGTCTGTGGAACAACCCCGTGGAGGCTGCCTTCACCGGGCTCCACGAGTCCTCCTTACCGTTCACCAGCGGGACGGCGGCGCCGGACGGGCAGACCCCAAGGCTGGCCAGGTCACTGGCTGTGGAGGGGCGGGGCCCCGGGGGACGACTGTGGTGGATGTTGTTGAGCTTGATATCGAGGCCGGGCCCGTGCCGAACACCAGCGTGATCATTGTGACCGGCCCGGTGAGTTTCCTCCACGTTATTGGCTTTTTCCAGGATCAAGGCTGAGAGCTGAGGATTGTCTGAACTGAGTGCGCCTGCGGGAGGAGAGTCGTTCCTGGTCTGACCTTCAGCCGCTGCCCCTCTGGGCTGGATGTGAGCAGCCAATCCCTGTGTACAGCCAGCGACACCGGGACTGAGGGGCGTCGCCCCGGCTGCTGACTGTCCGCTGTCGCTTCCTGAAGGCAAGATTTCTTTGGTTTGGGGCCCTGAGGTAGTGGTGGGAAAATGGAGTGGCGAGCAGGACGGGTGACTGGGGGCGCCAACCCTCTGTGGCGAAGAGGAGAAGGAGGAGAGGGAGGACGAGGAGGAGGAAGATGAGGAAGGGCAGGGCCCGACCTGATTTAGATTGTGAGCACCTGAGCCAGTGATCTGTGGGTGGTTGGAGGTGGGGGATAAAGAACAAAAAGGCTGTTCTCCATCAGGACCTGCCGGATGTGAACCTTGACCTTTGTGAAGCCCCTGGAAGGAGAATGGAAACAAAGACAGATGAATGATGGTCTAGACAGTAACTGAAAACAAGACATTACACGCAAACAAAATCAGAGAGAGCGTGTGTATTCCAGGGGGGCAGAGTGACAGACTGTGACCCAATAAGTCCAGTACCTGAGTGGAGTTGGTGCGCTGCTGGCTGTGCCCGTCCTCTTCTTCATTATTTGTATTGTTAATGCTGTGACTGGTACTGGTACCGGTACCACTGGTGTTAATGCTGTGACTGGTACCACTGGTGGCTGTGCAGTTGTGAGGTAGACAGTTCTGCTGCAGGTAAGGCACGTTTCCGTTACTCCCGACACCTCCCGGTAAGGTCTCTGCACCCGGTAGACCAGGAGTGTGACTCGAAGGTGAAGGCCCGTTGGCCACCGGTCGAGGACTGCAGGAGGGGCGGGCTGAGTTGTGACTGATGGGTGAAGTCCGGGATAAGGGATGAGGCGAGGGGAGGGAGTTTGGAGACAGCGAGGGGCCGTTGGGAAGGGCAGGCCGCAACTGTCCCAAGGCCTGCTGTCTCACCTGACCAATCAGAAGAGAGAGTTAGAGACAAACAGAAGAGCACTGCTACTGGACAATTAAAGTAACATTTATATCATAACATTTATATCACAACATTTCTAAAATAATAACATGTATATCCTAATAACATTTATATAATTACATTTATATCATAACATTTATATCACAACATTTCTATAATAATAACATGTATATCCTAATAACATTTATATAATTACATTTATATATAACATTTCTATAATAATAACATGTATATCCTAATAACATTTATATAATTACATTTATATATAACATTTCTATAATAATAACATGTATATCCTAATAACATTTATATAATTACATTTATATATAACATTTCTATAATAATAACATGTATATTCTAATAACATTTATATAATTACATTTATATATAACATTTCTATAATAAACATGTATATCCTAATAACATTTATATAATTACATTTATAATAACATTTCTATAATAATTGTATATCATTTTATATAATTACATTTATAAATATATAACATTTCTATAATAATAACATGTATATCCTAATAACATTTATATAATTACATTTATATCATAACATTTCTATAATAATAACATGTATATTCTAATAACATTTATATAATTACATTTATATCATAACATTTCTATAATAATAACATGTATATCCTAATAACATTTATATAATTACATTTATATCATAACATTTCTATAATAATAACATGTATATCCTAATAACATTTATATAATTACATTTATATATAACATTTCTATAATAATAACATGTATATCCTAATAACATTTATATAATTACATTTATATCATAACATTTCTATAATAATAACATGTATATCCTAATAACATTTATATAATTACATTTATATATAACATTTCTATAATAATAACATGTATATCCTAATAACATTTATATAATTACATTTATATATAACATTTCTATAATAATAACATTATATTCTAATATATAATTACATTTATATATAACATTTCTATAATAATAACATGTATATCCTAATAACATTTATATAATTACATTTATATATAACATTTCTATAATAATAACATGTATATCCTAATAACATTTATATAATTACATTTATATCATATATCACATTTCTATAATAATAACATGTATATTCTAATAACATTTATATAATTACATTTATATCATAATATTAATATTATAACAACAATTATATAATAAAAACATTTATATCATAATAACATGTATATAGGACCTGGTGGTATTCCATGAACTACATCAGGTGGCTTTAAGTCCAGTCATGGAGAGCTGAAACACTGCTGGGATTTTGTTTCAGTCTATCGGTTTCAGGACTAAATAAATGGTTCCCAACTCCTCTGTTTCAGCTAATTATTAATTTCACCCACCTGGTGTCTCAGGTCTAAATAACATCCTGCTGTTGCCTGGGATGTAATGAAAATAAAGTGTATAACGTCCCCCAAGCTTCCAGTCTAAATCTACCTATAAATAAGTTTCAGTAAGGTACTATGTATTTATTAAAGGGCAAAGAAGCAGATGGTCTACCAGAGGCAAGTGAGTATGCTTCAGGGCAGTGGCGTGTGCTTACCTGCTGTTTATGCTGCTGCATGAGACAAAACTGGTTCTCCAGCTGGTCCAGCATCAGAACCTGAGGTGGTTTCAGACTGGCCCGGTTTGTCCGGAGGTGGTCCAGAAGCTGAAGGACAGAGGAAGGTCAGCCGTTGTGAGAACCTCCGCTAGCCATGTCTGAAGTGTTTTGCTAACTGCGTCTTATGCTTACTATTCTGTACTCAAGGCGCTCTATACAGTACGGCGAGTTGCCTTGGTGATGGGCGGTAGAGTCTGTAAAACGGCTCACATATAACACATACGGTTCAGGTCTGACTCGTCGGATCAGAATCAGACACTGGTACGGTGAGACCGAACGAGCACAACTCACCTGTAGTTTCTGTGGCGTCAGGTACCAGCTCGGGATCTGCTGTTGTGCCGGGTTGTTGCTGGTCCGAGATTCTGCACCGCTCTGTGGTACGCCAGGAGGAAGAGGGAGGCTCGTGAATAAAGATCTGAAGCTTTCAGCGTATTTCACGTCGGTGTATTTCAGGACTGCGGACTAACGGTTTCTACAGATCTTTCAGTTTGCATCATTTGATAGCACAACAAAAAGTTGCCGTATTAGTATATTTTTTATGTGAAAATAAACCCATTTTAAAAGAGTTTGTGAGAAAAAAGTGAGAAGGTCCTTCACATCTGTGATTATACCTTGAGTTATTGCGTGCTAGTTTGCAACACGACCAGTAAGAACTAGTGACAAGAAGTTCACGTCGTTCTCCTGAATTAACACTGAGTTGTTCAGTGAAACCAACTAGTCTTTCAAGTGATATCTTTCAGTTCAGTCAGAACTGTCACACCCAGAGATGTCCAAAACTGTAGTCAGGCTTATATATACAAACAAGCCTTTTGATGAAATAAGGGGCTATAGCTGACAGTGCTGTAGACATGTACTCACGCATAGAACTAAAAACCGTTACTGCATTCAAAACTGCAGTATTGACAGCTGGAGGTTGACTTGCAAATTCTCTCTGAATCAGAAAGTGTTTAATTCGCCAAGTCCGTTTTCACGAACAAGGAAATTGAGTTTTAATATAATTTACTTTGATTGTGCGAATGCGCAATGTCTGGTAATAGTTCAGATTAAAAGTAAGTGTGTAGATACGACTTTTGGAGCAATACGAACACAGCGAACAGGAAGAACCTTGCATAGCTAGAAAATGCAAAAAAAAATCTATATAGCAACACAGTGTACAGGGTGGCTAAACTAATG
>CM055738.1:7375820-7389830 GCA_029465975.1 Dallia pectoralis | reverse complement strand
ACGTCGTTTGTGATTGGCTATAGCCCAAGCTCATAAGAGCGAAAATTTGCATAGAATAGGATGGATCCTATCTTTTGACGCTTCGCACGCTATCTTTGCAAAGCCAGGTATCCCACAATGCCTTGCTCAACACTGTCACGTGACCTAATTGAAAATGAATGGGAGGCGAAAATACGCTAGGCGAATTTCGTCTTTAAAGTGCCTAGTGTATCGTGCCCGTAAGATCAAGAAGCAATAGGAGCGATGCAGAACCTTTATCCGAAGCCAATAAAAGGTTATTCACCACTTTAACAACTGCAGTCTTAGTGCTATGATGAGGTCTAAAACAGGACTGGAGTTTTTCCATAAACATTTTTTGTCGGCAGGAAGGCAGTAAGTTGTAGTGAGATTTTTGAGGAGACAGGAAGTAACTCTAAGTAGTTCCGTTGTAATTGGGTCTAGTTGACAGTTGGTTGACCTTGAAATCCTTATTAATTTTGTAAAAGATTCAAGGGTCACCATTGGCAATAAATTAGGGCAGTTCTGGAGCTCTCAGGACTAGGGATGGGAATTGATAAGAATTAAACGATTCCGATTCCATTATCGATATTGCTTATCGATCCGATTCCTTATCGATTCTCATTGGGTGAGGAAATAATTACAAATTTGTTTGTTTGTATTAACTTGCTTTAATATCTGATAAGAACACCGCACATACTCAGAGTATACACAAATTATGTGTAGCAACCTCAGAACAAACCTAAAAGTAGGTGAGCTACAAAGTAAAGTCCAGGGACCTATAGATTTTTTCACATTCACTGGTCCAGCCAAAAAAATAAATAAAACTGCCATTTAAGTGCCATAAAAACAAAAAACACAGACGGTAAACAGTCAAGGAAGAGCTTGTTCCTTTGGGAATATTCAACCTGAAACTAAATTCAACTCAACTGACATGCAAAATAGAAAGAAGTCTTCTGTAAAGACCACAACTATCAACTTGGGCAAATGATTGACAATAGAGATTATTATCCGTATAGTAAAAGTTTACACAATGAAATGGCGCTCACATTAACTAAATAGACAAGTTACCTTTGGCATTTATAGCAGATGCCGTCTTATTAGCTCCGCTGCTGCTTGACTCACTTGTTGTTGTGTCGCTGAGTAGTAGAGAATCAAACACGCGACAGTCCTGCAAACGGATTGCGTGCTGTGTGGCCAAATGCTTCTGCATATTGGAGGTAGTTCCCCCCATTGCCGAAATTAAACTTTTACAACTGTTGCAAATTACTGCATTGGCGTCTTTTCGAGTGAAATATAACCACACTTTAGTTCGCTTCTGCGTAACCAAAATGCGCAGCGCGTGTGTGACGGTCATGATGACACATTTGCAACGAGCCGAACCGTTAAGCGGAATCGTTAAGCAGGTATACTAACGGTTCCAAGGAATCGATTCACTGGGAACCGGTTCTAAAGAAGAACCGGTTCTCGATTCCCATCCCTACTCAGGACGATAACTAAGTTTACAACAAACATGGAATTTGTTCTGCCTCGTTAATGCAACAATTAATACATGCGTTATAAATAAATAAAAAACAATTGACTACAATAAAATACTCAAATATATATAATGCAAATTAGGGGTAGATGGTATGAAAGGTTTCAAAATGTACTGGTATGCCTTTGGCCTACGGTATGGATTTGCCTACGGCATCCCCCCAGCCTGGCCCCGGAGGACCAGTGGCGGGGAACCTCCCAGCCTGGCCCCGGAGGACCAGTGGCGGGGAACCTCCCAGCCTGGCCCCGGAGGACCAGTGGCGGGGAACCTCCCAGCCTGGCCCCGGAGGACCAGTGGCGGGGAACCTCCCAGCCTGGCCCCGGAGGACCAGTGGCGGGGAACCTCCCAGCCTGGCCCCGGAGGACCAGTGGCGGGGAACCTCCCAGCCTGGCCCCGGAGGACCAGTGAAATGGTCTGCAGATAACATGTTGTCGTCCTGCCGGTACTCCTAGTACATAGCACCCGTCTCCATGGCCTCTGTTCACAGCTGACCAGCCTTAAACACTGTTTTGCGTGCAGCGTATTTACGAATGGTAACAGTTCAGAGGGATGTGTCCAAATAAGGCAGCATCAGCTCTGGCTCCGTGTCTCCTGGGGTGTTGAATTCCACCTCTGCGTTCTACCGTCACAGCTCCCAGGATGATTGGGACGGGTTCTCAATCCGGTGACCCGACAGAAACCTAGCCTTACCGGGTCAGGTTTGTCCCTAATTGTAGATATGGTCCAATTATCTTTAGGTGCTCACTGGTACTTCCATATGACCGTGACACTTACGTTTACTTGTAACGTTTACTTGAAACATAATTGGTTGTAATACTCAATACTTAGAGTGAAGAAAGAAGTGCCAGCAGCAGTTGGCAGTGGCTACCATTATATGACCGTATAAGCCTGTTCTTTTGCCGGTGTCAATTTTCCATGAAAAGACAGGTGATTTCTGGAGGACGAGGTAGTCAAGTGGACCAAGTTTTTTTTTAATAGGAAGTTCTCCGTCAGATCTTCTGTGCAATTTAATCAAGGACACCGGAACGTAAACCATGTCCTGCAATGTCTCAAAGGCAGCTCATATCCACTTTTTGGCAGACAGTCCATCCAAGCACAAAACAAATGTTATTATTTTGTGCATGTAGCTTTTACTGTAATTCAAAACGTAAATGTTTTTCTAATAAAATCACATTTAAAACCAATTGACCTAAAAAGCAAACTAAAGCCACCTCATTGGGTGCTAATTTAAGCTCTGTTAGAGAGAGAGTGCCAGAAGGATGAGGGTAATTGACCGGTGCTGAGAATGCTCTTTCCTGTGTGACCATAGAGATGATTCACAACTAAACGTGAGTAGGGAGGGTGAGCGAAAGTGAGGGGGGGAGACTGAGAGGGTGTCTGCCTGCTTTCCTCTAGGTATTGTGTGTCATGTCTTTGTACTGCAGCAGTCTGCTGAATGGTAATCAGTGACACAGAACACACACAGAGAGAGAGTGAGTGAGGGAGAGGTAGAGAGGTAGAGAGGTAGAGGGAGAGAGGAAGAGTGCGGTGGGAGGAAGGCAAGCCGCATTATCTGCCTGGTAGTGGAGTGATAGAGAGCTGGAGCTGGAGAGGGAGGGTAAGGAGACGCTCGTGCAGAGGATGTCACGGTGTCTTGGGGAGGTCCGGCACCGCACCGACTGCCTGTTAGTATGTATGCATGTAATATATAGTATGTATAGCTGCATGTAATGTGTATGTATGTATAGCTGCGTGCGTGCGTGCGTGCGTGTGTGTATAGCTGCATGTAGTGTGTGTGTGTGTGTGTGTGTGTGTGTGTGTGTATATGTATAGCTACATGTAGTGTGTGTGTGTGTGTGTGTGTATATGTATAGCTGCATGTAGTGTGTGTGTGTGTGTGTGTATATGTATAGCTGCATGTAGTGTGTGTGTGTGTGTGTGTGTGTATATGTATAGCTGCATGTAGTGTGTGTGTGTGTATATGTATAGCTGCATGTAGTGTGTGTGTGTGTATATGTATAGCTGCATGTAGTGTGTGTGTGTGTATATGTATAGCTGCATGTAGTGTGTGTGTGTGTGTGTGTATATGTATAGCTGCATGTAGTGTGTGTGTGTGTGTGTGTATATGTATAGCTGCATGTAGTGTGTGTGTGTGTGTGTGTATATGTATAGCTGCATGTAGTGTGTGTGTGTGTGTGTATATGTATAGCTGCATGTAGTGTGTGTGTGTGTATATGTATAGCTGCATGTAGTGTGTGTGTGTGTATATGTATAGCTGCATGTAGTGTGTGTGTGTGTGTATATGTATAGCTGCATGTAGTGTGTGTGTGTGTATATGTATAGCTGCATGTAGTGTGTGTGTGTGTGTATATGTATAGCTGCATGTAGTGTATATGTATAGCTGCATGTAGTGTATATGTATAGCTGCATGTAGTGTGTGTGTGTATATGTATAGCTGCATGTAATGTGTGTGTATATGTATAGCTGCATGTAATGTGTGTGTATATGTTTAGCTGCATGTAGTGTGTGTGTGTGTGTATGTTTAGCTGCATGTAGTGTGTGTGTGTGTGTATGTATAGCTGCATGTAATGTGTGTGTGTGTGTGTGTGTATATATGTATATATAAATGTATGTATGTATATATAGTATGTATAGCTGCATGTTATGTCTAGTATGTATAGCTGCATGTTATGTGTGTATATATGTCTAGTATGTATAGCTGCATGTAATGTGTATGTATAGCTGCATGTGTGTGTGTATATGTATAGTATGTATAGCTGCGTGTGTGTGTGTGTGTGTGTGTATAGTATGTATAGCTGCATTTGTGTGTGTATATGTATAGTATGTATAGCTGCGTGTGCGTGTGCGTGTGCGTGCGCGCGTGCGTGCGTGCGTGCTGGTCATATAATTAGAATATCATCAAAAAGTTGATTTATTTCAGTAATTCCATTCAAAAAGTGAAACTTGTATAATGTATACATTAATTCCACACAGACTGATATATGTCAGGTGTTCCTTCCTTTGAATTTTGATGATTATAACTGACAAGTAATGAAAACCCCCAAATCAGTATATCGGAAAATCTGAATATTGTGAAAAGGTTCAATATTGAAGACACCTGGTGCAACACTCTATTCAGCTAATTAACTTAAAACACCTGCAAAGGCCTTTAAATGGTCTCTCAGTCTAGTTCTGTAGGCTACACAATCATGGGGAAGACTGCTGACTTGACAGCTGTCCAAAAGACGACCATTGACACCTTGCACAAGGAGGGCAAGACACAAAAGGTTATTGCTAAAGAGGCTGGTTGTTCACAGAGATCTGTGTCCAAGCACATTAATAGAGAGGCGAAGGGAAGGAAACGATGTTGTAAAAAAGTGTACAAGCAATAGGGATTACCGCACCATGGAGAGGATTGTGAAACAAAACCCATTCAAAAATGTGGGGGAGATTCACAAAGACTGGACTGCAGCTGGAGTCAGTGCTTCAAGAACCACCACGCACAGACGTATGCAAGACATGGGTTTCAGCTGTCACATTCCTTGTGTCAAGCCACTCTTGAGAAAGACCTGGGCTAAAGACATAAAGGACTGGACTACTGCTGAGTGGTCTAAAGTTATGTTATCTAATGAAAGCAAGTTTTGCGTTTCCTTTGGAAATCAAGGTCCCAGAGTCTGAATGAAGAGAGGAGAGGCACAGAATCCACATTGCTTGAAGTCCAGTGTAAAGTTTCCACAGTCAGTGATGGTTTGGGGTGCCATGTCATCTGCTGGTGTTGGTCCAGTGTGTTTTCTGAGGTCTACGGTCAACACAGCCGTCTACCAGGAAGTTTTAGTGCACTTCATGCTTCCTGCTGCTGACCAACTTTATGGAGATACAGATTTCATTTTCCAACAGGACTTGGCACCTGCACACAGTGCCAAAGCTACCAGTACCTGGTTTAAGGGCCATGGTATCACTGTTCTCAATTGGCTAGCGAACTCGCCTGACCTTAACCCTATACTTTTCATGTTCATACTTTTCAGTTAACCAACATTTCAAAAACTTTTTTGTATTGGTCTTAAGTAATATTCTATTTTTCGGTGATACTGAATTTGGGATTTTCATTAGTTGTCCGTTTTAATCATCACAATTAAATGAAATAAACATTTGAAATATCAGTCTGTGTGTAATGAATTAATATAATATCCAAGTTTCACTTTTTGCATGTAATTACTGAAATACATAAACTTTTTAATTATATGACCAGCACGTATATAGTACGTATCGCTGCATGCTATAGATATAATATAATCTGTGTGTTTGCATTTTCATTTGATAAAATGCATTTAATTGACAAGTGTGTGTGTGTGACCCTGGTAGATCCGGTGAATGTGCGTGTCAGAATATGTGGTTCTGCCTCTGCCGGCCTTAATTGAACCCTGCGATGGTGGGGAATGTGTTGGTACTGCAGCCATGATTCGATCCTTCACATGTTGACTGCTTTTGCTGCTGTGCATGTCTGTCGTTTTCCAGGTACAGGAGAGAGCCTGGCTGAGCTCATTAAGTGTGTGGGATGGACAGTCTGCTGCAGCCTGCTTTCTGCTCAGCTGCTATGCTGCATGGCGTGTTGTCTGCGGGGCGTGTTGTCTGCGGGGCGTGGTGTCTGCATGGCGTGTTGTCTGCGGGGCGTGGTGTCTGCGGGGCGTGGTGTCTGCGGGCGTGGTGTCTGCGGGGCGTGGTGTCTGCGGGGCGTGGTGTCTGCGGGGCGTGGTGTCTGCGGGGCGTGGTGTCTGCGGGGCGTGGTGTCTGCGGGCGTGGTGTCTGCGGGCGTGGTGTCTGCGGGGCGTGGTGTCTGCGGGCGTGGTGTCTGCGGGCGTGGTGTCTGCGGGGCGTGGTGTCTGCGGGGCGTGGTGTCTGCATGGCGTGGTGTCTGCGGGGCGTGTTGTCTGCGGGGCGTGGTGTCTGCGGGCGTGGTGTCTGCGGGCGTGGTGTCTGCGGGGCGTGGTGTCTGCGGGCGTGGTGTCTGCGGGCGTGGTGTCTGCGGGGCGTGGTGTCTGCGGGGCGTGGTGTCTGCGGGGCGTGGTGTCTGCGGGGCGTGGTGTCTGCGGGGCGTGGTGTCTGCGGGTGGCCAGCGCCCATCTTCTTAAAACAGATCCAAGCACGAGTCATTCGTGGCATTTCATTTTAAAACTTTTTTGTTTTGTTTGAGTCAATCATTTGTGTTGCAGAAAGGTAGGGTGGTAATCTTGAAGACTATTTTTGTTTTCTCTGTGCTGTAGTAGTGTGCATTTTGGCAAGAAACACTCAAGTGATCAAAGAGAAATGTCTATCCATCTGGAGAATGTCAACATGTCTTTACATTTTTTAACGTTGAGATGGTTTGGAGTTTGGTTGAACCGCAGAGTGAGGGAGGAGCGAAATATAAGAGCGCCGCATATGTGGGAACTATTTAAATAGTGTTGAGCCTTCCTGGTGACCACTTCATGAAGCTGGTTGAGAGAATGCCAGGAGTTTGCAAAGCTGTCATGGAGCAAAGGGTGTGGCAAATTTAAAGATTGTGAGATGCATTAATTTTAATTTGCTAAAAAAACATATTTTTTTACTAAATTAGTCATTTTGTCTTGTTTCATACATTTTCTATACTGTGGAAAAAAGTAGTTACAAGAGACAGTGGCCAACAGAGAAATTTGGGTGCTCTGTCAAGGAGGCTAGTCTTATAGTCAACCCTCTATTCTGTTGAGAATCACAGCTACATGCCCTGTCAGAAATAATGTCTGGTTGTCTGCACACACAGGCATTTTCACAGACCTGTCTTATAACAAGTGTCCAGTCATACTGATTATAAGACCTTATGTTGGCTTAATCTTTTTAGGGTGTTTTTTCTCACATTCTCGAGCGGTGCTGTTTTTTGAAACACTACCAGTATATTGTCTTTGTTTCCTTAGAAACCTAACACATAATATGTTCAGGCATTTCAGTCAGTGTTGTGAATTCATGACAATAGTATTTCATAAAGACCAAATGTAGGTATATGTTTATTTTGATATACACACATTATCTCTTTCTGTGTGTTTCCAGTGAGTAGGCTTTGTGACCGGGTTTATGGTTAACATAGCAATTCTACAACTGTCCAAACAGTTATTACGTCAATGTTCATGTTGGATCTCATATAACCATGGCTGTGTACCCGGACAGATTTGTATCCTTCATTTAAGAAGACGATTATAATGGCAACCGTCCTTGAAATGAATGAAATACTTTCCTCTGTTTCAGCATTTTCAGCTGGCTTTGATTGACTCCAACCCCTGCACTTTGTCCAAAGCTGAAAGTAAGTAATCTTTGTGCGTTATTTCTCTCACTCTCTACCCACATATACTCACACACACACACCATTTCTATCATGTACAAATACTGAAACCCCTACAAATGTCCTGTCTCTCTTGGTCCTCTGTTGTAGGTACTTGCTAGCTGGTTGAGTAAATCTGTGTTGCTGCATTGTCAACTATGACAATGTCAGGTTGACTTGATCATTCCTTTGTATTATTAACCAGATAAAGTAAAGGCCATAGAATCCCAGCATTTTTTTATTTTATAATATTCTCAGTTGCCATGCCATTTTCTTTGTGGCATTTATCTGAGCCTGGGGTTTACGCACACACACACACTCAAACACACAGCTTTGGTAAGATCGTGTTGCCTTGGAGACCGCTTTATGCGGGATCGGCAAAGAACTGCATGCTAGATCTGAGGGGGACACACAGGGACCCCCTCCGTCTCTGGTCACACACACACACCACGCTTTACGGACTTCCTCCCCCTGTCTTTTTCCCCACAGGAAGACAGAAGCACTTACATTTATTATGGGTTTAGCTCTTTTAAATGTAGGCGTTTTTACCAGTCCCTGACGAACCTTCTGCATTAGTTTTGTCAAACAGGCCTGAATGTACTGTGTGACAGAGTCGGTTGTAGGTTTTGTAACTATTTATCTGTGTGTGCGTTTTAACCTTTTTTTCCCTTTTTCATTCACAGTTCGGTTTCATATTGCTCATTTATATGAGATTCAGGTAAGGAATCGGATCTTATTCTCTCTTTAGTATTTTTCTTGTGATCTACTGCAGGCTGATTTAACCACGTTTTTCCTTTATGGGGGCCTTCATTGTGATTGAATATTCCGGTGTATTTATATGTCTCGTCGTCGTCGTAACGGCTCTTTAAAGGAATTGAAGTGTTTCTGTTAAAGGGATAGTTCACCAAGATTACAAGATGACACGCTGGTTTCATTACCGAGAGGCAAACGTTGATTTGCTTGAAACAATGCCGATTCTGTTATGCATATTCATGGCTTTAGCTTTGTGATTGGCCAATGTGCCAATGTGCCGGACACATCATTAGGGACTTATTGGTGATGCCATGTTGAATGTTAAACTCGTTGTACGGATGACCAACTTTGTGTTTGTTTGTTTGTTAGTATGTCAGTCTCAGTGTAGCCAAGTGAGGATAGAGATATGTGAGGGGTCATACACACACACACACACACCACTGGTCCCTCCTGTCTTTATGTTGATGGAGTTGTAAATAATGACTGCACCAGAGACCGCTGTAGGCTTGGAGATTAGTCTGTCTATCAAGTAGTTAAGAAATATAGTATATATAAATGGTGAATATTTAAAGTGGAAGAGATGACGAGTGAGTGCTCACATTTACGCTAACGTAATCTTATAGCCATCATAATAAGCCATGTGATAGTATCTAACATTACAGCTTTTGGTATGAGCGTGTGTTTATTTATAGCAGGCTATTTAAGGGATCTGTCAAACTTGAAGTAGCAGTAGAATAAGTGTACAGAATTTAAGTCAAAATGCGATAGTATAATGAAACCATGCCTTAAATGATGGCCTGCATGGTGGGTAGGCTATGATAGTATGAAGAGATTTTGGGTTAGTATTCCCATTTAAATAGATTTTGGGTTAGTATTCCCATTTAAATAGATTTTGGGTTAGTATTCCCATTTAAATAGATTTTGGGTTAGTATTCCCATTTAAATAGATTTTGGGTTAGTATTCCCATTTAAATAGATTTTGGGTTAGTATTCCCATTTAAATAGATTTTGGGTTAGTATTCCCATTTAAATAGATTTTGGGTTAGTATTCTCATTTAAATAGATTTTGGGTTAGTTTTCCCATTTCAATAGATTGTGGGTTAGTATTCCAATTTCAATAGATTTTGGGTTAGTATTCTACCATGCCTGCAGCTGGGGTCATGGTATGACCGCTCAAAAGTGTTTTCGATTGGTTATTGTGGATTTGTTTTAGAAACCAACCTACTAATGCAATTCGTGCTGTTGGGACAACAAGCCAGTGTCTGCCTGTCTGGTAGCTGTTGTGCTCGTTCGGTGTGTGTTTGTATGTGTCTTTGTGTGTGTTCACCCTGGTGTGATTTTTATAGTGGCCAGACTGGAAGTGCCCAGGGCTAAACACACTTAAGGTCTGTCAGACTTGTTGAGTCTGGCCTGTCTTGTCCAAGACTGTGTGTGTGTGTGTGTGTGTGTGTGTGTGTGTGTGTGTGTGTGTGTGTGTGTGTGTGTGTGTGTGTGTGTGTGTGTGTGTGTGTGTGTGTGTGTGTGTGTGTGTGTGTGTGTGTGTGTGTGTGTGTGTGTGTGTGTGTGTGTGTGTGTGTGTGTGTGTGTGTGTGTGTGTGTGTGTGTGTGTGTGTGTGTGTGTGTGTGTGTGTGTGTGTGTGTGTGTGTGTGTGTGTGTGTGTGTGTGTGTGTGTGTGTGTGTGTGTGTGTGTGTGTGTGTGTGTGTGTGTGTGTGTGTGTGTGTGTGTGTGTGTGTGTGTGTGTGTGTGTGTGTGTGTGTGTGTGTGTGTGTGTGTGTGTGTGTGTGTGTGTGTGTGTGTGTGTGTGTGTGTGTGTGTGTGTGTGTGTGTGTGTGTGTGTGTGTGTGTGTGTGTGTGTGTGTGTGTGTGTGTGTGTGTGTGTGTGTGTGTGTGTGTGTGTGTGTGTGTGTGTGTGTGTGTGTGTGTGTGTGTGTGTGTGTGTGTGTGTGTGTGTGTGTGTGTGTGTGTGTGTGTGTGTGTGTGTGTGTGTGTGTGTGTGTGTGTGTGTGTGTGTGTGTGTGTGTGTGTGTGTGTGTGTGTGTGTGTGTGTGTGTGTGTGTGTGTGTGTGTGGTGTGGGTGTGGTGTGGTGTGGTGTGGTGTGTGTCCCACCTTAAGCCTGGTTTGTTTGGCGAAACCTGAGAAGCCCACTCTGGGCAGAGGCCTGTGTTTTTATTCTCTAATTGACCTTGTGTGTGGGGTCTGAGGACGTGTCCAGACTTCTTTGTGTCTGACCAGTTCGACCATAAAACACCCTGACCCTTCGGTCTGGCTGGAACAACCTCAATCTCTCCCCTACTCACACTCTTCCTCCCCTTCTCTCTCTCTCACCCCATCCTGTGTTCCGCAGAAGAAATTCAGAGCTGCGAAAGAAGCGTATGAGAGTATACTACAGACAGATAATCTACCTGCACAGGTGAAGGCCACAGCTCTGCAGCACCTGGGTAAGCTCTTATTTCATTCGCTACACCCTATGTTACTGTATGGATGTGTGTTTACTCACTGCAGTGGTGGTAGGTGGTGCCTGGCTTACGTCTTGGCTCCGATCGGCAGTCACGATTCACGCTGTGCTCGTACTGTGTTTGGTTTGCCGCTAGCACGTGGCCTTTTAATGTAGCGCCTGACGCTAATAGCAACCTCTGAGACAGTCAGAAAGCGGAAGGAGAAACCACTAGTGAAAGGCATCGAGGGAGTTAACTAGGGTGGGGATTTAGTTTTTGTCGTGCGTGAGCAAAACCTGTCGTCTGCTCGGCGTTTTCAGCTTAAAACGAGCTGTCTGTGTGTGCGTGCGTGTGTGATCATTTTATTTTGTGTCTCGTCTGCTTGCAAATAAGGCGCCTATATGTGTAGCAAGCACTCGTTAAATAACATTAGAATGTTATGTGTGCTAACTATGTTATCACATGCGTCTTATATGAAGTCTTGTATTAAACGCCTATTGCATACATAGGTTTTCCACCGGCCAGGATTTAACCCCCTCGTTATAATTGTTCTTCAACCTGTACTTTTTTCACATTGTGTTGGAGAACGTGTCCTAGTTTGTTTTTGGGAGGTGAGCTTTGTTGTCTTATGTTATGACAGATATTTCACGATGTTAAATATGATTACAATATATTCCCAATGCAACACAGCTACGGGCTGATGTTAGACACAACACAATCAGGAGTGCCTGCATGCGTCTCTCTACTGAGTATGATTGGCTGGGTGACGATTGGCTGGGTGACGATTGGCTGGGTGACGATTGGCTGGGTGACGATTGGCTGGGTGACGATTGGCTGGGTGACGATTGGCTGGGTGACGATTGGCTGGGTGACGATTGGCTGGGTGACGATTGGCTGGGTGACGATTGGCTGGGTGACGATTGGCTGGGTGACGATTGGCTGGGTGACGATTGGCTGGGTGACGATTGGCTGGGTGACGATTGGCTGGGTGACGATTGGCTGGGTGACGATTGGCTGGGTGACGATTGGCTGGGTGACGATTGTCATCAAAGTTATCCACCGGTGTTGCGGATAAAACAAGCTGGTTACCGTTTTGTATTTACAACAGGACCCGGTGGTTTTTGACCCTGTCGGATGGCAAAATATTTTAGGTTATTATACTTATTAGACGTCATGTTAATTGAACTATTCAGAACCGAAATAAGGATTTATTTTGTGTTAAAACGTCTTTTATTACACCTATGTAATCATCATTGTGTCCCTTATTGTCTATGTTATTCCCAACTACACAGTATTCCCACATGCCTAGGCTCTTCCCTGCTCTCCTTCAGGTTTTCCCAAGTTGATCCCTATCCTCCAGTCCCTGTGCTGTGCCTGATGCAACAGCTTGTAATGAGGGGGTGCTCGTGTGTGTACCCCAACCCCCCCACAGCACACACACACACACACACCTTTTCTGACGTTGTCCTCCCCAAACACAGACGTCTCTCCTTTTCGCTCTGCGTTCCGGCCCAGTTTAGAATGTTCCCTCGGCCGTAAAACCTTTCTGTGTCTCTCCCGGCCCTGACGGCTGTTCTGCAGGGTTGTCATGGTGACCTCACAGCAAGTCTCACCACAGGTGTTGAGGGGGCAGTGGGAAGCTGTGTTTGTGTCTGTGTGTCCTAAGGGCTGTGTTTGGTGTGTGTGTGTGTGTGTGTGTGTGTGTGTGTGTGTGTGTGTGTGTGTGTGTGTGACTAGGAATCCCCCATTCTCCTGTCTCCCCTGACTCTCCTCAGAAAGCTCTATACTGGCGAGACATTTGGTGCTTTCACACCCCAGACAGATGCACCCGTTGTAGTGCAGGACTGTACCGGTGTGTTGTGTTAGCCACTGATATAATCCAGTGTTTGCAGAACTACCTGGCCGTGGTAATAGACTGTCAGAAAGGCCCTCTGAGGCAGCGGTGTGGGGAGTGACCCCCCGGGAGACAGGGTACGTGTTGGTGGTCGCTACGCTAGCTGGTGGTCGCCGTCAGCCAGCTTGCAGAGACCCCGTCCCGGATCCGTAGTGGCGTCGATAGCTGTTGGGTCCTTCACTACACCCCTCTAACCGGTCTGGTCTCTCTGTAGGCTGGATGCATCACACAGTGGAGCAGCTCGGAGACAGAGGCACCAAGGACAGCTATGCCATCCAGTGTCTGCAGAAGTCACTAGAAGCAGACCCCAACTCTGGGCAGTCCTGGTACTTCCTCGGAAGGTAACGAGGCTCTTTTTGTCGTCATTTCTGTGTTCGTCTTTGAAGGCTGTTACGTTACGCACGCCGCAGTGTTTTCTGCTTCTGTCTGTAGTGTATCTGCTATGCTGTAGATCTGGACATGTGTGGTTCTGGACATATGTGTTTTAGAGCTTCTTGTAGACCTGGACATTGGGTTTTAGAGCTGGAAATTATGTATTATGAGCGTCATATTGACCTGGACATTATGTGTTTTTAAGCTTAATTGCCGGTTCCACTCCTGTTGATTATCGATTGGAGTTGGTACTCGGACGTTAAAAAGAATACCCCGTCTCCAGGCTATTGTGCCACGTATGAGCCAGGAGAAACATCCATTCAATGTAGCTTTTAAGGAAGCTCTGGGAGCATGATGTATTTGTCATCTTATGGCATCATTCCAGATACTGCGAGATGTGGCTATATTTTTGTGTGTAAAGAAGCC
This sequence comes from Dallia pectoralis, assembly GCA_029465975.1. Lineage (NCBI taxonomy): Eukaryota > Metazoa > Chordata > Actinopteri > Esociformes > Umbridae > Dallia > Dallia pectoralis. The sequence continues at coordinate 7,376,106 of CM055738.1, read as the reverse complement.
GTTTAAATGCATCCAGTCTTTGTGTCCATTCTGTTGGCGTCTGGCGTTATTGATAATCACATTGTTTTCTCTCCAGGTGCTACTCCAGTATTGGGAAAGTCCAGGATGCCTTCATCTCCTACCGACAGTCGATTGACAAATCTGAAGCCAGCGCTGATACGTGGTGCTCCATAGGGTGAGGCCAATAACCCAACATGTAGGACAGCTGCTGAGAGGGGTCCTCACAGGGCCAGGGTCCCTAGGGGACTCGGGGGCTCAGTGTTGTGTGTAGGAAGGGACGGGTGTT
>CM055738.1:7216026-7372820 GCA_029465975.1 Dallia pectoralis | reverse complement strand
GGCCCCCACCCCTTTACCAAAGTCTTTAACCGGTCCTCCAGTATAGCCCATTGCCAACCAACAGACCCTCCTGTTATGAAACAGAAAGTGAGAGCAGCTCACAACAGCCGGTTTAAACACAGCCATTCACACCACACAGGCTCCACCTCTCTGCTATACACATATCCTACACATCATCACTGATAACCACAGCAGTGCAGCCAATCACACCACACATATCCTACACATTATCACTAATAACCACAGCATTGCAGGCAAACACACGACTCAGAATTCCATTGTGAAAACAAGGACCATTTCGTCATCGACCACAGAGTTCCGCCACAGCATTAGAGCGTTGAGTAGAAACCAGTGTCTCACTGCTGAGGCTGTCTGTACAGCTCTCACACATACAGGCAGGCACACAGGCACACGCCCACACACGGACCACACCCTGAACCCATTGGCACCTTGAGCCCGGCTTTCATTGCCCATCCTTCTGCGTTTTTACCCCCAGAGTCCCAGGCACTCTAGCATCTCTAGGCTGGAATAAATCGGTGGTGACACCAGGCGCACGGCTAACAAGTAAAAAGGGAACACCCCCTCCCAAGTCAGGACATGGAATGTGGGAGGAACGGGGAGAACGCTAGACAATGCAAAGGGTTTTCCGACTGGACAACAATTAGAACGGAGTATTGCTGTTACTGAAGGGCCTGTTGGACAACGCGACCAGAACTGTTGAGGGAGCTACGCTGACTCTATAATAATTAATAATTACGCAATTAATTATTAATTCTAGCAATTTCAGACACAACGAATGTGAGCAGCTGTTTGAGCTTTAGAGTTGCTTTAGAGTTGACTGCTGATTCTATCCCTAGACATATAAACATGTACATGACATCATGACATTGGCCTATTATGAGGTGTTTTAATGTCTGTGGTTTACCCGTGAGTGGCCAATCACTGGGTATATAATAAAGGTTATAGGTTATCCAGCAGGAAAAAGTCTGCAACCACAAAGATAAAAAACAACTCTGTAAAAATGCACAACATGTTTTTAAGTTTCTCCCGAACTGAGACGAGTCTGGCGCGGAGGTATTGGTTCAAGCTTTAGTATCCCATAAAATACTGATAAAATAAGTGTAGTGACATACATAAGCACCATTAAACAAGTACAAACAGAGAAGAGAAACATTGCACATCCATAGAACTGGCCAGTTAAGTGGAGACCAGACCTCAGCTAAAGTCCCGTATCTGGTCAAGACCAACATTAGTTGGAGACCAGACCACTGCTCTAGCCTGTAGCTGTCCAAGATTAATGTTAGATAGAGACCAGACCACTGCTCTAGCCCTGTAGCAGTCAAGACCAATGTTAAATAGAGACCAGAGCGCTGCTCTAGCCCTGTAGCAGTCCATGACCAATGTTAGATAGAGACCAGACCCCTGCTTTGGCCCTATGAGGTAACATTACACGTCTGACAGCTCCGTGTTCCTCTGCAGCCTCTAGCTGGTGACGTAACATGTCCTACATATGCTGGAGAAACCCAGATGACCTGCATCCCTGCCACCCCCCTCCCTTCTCCGTAAGCCCCCTGGGACAGAGAGGGGCTATGTAAACCTGGCAGCGTGACAGGAGTAGAGGACCGCAAGGCCGTCGCAGAGAAGAGAGGCGAGGCAGAACAAGGCTCTGTGTTGTAGAGGAACACAGTTTCAGAAGTAGTTGAGCTGGTCCGTGCCCGACCAGTCTGACAAATGCCTTCTGGTGTCACTAGGAGAAACACATTATTTTGTCCGGAAAGGCAGTCAACCATAATTGGATTCTGGGTGCTCTTCATAGAAGATACCACCAATGTTTGCTAATTAATTACATGTTGGAGCTTTTGCACCTTCTTCATCGGGTTAACAGCACCATAAGTTAACATTCTGTTCAATCAGACATAACCCAAACAGCGTGTAGCTATACTGAACTCCTTCCAAAGGTTGGATAGGCCACTATTAAGAGGTACACGTAATCCCCAGTGACAACAAGTGTGAATACAGCATAAAACCTCCTTTACGAGGGAATCACTAATAAGTGGGGATAAAATATCCCAGATTTAAAGAGCAAGTGATTGATGTCCATGACAAACTGTCAGTTACAGCATGCTAGCTCACAACTTTACTTGTGTTGAGGCAATAGTTTTGTGTGTGTGTGTGTGTGGGGGGGGGGGCACGGGGAAGCAAAAACAGGGCATTTATGAACATAACCATTTCCCACATGACCCTATGGAGTGGAGCCAAACAGAGAAGGAAAACAATGTGTCCCTGCTTTCCTTTAGCTTTTGTCACGGCAACATATACATCGAACATTAGAGCACTAACACTTCCCAGGGGCAAAAAATAATAACAAACACATGGTAACTAAACATTTACATACATATTGGCTGCCGAGACGAAACAATTATCCAAAATGGCATCCAGTTGCGCCGAGACACATCCTATCAATATTACGCCCTATGAAACAACATGCTGTAGGGGGGCCTACCTTCTCTGTCCTGCCTGGGCCTCTGAGGAGGAGGGCTGCACTGGCCTAGACAGGGAGAGAGGGGACCTAGAGTAGTCAATATCAGGCAAAGCCAAAGACACCTAACACCACTACACATCCTTAGCAAAATACTCACTCAGTAAACAAAGTAAACGCTAAACAGCAATACATTGCTCAACTCAGGGGCATGGAGAAAACAACGTGATACAAGTAAATGGAGGAATTTAGTTTAGTTTACTGCACGGATGTGGCATATTTTGTGTTATTTTATCATTAATCTGACTGATGAGCATGCAGCATCTTCACGGACCAGTAACAATTTGGGAATTGTGTCTGAGGTGTTAGCAGATGCACAGGCTATTTTAGTTTAGCGGCTAATGTTCCACCCACAACCGTATTTCCATTGACGCAGGCTACCGAAAAGCAAAAATGCTAAACTAAACATTCTTCCAAGTGCGGCTCACAAAACTATTTTGTTAAAAGTTTATTTTAATTAAAATTGATATTACGACTGCTCAATTAAATGTATTCATTTTGGGATCACGTGCGAACAGTAGAGGCTCACATAACGTCTGAATATGAATGTAGCGTATCGGCGCGACAAAAATAACGTAGCTTCAGTAGACAGTGACAGATCATATATTATAATAATTAATGGTCTGACAGATTACCTCGAGCTACAGAATGTGTGACTACCGTTGCACTTTCATCTCGTGTCCATTTCATTTCTTCTTTGAGAAATGTCAGTCATGCCGTGCCCTCCGTCAGTTCCCAAAGGGAAGAAAACGTCAATACGGCAATAAAAATTTCTTGGCTAATAAACCACTTTACCAATCTGCAGATCTTCCCGTATTGCAATTTTCCCTGCGTGGCAGATAAATATTTGTGTTGCGCGAAATCATTTAAGAATGAATTTCAGGCCTCCGGAATGCTGTTATATGGGATTTACCTAGAAATGTCTTGGCAAATAAAAACACTTTACCGATCTGCGGTTGGTTATCACGAAGCGGCCGGTGATATTTCGTTATGCCTGAAATTCATCCCTAAATATTTGTGTTGCGTGAAATCATTTCTCTGCAAGCGTGCAAGGTTCCTAGTCTAACTGACATGAGGCAGACAGGCTTGTATAGCAACTGAAGTGTTCAAATAGCAAGTCATCATGAAGCCTATGAAAAGTGCCAATGCTAAAGCATGGCCAGATTTTGAGCGATGGCTACTGACTCTAAACAGAGTTTTTGGGATTAAAAGTTATCGATTCAATTTGATCAAAAATCCATATTATATTTGTTGTAAACCACCTTGAACACACATAAATATGGCACACTGAAAACACGTATAAAACATATTACAGAGACATTACTGACTGAATTAGATTGCCTGCTTATGTTTGTGTAATGCACTGCAGTTATCAGGATATTAGGATATACGGGGTATATAGCCAATAAATTACATCAATATATGTACTTACTGGCCATCGTGATATACTGACAGTCACTATGTTTTTAGCCAATTAAAATGCATTCAATACAAAGTGGGTCAATATGTTTGAGCAAAACACAGCTTTCATTTTCTTAAAAGATGCGTAAAACTCTAAATTGTGTTTGAGTAAATATATTTATATTAGATATTTTTTAAATCAAACAAACCACCTGATAATGACATCAACTTGCAACATGAAAATGTTACCTAAAAACATATGTCCAAGTCAATGTTTTGGTGCGTGGCTTGTTGTTTACTGAATAGTAATCAATTTATTGACTGACATCAGCCCACAGCCCCTAAGACAACCACCGTGTGTGTGTGTGTGTGTATGTGTGTGCGTGTGTGTGACGAGCATTGATAGAGTCATAGGCAAGGCCTCCCCCACTACACATTGTGGTAATAGCCTTCTTCAAATCATATGGAAAAATGAGAACTTCGCCCACGCACACACTATGGGCCATATTCTTCAATGTTTTCCTAAGTTATTTCTTAAATTCGTTCCTAAGAAAGGTCCTAAGAATAGTCTTACTCAAATTCACGAACGTGTTCTTAAAAATGGCATAATTGTTCGTACCTACGTTCCTATAATGATGAATACCGCGTCTTCGTAAATTCAAAGCGCGTGTCCGTTGTTCCTAATTAGCATAGGTAAACGTCCCGGTATTTCCCATAAAAGGGCATTAAACTGCAGAGCGGAGTGGAAACTCATCGTAAAAACATGGAGAATGCAAAAATGTTTCAACCAACATGTAGCTATAGAAAGTATAGAGGATCGGACGGCAAAAGAACAAATTACTTCTGTGGTTCAGAAGTGGAAATACTTCTGCAATAAGTGAGCAGGCAAAAATATGTAATATTTTTAATTTTTATAAATCAAATACAAAAAGGATGCATGGGATTTAATCATTCGTTCTGTGAACGCTGTGTCAGGGGAAGGGCGAACCACATAAAAATGACATAAAAAAGAAATGGTTTGACATGAAGCTTGAGGCAAAAAAAGTATTGCCAAACACAAACGAGAGAAGCTGACCACAGGAGGGGGAAAGGCTTGCACTGTCCTTACTGAGCTGGACCGGGGCAGGACATAATCGGAATTAGAGCTGCAGATCTTTGCCCGAACCCGACCGGTCTTAATGTCTATCATTACACTCGGGGTCGGGTCGGGTTCGGTCTTAATGTCCATCATTACACTCGGGGTCGGGTCGGGTTCAGTCTTAATGTCTATCATTACACTCGGGGTCGGGTCGGGTTCAGTCTTAATGTCTATCATTACACTCGGGTCGGGTCTATCATTCCACTGGGGTCGGGTTCGGTCTTAATGTTTATCATTACACTCGGGGTCGGGTCGGGTTCAGTCTTAATGTCTATCATTACACTCGGGTCGGGTTCGGGCTTGGTCTCTTGCGCTCCAGATTGTGCGGTGAATGAGTGGTCAGGTGATGCGTTTCATTTAGCGAATGGATGCTGAGGAGGTGAAACGCAGGCAGGACTGTGGCCCATACATTTGGTTGCACCGGCCAAAAGATTAAAATCTCACTTCTAATGTAAAAAACGAGCCGGTTATGGCTACCGAATACCGAATGCAAACATTTAACAGTCTCTTAGAAAATGACATCAAAATGACCGGGTTCGGCTTCAGGCTTTTAAAAAAACTGTCCGGCTCAGGTCGGGCTCGGGCCGAATTCTGTCGGGCCGGTCGGGTCTCACTTTTTATCCCCGATTACATACAGCTCTAATCGGAATGACCGCCATCTCGGGGGTGCCATCCAAAGAAAAGCGTTAAATATATGAAAATATTTGAAATAATTGAATATTATTTATAATGTTATTCTTAATAATATTTAAAGCAATGTACAACTGATGAAAACGCAGAGACTAATGATTTGTCACGAAAATGTCAGCGTGCAAATCTGCGTAAGAGTGGTTTTCACTGTGCGTAGATTCTGTTCTTTCCTAAGAACAAATTCCAGATAAGTAAACATCGGTGAATGTCAGAATCTTCGTGGAAAGGGCGTAAGTGGGTTTAAAGAACGAATTTCTTCTTAAGAATGGTTGAAGAATATGGCTCTATGTCCTCAAAAACCCTATAGAGCATCACAAATCAGCCAAAACATTGTGAACACCAGCCAAAATGTTTTGTCTCAGCTTTGTAAATGAACCCTGTAGAAAGAAAAAAATAGTCTTCACCTCATCATGATCAGAAGTCAAGCGTCTCGATAATAAAGTCCTCTTCCCTGAACGGCACCCCTATCGTCATGACTTCAAACGACTGAAGTACCAACAGACTCTACCCTCCCCCTGTGTCTATAACCTCAACAAGGGCGACCAAGCTTTTCGGTTTCTGCTCTAAGTTGTGTGTCTGGCTTTATTTGGGGCAGAAACGATGTGACGGCTACGGTAAATAATAGTTGTCAGTAAGCTATGACAGTGAAGTGCTTACACTGATATCCCATTCCCCTGGGCGACTGCCTCCAGTCTGGGAAAGGTTCAATGACACCGTGACAATAACACAATTAGTAGAAAAATAAAGATGTGCTAGTTTATCACCTTGAACATAAAGCCTCAACTGAAATGCCAAACAAAACATGTCAACGGTATGGATGAATCAGTCTCGTATCAATAAATCTGAATAAACACTAATTCATTAATCGTTGTTGTTTTGAACAGAATAACAAATTGATGTGTTTGGGCTGGGCTGGATTGCTACATAACCGAAACGTTGTTTGAGAGTTTCTGAATCAGGTCTGAGAGTGTGGTGTGGTTGGCAAAATAAGAAGCTTTCTAGGCCATTTAACTGTTAACTTTCGGGGGGGGTCATGTCCATAAGTCAAATACAGACTACTTAAATTGTAAAATATTTAAATAAGATTAAGTCAAATCAAAATGGGGGCAGTCCAAAGTGTTATGATTGAAATGGATTTAACCATATAATGAAACGAACATCTGCAAGGGAAAATGTTCTGCAGGTGTACTTACCACTGAACGGCATTATAGTGGAAGTAAACCAGACCAAGGCCATATAAAAATGCTACATTCTGAAAGAGAGCAGAAGAACAACAACGTTGGAGGGAAACTATGTTCAAACATAGTACTAATAACATAAACATAGTACTAATAACATAAACATAGTACTAATAACATAAACATAGTACTAATAACATAAACATAGTACTAATAACATAAACATAGTACTAATAACATAAACATAGTACTAATAACATAAACATAGTACTAATAACATAAACATAGTACTAACATAAACATAGTACTAATAACATACAGAATTCTCACAGGAATGTGTCAGTGGGGAATCCCAAGCAGCGCAGCCTTTTGATTTACTACATTACTGAGTTAAGACTGGGATTGTAAAAAATATGTACAACCCTGATTTAAAAAAATAATGGGATATTATGGAAAAGGTTAATAAAACCGAGTGGAGTGACTGGTCATTTATTGTATTTAGTTAAAATAAAGTCAAAAGAAAATTGACAAGGTATTTGATGTTTTCTATAATCAACTGCATAGTTCTGTGATCTACTATCCCGCAGACGTCACTGTGCTAGAAACTGTCATCCGTCTGCAATGAAAATCCTGGCATGGGCTCGGGAATACTTTGGGACAAAACAGTCGTCGTGCTCTCAGGGCCAAATAGGAAAACGACCAACCAAGCTGTTATCAGCGTCAGGTCCAAAAGCGTCTGTCATGGCATGGGTAATTTGCACATCTGTGAGGGCATCATTAATGTAGAAAAATATGTACACACTTTAGAGCAACGTTTGTCAACGCCAAACCGTGGCGTAAGCAGAGGGTGCGGGTAAAAGCATGGCCTGTCTGCATCCTGACCCGGTTCTGGTTGAGAATTTGTAGCACATTATGAAACGCAAAGGCAACGAAGGTCCAGTACACATGATGAAGAAATGCATAATGGATTAATGGGGGAGAACTCTGCTTGCTAAACTTAACCAACTGGTATCATCAGTGCCCAAGATTTTGTCTGAATGAACGCACTACAAACATCTGCATCTACGCAGAGCAAGGCTTCACGACAATGATAATTAAACAGTTAATGCTCATCCATCTGTGACAATATCCTCTTGACAATATTCACAACTGATACATTCATATTGAACGTTTCTTTCCCTTCAGTCGGTCTGAGTATTCAGCGCAGTGGTTAGATGAAACACGGCTGTGTTTCCGATTGACTAAATCTATCACAGCAATCTGTCATGTGAAACTATGTCAAAAAAGCAACCATTTTCAGAGAGCAGGCACATTTACTAACCATAATCTTAACCCCAGCCGGAGAATCAACCACAATCTGACCTTAATGCTTAACCTTCACTAGACTATTCTACCATCTAAACCAAACATGCAATGCCAAAACATAAAACAAACCCAGATTCTTAAAAGAAGGTTAAATGTTCAATACTTTACCCATAACCAAACCCCTAAACTAGAAAATGACTCATTTCCAATAAGTAGCGGCTAAAGATCCTACTAAGGGCGTTACCAAAAAAAAAGGTATTCCGCTGAAGACTTTAATTCCTGATGTAGTCTAAACAAACACACAACGCATAACAGACGCGCACGCACACACAGACACATGCACACAGACAGGAATACAGTGTGTCAGAAAACAGGGCACAACGTGAGGGGTGAATGAATAACGGGCAGGGTCAGGCAGTTTCTGACAGAGTGTCAGTCTGCCCTAAATATTCACCTCACATACCCATTGTCAGTCAAAGTTTTGGCCATCATCTCCAAAGAATTGTCCCCATAGCTCTGTCAGGTTCATTACCTCAGACCCACCAGCCGGGTCAAGCCTGCTCCTGTCAGCCACTAGTCCAAGAGGCAGTCTCATCCACTGTACAGAGAGCCTCACTATAACCCAGCCCAACATCCCATAGCCCAGTCCAACACCCCATCTCCAACTGTCTGGAACTTAGCCCAGTCCAAAACCCCATCTCTCTGGAACTTAGCCCAGTCCAAAAGCCCATCTCTCTGGAACTTAGCCCAGTCCAAAACCCCATCTCTCTGGAACTTAGCCCAGTCCAAAAGCCCATCTCTCTGGAACTTAGCCCAGTCCAAAACCCCATCTCTCTGGAACTTAGCCCAGTCCAAAAGCCCATCTCTCTGGAACTTAGCCCAGTCCAAAACCCCATCTCTCCGGAACATAGCCCAACAAAGCACCCCACCTCCAAATTACTTCCTGCCTTAAAAAAACGGTATTCAATTGCTGAGTTGGTCATAGAATTTGAAAACCCAGAAGATTTAAGTCACGAAGGCCACAACGATGTGCGACTGAATTGTAGACAAACACTGCATGTGTTACATAATAGCAGAATCTGCTCAAAAACTTCAACAAAATTATAGTAAACATCTGCCAGATTTTGGGCTTTGTGGAGGATGGCCTACAGTTTCCACTGCTCCCGTGTTCATCAATGACTTTTGACATGTGCCTGTATATCATTTGGTTATAGAGACATTATAGCTCTGATTGAGCTCTTCCCAAACCAGCAAACAAAGTATTGAATAAGTACCATGTCCAGGGCTACGTCACCACTGATGACGCCTAATCTCGTCAATGCAAATACTAATTTTGCATTACAACAGTTTGCATCTGGCAAAATGAAATAAAAAGTTTTCAAAGTCCTAGTTCACGCAGCACAAACAGCAACAGTGAAACGAGACAGCTTAAGAGAGTTGCTACTCACCTTCCAGTAGTCCGACTGTAAACAGTAGTATCTCTGGTATGCAGATAAAGCTGAGAAACAAGACAAAAAAGCCAAAAGGAGAGAACAGACTCATGTCAGTGTGGTATTGTTACTACCTCTACCTTATATTGGAAACAGGACAGCTAAAACCACACAAAATATGTGGGGTTCTTGAACTTAAAACACTGGAATTCATCGCTGGAAGTGCCATGGCATTGTGCGATATCACAATAAATGGCAATACTTAAAAAGCATTATCTTGACATCATACCACACACAGGAGAACATCAGAATTAATTTAATTTTACCATAATGCCAGGAACCGACAGACAGGCAGACTCAGAAAGAGATTTATTTGTATAACCTGTGTAATTCACGTGTAACTGTCTGTTTTGCACGTTCACTTTATTTTTGGCCAGGTCGCCATTTCAATTGAGAATGTGTTCTCTATGTGCTCATCTGGTTAAATAATGGTTAAAAAGATGATGTCTGTCTGCCAATGGAGGCTTCTTCTAAAGGACAAATCCCAATGTCAAAATCTATGTGCTGCCAAACATACAATTACAAAATCGTTGTTTTCCCAGAAAGACAAACCTAAAGGGCTTTAGAAGCCTAAATGGTTTTGCTGAATGTCAGCTGCAATTCAGACATTTACAGCAAATTGGGGCAGTCTAAATTAACAAAGTGATTTCCCACCTCAATTGGGTACAAACAGCACACAAGCAGGAGACTAAGAGCAAGAGAGTAAACGTGTGAGAAAGAGAGAGAAAGTGCGAGTCAGATCGAAAGAGAAAGTCTTCACCTTTTGGATAGTCCTCCAGGAGCAGGTTAAAGTGGCCCAGCTGGCAGAACATCTCAGGCTCAACTTTTCCTTCTGCCTTCAGGATGATGGAGTCATAGCAGCTAACAGCCTGGATGTTTAGTGGAGGAACGGGGGCAAGAGAGACATTAAATATTAATTAAAACCTTAACTCAAGTCTGTTTGCTACAATTTCAAATTCTCAGACAGTGTGATTAACTACTCGAATCATTGGACGGATCATTGGACATTCAAACAGGTGGGTGCTGTGACGGGTTTGCGGAGCATCAAAATACACACCCGTCTCCAAACACTGCCTATATGACAGGAAAAACATGACCGGTGCCAATGGAACAAGTAATAACAGACATCAAATGTGTTACACAGTGACTACAAATCACTGAACTAAACTAGTCAAAACTTTACAAATGCCTGTCACGAGAAGAATAACACAAACCACAGAACAAAATCCTTGGCTTGCAGGTTTCAGCTCGACAATGCAATAGAACCAAAAAGGCAAAGAACCTGAGCCGGCGCACAGTAAATGTGGTTACGCCAGAGAGGGGGCATGAATTCATGTAGCCAGTGGGCTGTGATTCATGTAGCCAGTAGCCTGTAGACAAACATGCTGGGTATTTACCATGACTTAAACACAACAACAGACATGTATTTTAATAATATTTCAATGCTATATAGACAATCTTAGAGTTGATCATTCTAGCCAGGTGTTGTAAGAATGAGTGTTGTCAGTGTGCAACAATGCAGAAAACATGGACCTACACATCACACCACACTGTGAAAACCCAAGGAACTATGCAACGTTCCAAAACCACCGGTAGCCGACACTGCACGGCCCCCGGTAGTCGACACTGCACGGCCCCCCCGGTAACCGACACTGCACGGCCCGCCCGGTAGCCGACACTGCACGGCCCGCCCGGTAGCCGACACTGCACGGCCCGCCCGGTAGCCGACACTGCACGGCCCGCCCGGTAGCCGACACTGCACGGCCCGCCCGGTAGCCGACACTGCACGGCCCGCCCGGTAGCCGACACTGCACGGCCCGCCCGGTAGCCGACACTGCACGGCCCGCCCGGTAGCGGACACTGCACGGCCCCCCGGTAGCGGACACTGCACGGCCCCCCGGTAGCGGACACTGCATGGCCCCACCGGTAGCGGACACTGCATGGCCCCCCGGTAGCGGACACTGCATGGCCCCACCGGTAGCGGACACTGCATGGCCCCCCGGTAGCGGACACCGCATGGCCCCCGGTAGCTGACACCGCATGGCCCCCGGTAGCGGACACTGCATGGCCCCCCGGTAGCGGACACTGCATGGCCCCCCGGTAGCGGACACTGCATGGCCCCCCGGACACTGCATGCATGCCCCCCGGTTGCGGACACTGCATGGCCCCCTGCATGGCCCCCCGTGCAGACACTGCATGGCCCCGGTTGCGCGGACACTGCATGGCCCCCCGGTAGCAGACACTGCATGGCCCCCCGGTAGCAGACACTGCATGGCCACCGGACCATTATAGCAGGTCCCTTCATGTCATTTGTAAAGAACCAAATCTTCCAATTTGATATTGAAACAAGATTTGCATTTGTTAAGTTTGTTATGACGGCAAAGAAGACACGGCACTTTAGGAAACCCGAGTAAAGTGGTGTTCATGTGCCACCCAATTGAACTTGACAACTGAAAGTGACAACTGAAACTGCAAAACAGGTGTTTGTTCTTAAGGGGAGATCTATGTCAGTCACACAAAGCCAAAAGAGGTGTTAGTGAGGCCAGAAGGGGCTACATTCTGGTCTGTGTTGGTCCCAACACCCCAGCATAGCGACGGGGACACTATACTGTCAAAAAGCACCTTCGGATGAGACGTAAAACCGAGGTCTTGAGGGGTCAGCGTGGCTCAGACAGACCTAAAGGTAGAGGGGTCAGCATGGCTCAGACAGGCCTAAAGGTAGAGGGGTCAGCGTGGCTCAGACAGGCCTAAAGGTAGAGGGGTCAGCGTGGCTCAGACAGGCCTAAAGGTAGAGGGGTCAGCGTGGCTCAGACAGGCCTAAAGGTAGAGGGGTCAGCGTGGCTCAGACAGGCCTAAAGGTAGAGGGGTCAGCGTGGCTCAGACAGGCCTAAAGGTAGAGGGGTCAGCGTGGCTCAGACAGACCTAAAGGTAGAGGGGTCAGCGTGGCTCAGACAGGCCTAAAGGTAGAGGGGTCAGCGTGGCTCAGACAGGCCTAAAGGTAGAGGGGTCAGCGTGGCTCAGACAGACCTAAAGGTAGAGGGGTCAGCGTGGCTCAGACAGACCTAAAGGTAGAGGGGTCAGCGTGGCTCAGACAGGCCTAAAGGTAGAGGGGTCAGCGTGGCTCAGACAGACCTAAAGGTACAGGGGTCAGCGTGGCTCAGACAGACCTAAAGGTACAGGGGTCAGCGTGGCTCAGACAGACCTAAAGGTACAGGGGTCAGCGTGGCTCAGACAGACCTAAAGGTAGAGGGGTCAGCGTGGCTCAGACAGACCTAAAGGTAGAGGGGTCAGCGTGGCTCAGACAGGCCTAAAGGTAGAGGGGTCAGCGTGGCTCAGACAGACCTAAAGGTAGAGGGGTCAGCGTGGCTCAGACAGACCTAAAGGTAGAGGGGTCAGCGTGGCTCAGACAGACCTAAAGGTAGAGGGGTCAACGTGGATCAGAGAGACTTTTGTTGAGTGTCCACAAGTCTGGTTCCAACATAGAACCCAAGACAACCTCTTAAACCAGTCTAGTAAAAACAACCACAATAGTGACATATGAGACAATGCACCAATAGTAACACTCAAAACACCATAAACATTATCAACATGTTTCATTATGTTATAGTGGGAAAGGCGCCTTAGCCTGTGACAGTGTTACTGAGGGCTATATCATCAATAATCACAATGAAAAGAAACTCTGGTGCCAGAGAGCAATGCTAATGCAGGCTTTTGTTTGAGCCCAAAACGATACTTTACTTAGGTGACTAATTAAACACTGTCAAACGTCCAAACAAAGCATGCCCAGAGCATGCCCAAATAAAGTTCCTCTCCATAATAGGAACTAGTAAACAGTGCACACGTTACAGTAACTGAATAAAACTTTCAGGTGCCAGACCACGCCCCCCATATCCATTCCTGGAGTGGGTCCTGAGCTACCCCGGCTAGTGCTGTTTTCTCTTCATTATCAGCTGAAAGCCCACCACGTGTCATAGGCAGGAGTAGAGGGACAGATGGTTTTGTACGCCGCTGGCTGGAATCCCAGTGGTCGGACTCCACTTAACTGACATTTTCTTGGCCCTCTCTCTGGTACCAGGAAAGCCAGAGCCAACTGTGAACCGGTCAAATCACTAATGTTTTTTTAGACATGATTTACTTACTCACACTCTCCCTGACAAACAATCACACAGGCTTGACCGTCTGCGGATGATGTTGATTACCTAGTTGACACACACCACTATGATGTTGATTACCTAGTTGACAAACAACTAGTAAACTACACTTCAATATTTTAGGCATATTTTAGGCATTTTAGGCAATATTTTAGACATTTAAGTTGGTGCCAGTTAGAGACAGATTATACATTCAAGTAAAACAGAAAGTTTGATCTAATGCAGCCGTTAACATTGATCTGTCCAAGGCATTTGATTCTGTTAACCATCGTGTTCTAATCAGCAGGCTCAATAGCCGGGGCTTCTCTCATAACTGACTCGCCTTGTTCTCCAACTACCTCTGACAGGGTCCAGCGTGGAAAATCATATCAATGCAGCGCGTGTCAATGCTGACCTACTTATACCACATATTGTAAAAACTATATATTCGACTCTCCACTCGATTCTGTATTGCCTTGTAGAATCCCACTGCTATTTGTACTCTGTGTAAATGTACGCTGTGTTGCACCTTTTTGCTTTATTTTGGCCAGGTCACTGTTGCAAATGAGAATTTGTTCTCAATTGGACTACCTGTTTAAATAAAGGTTAAATAAAAAAGTATTTTCTGCAATTGACCAGCAGGACGTAGCAGCACTTTGACAATGGTTTATAAATATTGACAAATCAAATTTTGCACAAAATAAAGTTACACTCACTACCGTTCAAAATGGCTGAGGTAACTGGAAATGGCCATGACAATGACATTATTACTTAACAATAACTTGCCAAAAACATTAACCATCACAAACACAACATGTGCATCCTCTGAATTAGATATGGCCCTACTTATAAAAGCACCAAAAGGAAAAAAAAACACTGTTTCCATGGGAATAATCTCTTCATCAATTTCCCCAAGATTATATACAAACACAGACTAATGATCAACATTAGACAGCACATAAAACAGAACTACAGTGCCCAGCAGGGAAATCCCAGCCATCTACAGTTGTCAGTTATGTTTTAATGTGAAAATGTACAGACTTGAAACCAAAATATCTGACGTATGATTACTTTTCTGAGTGCAAATGCTGGAAAAATGTCAATTTCTAGGCAGTCCAAGCAGGTAAGACTGGGTTCCCTGGTGTAAATAATACATTTTCCCTTAATGTCTATACTTGATAGCAGTAAGCATGGAGTGAACCATCAGTAGAAACCAACACCATTCCCTGGCTAAGATCACATAGCAGATTATTTTAGCTTTTCACTGCTATATAAAAATGAGGGGAAATATGTATTAATTGTGGTCCCCTGAATTTTAATGTCAGAAACTGCCTCGTGTATTCTGACTGAGAGGATAGCGTATAAAATGGTGACGCAAGTTTTTAATTCATCAAAAATAATGGCTATTGATAAAATTACTGCCCAATACCATCGGTACAATCCTAAAATTTACCCAAGAATAATCTAATGGACTCAAAAATTGTTTCATTGGGTGATGGCATTCTTAACTAAATCAGAATGTGTAACTTCATCATAGATGCAAAGGACAACCGTCTAAACATAGAATGAAATCCCTGAATAATAGGTAAATATGAATCTTCCAAACATGTTCTCTCTCAATAAATAAGCACTCGCTCTCATTTTTGGGGGGTGACCATAGCACATGCTGGCGCCACCAAAAGAAAGATTAGCACAAGTCCCACTTGCAGATTTCTTTTAGTCTGGGGTCTTGATAAAGAGGAAACTATAGCAAACTATTCTGACACCAAAACAACAGAGTGCACGTCTTTCAAACAACAAGCCTTTCAACTGGAAGTGCTTTATCGGTGTGTAGCCACTAGCCAGATCATTCTCTACTAGACGGTCCCGTGCATCCATCTAAAACATGTTGAATTAGGACAATACTGTATAACTAGCACAAGCATTTGCTTTGAAATTGCAGATGCTATGATGGAAAGTGCAAAAACCACTGCACTGTCTGCGGAATACTGTGGTTGGTGTTGTAATGACAGACACATGCGGATGATGACAGACACATGTGGATGATGACAGACACATGTGGATGATGACAGACACATGCGGATGATGACAGACACATGCGGATGATGACAGACACATGTGGATGATGACGGACACATGTGGATGATGACGGACACATGTGGATGATGACAGACACATGTGGATGATGACAGACACGATAAAATACACGATGACAGACACATGTGGATGATGACGGACACATGTGGATGATGACACACTAGACTGTTCTGCTCTCTAGATTAGTTTCACCAACTACTACTAGCGTACGGCTAATAAACCGCAGCGATAAACAAGACGTCCATTATTGCTGACTATTATAGCACTAAAGCCTGCAACACATAAATAATATCATGCAAAAAAATATCAAATTAAGTTTGCATCGCAGCTAGATAGCCTAATGTGGGCTAACGTTAGCCCACTCCTTTCCTCCCACAACCCCGCCATCTTGGGTCGATCAGCTGCCATTACCTTATTCTGGAGTGCCTAAATACGTTCATTAAACACACAGGTGTATCTCACCTAAGCAAACCAGACACACATGCATTGAGGACCCATGTGGAGAACGTATGTGATGCTAACAGCAGTTAGCTACGTACATCCACTGGCCATACAGTCAGACTCTAGTTTCCCTAGTCGGGACATGGGCCATGCTAACTGGGGGTGCAGAAAATAGTACACATGTCGCGACCTGGTTCTCCTAAAACCTCCAACTGCGCCTGCATAGGACGACACCATGTTACCTGGACTTTTTCAGCAGCCAGTTAAGCGACCTGCTTGTGTACTGCTTCTATAGGAGGTCTTGTAAGACCAATTGCCTCCCAGCTGGAACAATGCTGGTTCAATAGTCAAACAGCCACCGGCCATCAATATAAACGATTATGTGACATTACCAGGGAGATATACTATTCATGTTAACTACCTAACTAACTACCATGTCATTTGCAGGTCCGGTACACTGGGATTTGGTGGAAATGCATAGTGACTGGATACACTCTCAATAAAGTGTATAATCCATTGACTGAAAGGGGAAATGATGTAATCCTTACAAACCGAATACGTCTTGTTTCTAGCTGTGCAATGATTTTGGTAGAGTTTGATAAATATGCAGCTATAGAGACATGTTACAGGGGGGTGGACGAATCCGACGTGCTTGGTCCCATCTGTGACACATACCTTAAACAGCAAGGCCTTCGTTCTGGCGCCATCTTCATGAAGCCTCTGAAATCCAAACAGTGAACTGCAAGTATAGAGGACAACACACACAGGCGGTTCCGTGTTACTTCAGAGACGTGCGTGTGTGGCGTTTTTTAAATGTAGCGCGCATGAAAACTCAACATAGAAAAACAAATGAACAACTTAAGACGCATTGTCGGCTTACTCACCTGTCAATTTCGACCAAGCGTTCTCTCTCTTGCGTTGTTAGTTTCGGAAAGTCCTCTTCGATTTCATTCGCTTTTCCCGCCGCCATTTTCTTTTCCTCATCACCAGCAGCGCGGAGACTTCCAGCCGCAACAGAGGCTGCAGGGTCGGGCGACACTCCGCACGATTTCATGGTTAAAGCAACGCCGAAGCGGGCGACGAACTCCACCAAAATATAATAAGAAGGAAAGTAGCCCACCACGTTGTCCAGGACAGAAACCGTAGCTTATCCGAGTGATTGCCAAATCCTCAAAGAAAACAAGTGCCGTCCATAAAACCCCTTTTCTCGCATGGTTGTACGTAAAATACTACATTCGTGTAACTGCCAGAAAATACACAGATCTGGGTTGACGCCGGGTTTGCGATGGGGTGTTGTTGGGAAATATCATAAACTCCCCCCCACACACACACATTCACACTCACACACACAAGCTCAAAGTTGTTGTAATTGTCACACAAGCGAACGCACGCCGCCACCGTAGGAACGCCCTCTTCTTTCCGTGACCAATGGCTGTGTCTGTTTGTAATCACGTGACCGTTTTTTCCCGTGGGGTGTCGTTCCTCATAACCACTTTAGAGGGTTGGGTGAAAAACAAATCATCAACTTCACGCTGCTCCCCGGACTCTTTTGATTGGTTTGCCGTGCTTTATTGTGACTACGTCACTGTACTTTAACGTTTGTTATTGGTTAAGGTGATGCAAACAGTTCGTTTTCAGTGTTGCGGACTTAAGAGGGGGTGTCGGTCAGCGATTTTAGTTGCCATGGGTTATGCTAAATGCTTTTGTTGCTGTTATGATATTATGTGCGATAGCTATCGTATTATTTTTTGTAACTGTGTAAGTAAAACAAAAGTATAGCATATAATAAATAATTCCCTATCGCAATTGTTGTCTCTGTGGCAATTATGATATTTTCCTTGAAAAGTGCATTAAACCTGGTGCGTAATAGGGTACGTCTATACATTGTTCAACTCAGTAATAAACATGTCACATTCACGGTATTAAGCTACCCAAACCCACTATAGTTCCCAAACCCACTATAGTTCCCGAACCCACTATAGTTGCCAAACCCAGTATAGTTCCCAAACCCAGTATAGTTCCCAAACCCAGTATAGTTCCCAAACCCACTATAGATCCCCTCAAGCAAGCAATCTCTGCAGCATAATTGACCTACAATGAAGTATTGCCTTTTCCAGTGCGACTTTACATGAGTTCAGGTACCTTGCTCAAGGGCACATCGAAATATGTATACTCCTATGTAGGTTGAAAAAACATGCCCATCGCCATTTAACAGGACAGTGAGAGACATTTGGTCCGGTTTTCAAAGTTGAACCTTGTAGGGCATCAGGTTAAGGTATTAGAAGAGCTAAACTTTGAAACTGTGTAAATGAAGTCTGTGCATGTTATTGCTTTTAGTCTCCTGACAATGTTGATTTGACGTGAATACTCATAGAGGTAGCTCTACATAGTGTGATTGTGATACCGACAACCCCCTTTGCTCTGCTGCCATAGATTGGCTGGACTGTCAACCTGTCATCACTGTCGGTGGCAGGTGAGATACACCAAGACAGACTGCCACCTGTCACTGTGTTGAAACAGGAAGCAGTAAAGTATGAGGAACAAAGGACTCGATCTGGTTCGAATCAAGGTCCTTGTTTCGCTCAAGTCAAAGTAGGGTAGAGAGATTATCAGACATACAAACACCAAGTCCAATATGCCTAGGGTTAGCAACTATGATAATTATTTTACCCAATATTCAGATCAGTATAATGCGTGAAACTCGTAGAAACCGAAGCATGCTTGAACCTATATAATCTCTTTCACAAATCTCTTTCACAAATGGAATATTGTGTAGCAAATCCCCGTGTGGCAGCGAGATAAACTCACATTTCTAACAATGACCCAGACCCAATCAGTTGTTTTATTTCACAACCACGTGATGGGTATTCTGAGTCTTTTTGGTGAACCGGGCCATTTGGCTCCCAAACAGCTCTTCGTTTAAAATACTTAAAATATTATTTTTTATATAAAAAATGAAAAAAGTACAAATCTCTCATGGGAAGAATAAAAGGTAGGTTAGACTTAGGTTAGAGAATTACGGTAACTACAGTTTAAATTAGTAAAACTGTTATCATTATTAGTTTGCTTATTTTGTTCTACCTGACGTTACTCTGTTCTGTTAAAATGCAAATATAACACAAAAATATACTGCGATTCGCGAATAGGTGTTGTTTGACCAAAAACATATGAGGAAACTGTGACCACATGCGATTCGGTCTCCAACTTAAAAGAGTAGTTTGTTCGCAAACGACACATCACCTGCTCGTTATCCAATTTGTACTGTCCGTCAATTAATTGGATGTATTTTAATGTACACAACAGACAAGTTAAACTGCATCGAGACTTTCCAGTATCTTAGCTAATATAAGCATGCCCTTTTGTTTATAACGCATTAAATTCCATACTGTCTGACGTCATCAATTAATCCCAGCATGCATAGGTAAACGTTTGTCAACAATCAAGACACTCCAAAATGGCCGATCGCGAAGAGGGTAAGTAGGTCTCAATCAAAGATTAACTTTAAGTCGCAATATTTAGACCCAATAATCGTTTAGAAGTGTGTTGCCGAACATTAACAAGTAATCATATATTGCACACTAGACCGCAAATACTGTTATTTGTAAGAATTGCTACGCTTTAAGTGAGGATCTAAACGTTATTACTACCAGGGTGTTACTACGTCATAGATTCTATCAATATTGGTTACTGTTAAAACACTCACGTTATAAAGTTGCGCTATTTGATATTCCTTTCCGCACGCAGGTTTATCATATAGTTAAGGTGTTTCTGTAAAAATGTGTGAACTTATTTAACTTCATATGACATTAGTATTTAGTAAATAGTTTTAGTGCAGTTAGGATGCCTCTTGGCTCTTAAGACATGTCAGTGGCATGATACAATTAATCAAGATGTCTGGAAGGAATACACATTGTGCTATTGCCAAATGCCCTGTCTCTTTCCACAAGACCCAGAAAATGAAGAGGACACATATGAGGTGGTGGACCTAACCGAATATGCAATGCGTCAACAATGGTGGGGCTACCTTTTTGGTGGTCACAGTTCTGACTCTATGGCAAAAAAGTATTCTGTGGCTACACAAATAGCACTGGGTGGTGTGAGTGGCTGGTAAGTTATGAATTTAGGGCCGGGGCCTATTGGGGAATTCAACTATACATTCTCAGGACTGTTTTTTTGATATCTCTCTCATGCTACTTTACTTTATGCATGTTATTATCAAACCCAAATGTGTTTTCTGTAGATGTGAAGGCCACAAAGTTTCTGTAAAATAAGTTGAGTTGTCTAATATAATCTTGCTGGCAGGTGTGCTGGATATCTTTTCCGGAAGGTAGGGAAGATTGTAGCCACAGCTGTTGGGGGAGGATTTCTGTTATTACAGGTAGGGCTTTAACTCAGAGATAATGCCATCCATCCCTTCAGTCCCATGTTGACACTTTACAATATATATTCCTCTGTAAACTTATGAGATTTCAGATTATCTTGGATTTCAGTTTCACATCTTATCTAAAAAAAGTAACTTTCCCTCAATACAAGTCTGAGGTCCGGTATAAAAGTCTATAAAAGTCTCCATATGCTGTTCTCCTATTGCTGAGAGAATCTTGGATTTTGAATTATTAGTCTATTACAATGTACCGGTAAAGGTTTTCTAAACATAAGACTGTCTGAAAATTGTGATACTCAATGTAAGGGGTTATAGGCAAATGTTGTTTCTGAAGGTCTTTTGTCTGTCAGTATTAAATTGTTTTAATATTTTTTTTTTAGATAGCCAACCACAGTGGTTATGTGCAGGTCGACTGGAAAAAAGTGGAGAAAGATGTTAACAACGCAAAAAGTCTCCTGAGGAAGAAAGCTGACCGGGCTGTACCAGAACTAAACTCTTTCATTGACCAGGTAGACCGCTTGCTTGTCGACATAAGGTCAAACGTGCATTTTCATTACACAGTTTTTTTTATCATTCAAGTGGCTGAGGGGGTTCTGCATAGAACATCAATGTGAATTAGCTAGATAATAAAAATAATACCTGTCATCAGATTAAGTTTGTGAAACATTGTTTAAACTGTACTGATGCTAATAGATCCATATCTTTCACAGTCCACAGAGTTCGTAAAGATCAATGTCATCGTCACCAGTGGATTCTTTGGAGGCTTCCTGGTCGGTCTGGCATCTTAACACGGCCAGTTGGAGGCCGGCCGTTTACGTGCTGCTCTTTTTGAGGGCTCTGCCCAGTTATGACTGTGAATTGACCTTTTTAAAAGGGTAGTGGAAAAAAACAAGCACACATACAGAGCACAATGAGCCAAAGTGTTATTAAACATACTGCAAACAGGTAACAGGATTGTAAGTACCCTGGAATATTTACTTACTTTTTCTGAACAGTTAGGCTATATATCTACCATGTAAATGCATGATTTGACGCTCACTGATACTGGAACCAAGATTTTCGGCTGTGCCACAAGATCAACCGGCTGTAACAGCCAGCTGTAATCAACCATTGGGATTCATGGTAATTAAGACTCTTTTTAACACTCCAAAAGAACACACACAATACTTGATTCTGTACATGGCATTGAGTGGTCCTGTTTCACCCTGATTTCATGTGTTCATTGTACTAATGAGATCAAAAACATCCTCGCACCCAATAGCTTTGAGGCGGTACCAGATATTAAAGTGCACAAAAAGCATAGGTAGATATTTTCCTGTTATCTATGCTGAATGTATTGAAATAGACCTTGTCTTAAAAAGACTTTAATGTGGATTAACCATGTACTATTGTGTTTGTTACATTTATTTTGGCTTGTGTTTGTTATGGTACCCGGGTCGTTCACACAATCAGAATATAGTTGTGTTATACATATTATCATGTTGCCCAGGTTACCATGCAAGCCCACAAGTGTAGCATTAGATCTTAAATATGTCTGGAATTCCTGGTGGGAAGTGTCCCTGCGGAGTGTTTTAGGAATAACTGTGTACTGTATGTATTACACTGTTCATACTATAAGTGAGATATTTCCTTATGGGTCTCTTGTGTCTTATATTTTGTAGGAATTACGTTGCTGTTTTATTTTGTATACATCTTAATAAAATAATATATGCAACAGTCATGGCATCAATTTTTGTTGGGTATGAGCATCTGATTACTGGAATACTAATTTTGTTTTAATCACAAAGTAAAATGTCCATGTAATAGTGTTTTAGTTTAGGCGTCAGAAAATTGCCTGCCTCATTTGTTTAGTTAAACGTTCCTATGTGTACTATCCATTATAAACAATGTGTTCCTAATCCTTAATGCTGATTGGCTGCTAGCCGTCGTATACTATGGGTATTTGTGGAATATACACTATTTACTAGTTCTGGTTGCGTTGGAAACTGGTTTATAAAGACACTATAAATATATCCGGGTGTTGTGGTATACCGTTGTTATAGCACTACTACGTGCTGTGTTCTGGCATAAAGACCTTAACAAATACTCTTCATATATTGGCCATGTACACAAAACCCTATTTCATTATATATGGCTATGTCGCAAACGCGACGTTAACATTTTGCAACCCTAGATTCTGTCGCAACACGTTTCCTTGGCAACGCACGATAACAGCGAGCTCCATGGCAACGTCAAACAGGACGGGAAGTTGTGCAGAAGAAAGAAATTTGTATCCCAATTACTGCCGCTATGGCGCTGCCGAAGCTGCCTGGTAATTATATCAACAAAAACGTACGTTTCTGTGACGCGCTTTATGCTCAATTACTGAATATATTTGTGATGTTTCTGATATATTGACACAATATAGTTAACATTGTATTAGCTAGCTAACACTGTTCGCTAAACGCAGGCAATACGTCATCACTGCTGACAACGTCAACGGTTGCATTTTATAAACTTAATTAACTTTTACAAAATGCCATTTGGTTTGCGCCAATGTTATGGACCTCTTATCTATGACCACACAATGTATTTTATTTCCCTTTGGTTCGATTTTGGCTTGACCTACCTGTGACTTTTTTCCAAAGTTGGGAAAAGACAAATTCCACAAATCCCAGCATTTTGACTATTCCAACGGGGTCCCTATGCTTGTTGGATTGGAGAAGCCAGGCATTGGAAGGGAGTTGTTGCCGGGACAGAAGACACGACCAAACTACTCTGTCTACCCCAAAGGACAAGGCAGTGAAACTCCACAATGGGTGGCCTTTGACAAACATGTATGTTGTGACATTTCTTTTTTGCCCCTCAAATAATCTTTAACTTGTGCAACATAATACAGACATATAATGCTTGACGTCCTCACCAACGCACTTTTTCTCTGCTGTCTCAGGTGCTGTGCTTCGATGCGTTCTTTCAGGAAGCTGTGCCTCAGAAGCGAGAAGAGAAACACCGTGTCAGGAAGTGTAAGATCTATTTCTACCTGGAGGACGACACCATCCAGGTTGTTGAGCCTGAGGTAAAGAACAGTGGCATCCCACAAGGTGAGGTGTTTTTCCTGGGCCTTCAGGTGTGCATTTGTTTTATTATGACTTAAACGTCTTAAACGACTGTCTATCGTTTATGCCATGAAAAATAATTGATTAAAGGAAAGCACAATTTAGAAATATTTGTCTTTTTTTTAGGAACCCTGATTCGCCGCCACCGCATCCCACTGCCACCCCCGGATGACGAGCGCTTCTACACGGTGCACAACCTCAACATCAACTCACCCGTGGTGCTGTACTCACGGACCTTTACCATCACAGACTGTGACGCGTTCACCAGGAACTTCCTCCGAAAGATAGGGGTGCGACTCAATGCCTCCACCTCCCCCCCACCAGACCCCTACAGTGACCTGCGGCAACAGGTGGGATGGGACTGGGGGGAGGGGCTTACTATTGCCCTCGGACAGTGGGATCGGCACAGGTTCTGTTTTATTGAGATATGCCGTGTTATCACTAATATGTGTCATTGACTGTATTCACAGATGGAGGAGAACATGAAGCCACTCCGACCCTATGAGAGACAGGACACACTCCAGCAGTTCCTGGACCATGACCGGAACGTCCTGCGCTTCTACTGCTATTGGGACGACTCAGAGAACATGTTTGGGGACCCGCGAGAGCTCATCCTCCACTACTTTCTTGCCGACGACACCATAGAGATCCGGGAGGTCATCTACCCCAACTCAGGACGGGACGCAGCGCCCAAGTTATTGCGCCGCAGCAAGCTGCCCAAGGTGACATGGGAAGGCTAGTTTGTGAGTGATGTGTTTTTGATAGAAGGGCCTCTGTTTCTCTTGTACTTTGATGGCTCATCTCTCCCGCTGTCCTTCATTCTTTTATCCCCTCACTCCCAGAGTCCTCATCCACTCTGACAGCTTTGCAGTAACATCTAGCCTGTCTTCCTCTCGGTACTAGAGTCCCGTTTCAGACACTTCTTTTTATCAGAATGCATCTGAACCATCCTGGCCAGGGAAACGTGACGATTCTCTTCAGATACAAATTCCATTTAACCCGGAAGACCATTCTTCTATTATTATGATTTGGTCTGTCTGTGTTATTGTAACAACCAGTTTGTGTTTGTATTGTGTTGGTGTGTGTGGGGGTTGTGTTGGTGTGTGTTTGTGTGTTGGTGTGTGTGTGCTGTGTTGTGTTGGTTTGTGTGTGTGTGCGTATTGTATTGGTGTGTGTATTGTGTTGGTTTGCGTGTGTGGGTGTTCTGTGTGTACAGAAGTGTTAGCTTTTGCCCAACCCAATTTCAAAACCGCTAACATGCAGACCAAAACAAAAACACAGTTGGCTGAAATAACACATTTTATATTAAATTCCAAAATTAACTACATGTATAAAAAATATCTGTTTTTAGATGTCTAGGCCAATTGTTGATATAACCTTAATATATGTACCATACAGAGAAATTAAACATTATCATCTGAAGTGTTCTACCAAAGATGATAAATGCCATAAGAACTTCACTCAAGAGCACAGATAACATTACTCTATGTGTGTGCGTGTGTGTGCATGTGTGTGTTTATGTGTGTTGCATGTGTGTTTGTGTTGATACTGACTCATCTTTGTGTTTTCCAACACCCTGCAGACTACTGTTCCCAGCCATCAGCCCGGGGTGATCACAGGCCGGACAGTGCTGAATGTCTTCGGCCCTATGGGCCAGGGGGGACGTTACATCCTGGACAGCCTCAAGGTGAGCTGTTATTGGGGTGGGTAGAGGATAGATGTTGGTCGTATTTCTGGGTCATATGGGTTATTTCACCGTGAAGGGATGTTGGTGTACGGTTGATTATATCTCACCTTGTTCCTCTCTCACTCTCTCACATCCATCTGTCTCCTTTTCTCTCTGTCTTTCTCTCCTCCCTCTCCTCCTCCTCCCTATCTCGTTCCTCACTTCTCCCTCCACTCTTTTTCCCCTGTCTCCTCCCTTCCCCTCTCTCCCCACTCTCTCTTCCCCCTGTCTTCTCCCCCCTCCTTCTCTCCACTCTCCATTTGTCTCCTCCTTCCCACGTCCTCCACTCTCCTTCTGTCTCCTCCCGCTCGTCCCTCCTCACTCTCTCCCCCTCCCTGTCAGACGGGTGCGGTGGCAGAAGAGTTCTATAAGGACCATGACCTGAGTCTCGGGGTTGTAATTAATGTGTGGGGCCGCAGGGTCGTCATCTGTGACTGTGACAACTTTACCAAAGAGTACTATCGCTCCAAATACGCCATTGGTTAGTAGAATACCTCACACACACACACACACACACGCACACACACACACACACACACACACATACACACACACACACACACACACACACACACAGACTCACACACACACACACACACACACACACACACACACACACACACACACACACACAGATAGACATGCAGGGCGGCACCTTAATTCATCACCTGCAGTTGTAATCTGTCACCACAAGGGGTCAGTAAAGTATAGGCTTCATTACCTCAAATGCAGTACATGTCTGTTCACAACTTGATTATATTTAGCTGTTTTCACTTTCAAGTATTTCCTCATATTTATTCATACAGACCCTTAGATAACATAATATATTCCATATCCCTGTGTGACCAGCTGGATATTAAAATAAGACAATCCTTTACGGAATAGCTTTGATCACAGAGCGCTTATCAGTAACCTGGCAACCCGGCTTGAATGAACCAAACTGGGTGATCAAGGGGGTTTTCAGCACTGACATCCCAGTAAGCAAATATGTGACTCCCACAGCGATTTCGTTAGTTGAACCCACTGTCTGATCATAGTTTTACCAGAACTGGGCAGATAAACAGATTCTCTAGAATGACATACAACATCTTTAGAAAGTGTGGGGTCACAAGTTTCCTTGTTTTCCATGAAAACATTCATAAAATGCGTTTGAATAGATCTATGTTACTTTAATTGACCAAAAAAGTGATATTTAGTTCAAATCATAGACTGTAGAAAGTAAGTGAGAACAACTGTGTCCTGCTTATCTCACCCTGGCAGACACTACATACCCGGAACCCCCCCCACCCTTACAGACACTACATACCCGGGACCCCCCCCACCCTTACAGACACTACATACCCGGGACCCCCCCCACCCTTACAGACCCTACATACCTGGGACCCCCCACCCTTACAGACACTACATACCCGGGACCCCCCCACCCTGGGACCCCCCACCCTTACAGACACTACATACCCGGGACCCCCCCCCACCCTGGCAGACACTACATACCCGGGGACCCCCCACCCTGGCAGACACTACATACCCAGGACCCCCCCACCCTGGGAGACACTACATACCCGGGACCCCCCACCCTGGCAGACACTACATACCCGGGACCCCCTGGCAGACACTACATACCCGGGGACCCCCCACCCTGGCAGACACTACATACCCGGAAGCCACCCCCCACCCTGGCAGACACTACATACCCGGAACCCACCCCCCCCACCCTGGCAGACACTACATACTCGGGGACCCCCCCCACCCTGGCAGACACTACATACCCGGGGACCCCCCACCCTGGCAGACACTACATACCCGGAACCCACCCCCCACCCTGGCAGACACTACATACCGGGACCCCCCACCCTGGCAAACACTACATACCCGGACCCCCCACCCTGGCAGACACTACATACCGGGCCCCCCACCCTGGCAGACACTACATACCGGGACCCCCCCACCCTGGCAGACACTACATACCGGGACCCCCCCCACCCTGGCAAACACTACATACCCGGGACCCCCCACCCTGGCAGACACTACATACCCGGGACCCCCCACCCTGGCAGACACTACATACCCGGGACCCCCCAACCCTGGTAGACACTACATACCGGGACCCCCAACCCTGGCAGACACTACATACCCGGGACCCCCACCCCCACCCTGGCAGACACTACATACCCGGGACCCCCCACCCCCACCCTGGCAGACACTACATACCCGGGACCCCCCCACCCTGACAGACACTACATACCCGGGGACCCCCCCCACCCTGGCAGAGACACCCTGGCAGACACTTGACCCTGACCGAGTGAGGAGCCTCCATGTGACACCGCCATCAGCATCAACATGATTCATGCTCTTGTTTTCCCCCCCATAAAAAAGGGCCCCAATATCTGTGTAGGGGAGTTTTGGGGGGGAGGGTAACCTAAGTCCTATATGTGGGTGCGTGTTGGCTCCCTAACTCTACTCATCCTAGGTTGGGCAGAGCTCCATGTATTAGTCACAGTGTTGGGGGGGCGCTGCTGTGAACCTCAGGGGGACAGAGGTTGTTTAGGTTACTGAGAGTTAGCTCTGATAGGGATGGATCACCTGACCCCATGTTGACCCATGACCCCTGGTTGCCCTCTCCTTAGATCTCTACCTTCTCTAGTCTCTTTTGGTCTCACAAACTCTCTCTATCTCTCTCTCTCTCTCTCTGTGCCCTCCACCTTCCCCCCTTTTCTCTATCCTTCGTCTCTTCTTGTCTGTACATCTATGTATTGGTCCATTTCTTTGTCATGCCTCAGAGGACTTCAGTCCAGTTCAGTACAAGGCTCCCCTGAGCCCTAATCCTCCAAGGCCGGTGCCTCCCTATAACGGCTTTGGCTCTGAGGAGGACTCCCTGTGTTCCTGCCAAGGCCTGCTGCCCAAACCCCCGCAGAAAGACTTCCGCAAACTCATGGAGAAAGACAGGTGATCACCACTCCAGGGATGCTTTCGGTTTTCCCACGCCGACAACAATCCTTGAGACAGTTTTGTTTTCCAACCTGCTGTACTTTTGTGGTTCTTCTTTTTTTAACTCACACAGCCTGCAGCTCCTACTTAACTCAGTTATAGTCCATATGGGTAGAATGGGTTTATTAATGTGTGCTGCTTGGATGTTGGATCCACTAAATCTAGTGTTTCTGTGTGTGTGTGTGTGTGTGTGTGTGTCTGTGTCTGTGTCTGTGTGTGTGTGTGTGTGTCTGTGTGTGTCTGTGTGTGTGTGTGTGTGTGTCCCTTACAGACAGGGTCTGGACAGCAATGTGCTGAGATTTACAGGGAAGATGGTGACCAACAGCCCCATCGACAGTGAACGGCTCTTCATCATTTCCTTCTTTCTCAGTGATGACACCGTCTCTGTTTTTGAACCGCCTCAAAGGAACACTGGTAGGATGCTGAGGAGAGAAGACATGGCTATCAATATATCAGGCTACCAATATATCAGGCTATCAATATATCAGGCTACCAATATATCAGGCTACCAATATATCAGGCTACCAATATATCAGGCTACTAATATATCAGGCTACCAATATATCAGGCTACCAATATATCAGGCTATCAATATATCAGGCTACCAATATATCAGGCTACCAATACATCAGGCTACTAATACATCAGGCTACCAATAGACCAGGCTACCAATAGACCAGGCTACCAATAGACCAGGCTACCAATAGACCAGGCTACCAATATATCGGGCTAGCAATAGACCAGGCTACTAATATATCAGGCTACTAATACATCAGGCTACCAATAGACCAGGCTACCAATAGACCAGGTTACCAATAGACCAGGCTACTAATAGACCAGGCTACCAATATATCAGGCTACCAATATATCAGGCTATCAATATATCAGGCTACCAATATATCAGGCTACTAATAGACAAGGCTACTAATATATCAGGCTACTAATAGACCAGGCTACTAATATATCAGGCTACTAATAGACCAGGCTACTAATATATCAGGCTACTAATATATCAGGCTACCAATATATCAGGCTACTAATATATCAGGCTACTAATAGACCAGGCTACCAATATATCAGGCTACTAATATATCAGGCTACTAATAGACCAGGCTACCAATATATCAGGCTACTAATAGACCAGGCTACTAATATATCAGGGTACTAATAGACCAGGCTACTAATATATCAGGCTACTAATATATCAGTACTAATCAGGCTACTAATATATCAGGCTACTAATATATCAGGCTACTAATATATCAGGCTACTAATATATCAGGCTACCAATATATCAGGCTACTAATATATCAGGCTACTAATAGACCAGGCTACCAATATATCAGGCTACTAATATATCAGGCTACTAATAGACCAGGCTACTAATATATCAGGCTACTAATATATCAGGCTACCCATATGTGTTGTCACTGTTAGGGTATTATTATACCCAGTTACACGGCGAACTCTCCAGGCCATCTCCAAGGCGACATGTCTGCTTTTATAGGACAGGTAGTGATGACAGCTTTCATATCTAAAGTATACTTTCATTGTCCTCTTTCCCCCTTTCCTTCTCTTCTCCTTTGGTCCTCTTCTTTCCCCCTTTCCTCCTCTTCTCATCTGTTCCTCTTTCCCCATCATCTTCCCCTCTTCCCCACTGCTCCTCTTATTCCCGATTTCTCCTTCTCTTCCCCTCTCCTCCTCTTCACCCTTTCCTCCTCCTCTTCCCCTCCAGGTGTGTTGGGGGGGAGGTTCCTGGAACGTGGTAGGGTGAAGAAGCCAGGTCAGGAGCTGTTTAAGAGTGATCTGTCTGAGTATGTCAGTGCCCAGGACCTTTATGTGGGAGCCAGGATCAGTCTAAACAACCAGGTGTTCCAGTTGGTGGACGCTGATGAGTATGTCTTCAGCTACATGGAGCGGCATTCGGACCAGGTGGGACACACTTTCACCTCTTCTAATGACCCCTCTCGGTTCTTCTCCTTACTTCTCCTTTCCATATTCTCTCCTCTCATTTGTCTTTTCACTCCGCTCACTCTCCAGATATCCAGATCTAACGTCTCTCCTCCCTTCAGTTTTCCAGATCTAACATCTCCTCTCTATTTCTCCTCCCAGATCTAACATCTCTCATTCATCTAGTTTCCCAGATCTAACATCTCTCATTCATCTAGTTTCCCAGATCTAACATCTCTCCTTCATCTAGTTTCCCAGATCTAACATCTCTCATTCATCTAGTTTCCCAGATCTAACATCTCTCCTTCATCTAGTTTCCCAGATCTAACATCTCTTCTTCATCTAGTTTCCCAGATCTAACATCTCTTCTTCATCTAGTTTCCCAGATCGAACATTGACACAATCCTCAGCAAGATCCGCTCCCTCCCTGAGGACAAACACAACGAGATCACACAGTTCCTCAACCTCAGTGACCCTGGAAACACTGGACTGATACACTACGAACCCTTTAGGTGCATCACACCTCTTCACATCGTCTGCTCGTTGTCTCATCCCATGACCTTTAACCCTGGAAACACTGGACTGATATCCCATGACCTGTCGGGTTCGCGACCTCATTTAACCAAACTCTCACCAGTCACGTATGGTTATGAGTGATGGTATGGGAACTGGTTGTGACCTGTTGTGTGTGTTCTCCAGGGGTCTGCTGTTGGCTCTGGAGTGTGGTCTCTCAGAACACGAGGTGATGATGGTGGGTCGTTGTTTCTGTGAGAGACAGGAGCCAGAGGAGGACGTAGGCCTCATGTTAGCCGTCACCCAGGAACACCTACGCAAGAAACACTTTGAGAGCTTCTCCGAAATGAGCAGAGCCTTCATACACCAGGACCAGCAAAAGTTAGGATGCCCACACACACACACCCTGATCTGTACACACACACACCCTGATCTGTACACACACACACACACACACACCTGATCTGTACACACACACACACCCTGATCATACACACACACACACACCCTGATCTGTACACACACACACACACACCCTGATCACACACACACACCCTGATCTGTACACACACACACACACACACACCCTGATCACACACACACACCCTGATCTGTACACACACACACACACACCCTGATCACACACACACACACTGATCTGCACACACACACCCTGATCTGTACACACACACACCCTGACCTGTACACACACACACACCCTGATCTTTACACACACACACACACCCTGATCTGCACACACACACACACACACACCCTGATCTGTACACACACACACCCTGATCTGTACACACACACACACACACACCCTGATCTGTACACACACACACACACCCTGATCTGCACACACACACACACACACACACACCTGATCTGCACACACACACACACACACACCTGATCTGTACACACACACACCCTGATCTGTACACACACACACACACACCCTGATCTGTACACACACACACCCTGATCTGCACACACACACACACACACACACCACTGATCTGCACACACACCCAGAGCCACACAGACAGGCAGTGCCCCGGTCAGCCATCAGTCAGCTGGCCAGCGGGTCCAGAGCCTTCACTGCTTGAGTAGCTGCCATTAGTTCCAGCAGGATGTGAAGGAACCATTGGAACCAGATTATCCCTAAAGACCAGCGTGGCAGGCTGCAGCCCCCCCACCCAGCCACACACACACACACACACACACACACAGTAGAGCTGTTGGTAATGGTTGCTGGCCACTATAGGGTCAGTCACTGGACTTGTTTATTTGGCCTTGTACTGTACTTACCTCAGGTTAGGTTTACATGATTCTGAATATCCCAGTTCTCCACCTCCCACTGTGGCCTAATACACACACACACACGTACACGTACACAGACACATACATAAACCTTAAATGTCTTTGTTTAAGCCTTTCATTAATGACAATTTTTCAGCTGTGTTCGTCTAATCTACGCTGCCTAATCACTGTGTTCATCTATTCTTATCTGCTTAATCTCTGCGTTCGCCTGTTATGGTCTGTTGCAGAACTGGGCGTCTCTCCACCGAGGAGGTCAAGACCATCTGTAAGGCCTTCCAGATGCCAGTTCCTGATGACCTGTTCAGGGCCGTCCTCCATAAGTAAGACATGACGGACATGACAGACAGACAGACAGCCAGATAGATAGATAGACAAACAGACATGACAGACATGACAGAATGACAGACAGACAAATAGATAGATAGATAGATAGACATGACAGGCATTCATAGTAGTAGAGGGTATAGGATGGGTATGGGATGGGTATGGGATGGGTTTAGGATGGGTATGGGATGGGAATGTTATGGGTATGGGATGGGGATGGGTATAGGATGGGTACGGGATGGGTATGGGTATGGGATGGATATATGATGGGTATAGAATGGGTATAGGATGGGTATGGGTATAGGATGGGTATGGGATGGGTATGGGATGGGTATAGGATGGGTATGGGATGGGTATAGGATGGGTATGGGATGGATATATGATGGGTATAGGATGGGTATAGGATGGGTATAGGATGGGTATAGGATGGGATGGGTATAGGATGGGTATAGGATGGGTATGGGTATGGGATGGATATATGATGGGTATAGAATGGGTATAGGATGGGTATAAGATGGGTATGGGATGGGTATAGGATGGGTATGGGATGGGTATAGGATGGGTATGGGATGGGTATAGGATGGGTATGGGATGGGTATAGGATGGGTATGGGATGGGTATAGGATGGGTATGGGATGGGTATAGGATGGGTATGGGATGGGTATGGGATGGGTATAGGATGGGTATAGGATGGGTATGGGTATGGGATGGGTATAGGATGGGTATAGGATGGGTATGGGATGGGATGGGTATATGATGGGTATAGAATGGGTATAGGATGGGTATAAGATGGGTATGGGATGGGTATAGGATGGGTATGGGATGGGTATAGGATGGGTATGGGATGGGTATAGGATGGGTATGGGATGGGTATAGGATGGGTATGGGATGGGTATGGGATGGGTATAGGATGGGTATAGGATGGGTATGGGATGGGTATAGGATGGGTATGGGATGGGTATAGGATGGGTATGGGATGGGTATGGGATGGGTATGGGATGGGTATGGGATGGGTATAGGATGGGTATAGGATGGGTATAGGATGGGTATGGGATGGGTATGGGATGGGTATAGGATGGGTATGGGATGGGTATAGGATGGGTATGGGATGGGTATAGGATGGGTATGGGATGGGTATGGGATGGGTATAGGATGGGTATAGGATGGGTATGGGATGGGTATGGGATGGGTATAGGATGGGTATAGGATGGGTATAGGATGGGTATAGGATGGGTATGGGATGGGTATAGGATGGGTATAGGATGGGTATGGGATGGGTATAGGATGGGTATAGGATGGGTATAGGATGGGTATAGGATGGGTATGGGATGGGTATAGGATGGGTATAGGATGGGTATGGGATGGGTATAGGATGGGTATGGGATGTGGGCTGTTAATCCGGTGTTGTGTTGTCTTGTGGGGTGTCCAGGTTTGCTTCAGGTTCTGAGGAACTGGACTACAATGCTTTTCTGTCAGGGATCAACTGGAGAGAGAACCCCGTTCCCCCTGTCCTGCCTGACAATAATGCTCTAAAGGTGAGACACACAAATGGAATGAATAGATGGTGTGTGTGTGTGTGTGTGTGTGTGTGTGTGTGTGTGTGTATGTGTGTGTGTGTGTGTGTGTGCTCTCAGTTTGGCTTTGTTCTCCAATGGTGTTCTATCACTGGTCTCCAGTTTTTCTCTCCATATCAAAGCCTGAATCTCCATCTAGTCAGTGATTTTCTGGTGGGCTACTTTTAAACCTGCTCCCTGGCAACAGCTGAGATGTTTCTGCATGTTTTCATGTTTCCGTCTCAGGTTGATGACATCAGAAGACGGCTTAGTAATTAGGCCATCACCAGGGTCGGTTCTTAAGTTGATTGTCTTTTTCTGCAGATACCTGGCTTCTGTCTTTCTGGACGCAATGCTGCACTGAAAAATGTTTTTTGAATTACTGTTCCAGTGACAAAGCTGTAATATTTGTGAACTGCTACATCCGTGCCTGTCTCTAGGTTTTATCATGTTACGAGATTCATCTAATCCAATCTTGTCACCGGTGTTTTTCACTTTGAGCCTATTCAAGTGCTGTGTGTCAGGATGTCGTGTGCTAACTGGAACTGTCATGTTGTCCAACTGAATCAACTTTATTGATTGTCCACAGTTTGACAGGGAGACCCGAGGCCCTGGGGTAACGAAAATCAACTACACCGTCCTCCTGGGAGATGTGTTTGGCAGTGTCAAGAACAACACCAACCCAACACTGTAATCAAACCTACACACATACAACATAGAGACAAAGACCAACACCAACCCAACACCGTAATTAACACTACACACACACCCGACATAGACCAACACCAACCCAACACTGTGATTAACACTACACACCCACCCAACATAGAGACATTGACCAACACCAACCCAACACTGTAATTAACACTACACACCCAACATAGAGACATAGACCAACACCAACCCAACACTGTTATTAACACTACACACACACCCAACATAGAGACATTGACCAACACCAACCCAACACTGTAATTAACACTACACACACACCCAACATAGAGACATAGACCAACACCAACCCAACACTGTTATTAACACTACACACACCCAACACAGGGACATATACCAACACCAACCCAACACTGTAATTAACACTACACACCCAACACAGGGACATAGACCAACACCAACCCAACACTGTAATTAACACTACACACCCAACACAGGGACATAGACCAACACCAACCCAACACTGTAATTAACACTACACACCCAACACAGGGACATATACCAACACCAACCCAACACTGTAATTAACACTACACACCCAACACAGGGACATAGACCAACACCAACCCAACACTGTAATTAACACTACACACCCAACACAGGGACATATACCAACACCAACCCAACACTGTAATTAACACTACACACCCAACACAGGGACATAGACCAACACCAACCCAACACTGTAATTAACACTACACACCCAACACAGGGACATATACCAACACCAACCCAACACTGTAATTAACACTACACACCCAACACAGGGACATAGACCAACACCAACCCAACACTGTAATTAACAATACACACCCAACACAGGGACATAGGAGTGCAGGTCCACTAGGCCATTAGCCCATTAACTCCACTAACTCACCGCCCACCGGGTATATTTTCCTCTAATAATTAAAGAATGTGGAGTATATTTGCAACGGAAAACATCTGTTTTTTTCCCACATGTTTTACGTGTGAGAAACGCATGTGTGCAAATAAAATATTTATATAGGTATGTTAAAAAGGGTCCTAAAAACATTTTGCCGTGTGTTTGTGTGTGTGTGTGTGTGTGTGTATCCATATTCTCAAACACTCACATGAGAGGGCGCGTGTGTTGGGGAGGTCCTCAGAATCCTGTTAGGAAACTAGGCGTTAAACCAGAAACACATTTCCTCCACAGGCACGCACATTCGCTGTGATTACACGTGAATCTCCATTGCACTTTGCTAAGTTGATAAGGCTGGAAGTGGCCTGAGTCGGGCCCGACCATGTGCTTATTTTTTAAAGATGTTGTTTTAGGTGTTTTTATGCTTTATTGGACAGGAGAGTGTGTAAAGACAAGGGGGGGGTTTGGCGTAGAGAGCAGTGGGCTGGTTTCTAACACAACCTTCAGTGTACACAACTGTGTCAGAGGCAGGAGAGCAGTGGGCTGGTTTCTAACACAACCTTCAGTGTACACAACTGTGTCAGAGGCAGGAGAGCAGTGGGCTGGTTTCTAACACAACATTCAATGTACACAACTTGTTCAGAGGCAGGAGAGCAGTGGGTTGGTTTCTAACACAACCTTCAGACTACACAACTGTGTCAGAGGCAGGAGAGCACTGGACACATAGGGACCAGGAACCACCATGCTATTGTGTGAGTGTGAGTACATGTGTGAGTGCGTGTGTACGTGTGTGTGTGTGTCTGTGAGTGCGTGTGCATCTGTGAGTGTGTGTGCGTGTGTGTGTGTATGAGTGTCCGTGTGTGCGTGCGTGTTTGTGTGTGTGTGTGTTTGTGCGTGTGTCTGTCTGTGTGTGAGTGTCCGTGTGTGTGTGTGTGTGTGTGTGTGTGTGTGTGTGTGTGTGGTGCAGGATCACATAAACCACAGGTTGATCAGCAGGTTGAAATCAGAGCTTCCATCTACAGTGTCACTGATCTATTTCCCGGTCAACTGAAACATTCTCTAATCAACCGTCCAATCCCCCTTAAGCAGAGAACAGAGAAGTCCCAGTACATCCCTCTAACACACACACGTGCCCTCTGTAAGGGGACAGAATGAATTCCACGTGCACACACACACACATACACACAGACCCTAACACTAGGAACAAAAAGAGCGCATGACATCACCTATGGCATTATCAGGTATTCACTGTTCACTTTCACACATACTAAAATGTTACACAACACTAACACAAAGGCTCTACGTCAGCCCCCCCTGAAGGGAGGGGGGGGGGTGATTTGAACCCATACTTGGCCTTTTATGCCTCTTGAAACAGTGTGAGGAGCAATCACACCCCTGCCTCCCCCCTCTGTCACCCACCAAAGACAAAGAGAGGCTGCAGGAAATAGGTTAGTCTGTAGTCTAAGGTTAGTCCATGGTCTAAGTTTAGTCCATGGTCTAAGGTTAGTCCATGGTCTAAGATTAGTCTGTAGTCTAAGGGTAGTCCATGGTCAAAGTTTAGTCCATGGTCTAAGGTTAGTCCGTAGCCTAAGGTTAGTCCATGGTCTAAGGTTAGTCCATGGTCTAAGGTTAGTCTGTAGTCTAAGGTTAGTCCATGGTCTAAGGTTAGTCTGTAGCCTAAGGTTAGTCCATGGTCTAAGGTTAGTCCGTAGCCTAAGGTTAGTCCATGGTCTAAGTTTAGGCCATAGAAGTTACCAGGCTATGAAAAGTTAAGATCGCACAGTTAAGACCAAGAGTGAAATATTACTAACAAATTGAACATAATAGTACCAATCTGGCAAAATAATTAAAAGGTAGGAGGACATGGTACGTAGTTTGTTAATGGGTCATTAAATACGGATGCAATTACCTTTCAAATAAAGCTGACAGTCTGTATTTTAAACCTACAGTCCTTGTAGAGTACCGAGACGCCCGCCCAAAAAAAGTGTCACACCAAAAAACTGAAGTGTATTTCAAGTTGTAATTCCTCCCACGTCTGGTATGTGTTACATTTAATCATCCCCAAGTCCCAATTGGCTCATTATTCTGTCCGTCTCCGCCCCTTTAACGTCCCACTCACCGAATTGAATGCAGAATGACAAATATAAGTGAGTGGCCTAAGCCAAAAGTGTCAGCTAAATGGCCAGAAGTGTAATGTGAGGAATGAGGAATGCATGACTGAATCTGCCAGGGCCCCAGTGCTGTGAGAACTGTGCCCCAGTGCTGTGAGAACTGTGCCCCAGTGCTGTGAGAACTGTGCCCCAGTGCTGTGAGAACTGTGCCCCAGTGCTGTGAGAACTGTGCCCCAGTGCTGTGAGAACTGTGCCCCAGTGCTGTGAGAACTGTGCCCCAGTGCTGTGAGAACTGTGCCCCAGTGCTGTGAGAACTGTGCCCCAGTGCTGTGAGAACTGTGCCCCAGTGCTGTGAGAACTGTGCCCCAGTGCTGTGAGAACTGTGCCCCATTGAACCACAGGGAAAGTTCCCATCGCTCGTCGTTAGCCACTCCCTATAACAGTACACATACGACGACCACAAAGACATTCCAGACTACAGCTGATTCTTATATCTGTGTGTGACACCACCTTGCCCTCTGGGTAGCTGTCGATAGGTCAAAGGTCATAGGTTAATCTGTCTGACATAAATATGCAAAATGTCAGTTTAATACCTGGCGAAAAAATCGACTGGCCTTCAACCTGACTGGGACGTAACAAAACAAAACCTGCCATCGATATTTGCTCTTGGAGACGCTTGAGTTATTACTTGACTGGCGATTGTCTTCGACACAGGCCTCACGCTGCCTTAGGTTTATCACATCTTATCAGGACAAAACAGAGGAGCTGTGCAATTGAGAGATGATGAGGGTGAACCAATGAGGAAGAGACGTCAGGAGACCCTGCTGAGCTGCTGTCCAGTCCAGTCGTGCCACAGAGCCTATAAGGGTATCAGAGTGCAGAAGACCCTGTGGAGATGCTGTCCTTCTTGCTAACCCCATCCAGTCCAGTAGTGCCACAGAGCCTATAAGGGTATCAGAGTGCCGGACTGAGTTGGGTCGACGTGGAGGGGCAGGATTAAAACCAACTGTTCACAGGGTCAACAGATGCCCCAGGTGCACGTGGGTAAACAGTGTGTCCTATCTCTCAATCTATCCCTCCTCGTTAAGCTCCTACGTTCACTCTCCTGGTGAATATTCCTCCCCTCGGGACAGCAGCGTGAACGAGAGCGCGGGGATATAAAGCATGTGTGTGCTTGCGTCTGGGATAATCAGCTCGGGGAAAATACTCCAAGGAAATCGGTAATCAGCCCTGCTTCAGACAGTTAAGTTTTTCTTTGATATTGCCAATTTTATTACCGTAACACACTTGACCCTGAGAACCTCTGCCTAGAAATGTTCTGAACACTTGTTCAGCAGAAATGTATCCCCCTGACACTTCAGAGAACCGGGTACTTTCACGAAACGCACACACACAGGTTGTCTTTGGCAGCGAGAAGGCAGGACATTTTTCTAGCTGAGAGAAGTTATTCTATACCTGCAGTAAATGAGTTCTAGGGGACTTTTTCATTTGGACTCTTGTTCCCAGTGGGGCCCATTTTGGAGGCGGACAGGACTGTTTTTCTGTTGAACACCGGTTGACATAAATCTCACTAAATTATGGTTCTTTCACCTTGTTTCTTGTAGCTTGAAATAAGACTGGAAGTCAAACTTGTAAATGAAGTCTGAATGTGTTTCTGCCCCACAAGTTAAAGTTCCAATCGCCGCTCCTACCACAAGAAGAGAGAAACACACCAATTTCTTTAATAAAAAAAGACTGAGGAAAACCGAGAGAGAACAAGAGAGAAATAGAGGGAGACTTGGTCAGGGTAAAGTATCATTGATTCAGTCCCGTTGCTAAGTGACCCTGACATCCCGCCAGGAAAGGTGATGAGTCAGGAAGTCCTTAACACCTCACTTCCTCTCCATCATCGCCCTGAACCACCCTGGACACACACCCTGCACGCACACACACACACACACACACATCAACAAAGGATCAGGTAAGTACTGCAGGCAGTGAAAAATGTTATTTGGGTTTTAGTGGAGGCCGTGGTATTTCGGTGCTCAGACATTTTTACGGTTTTCATTGAGCAGCTGATGAAACAGGCTGTCACCACCTATGGCAGCTCATCTGTCTCTTCTAGGCTTCAAACATAGTATCTACAGGATGTGTGCACGTATGACACACGCAGAACATCTCTCTTGATATAACATATTGTCCAAAGCACTCTCTGAGGTGGCAAACTTCCTTCATGTGGGATAGCATTTGCTTTTTAATGTCACAGAACAGCTTGATCCCTGGTGACCTTCGGCGCGACCCTTGACTTGCCCTTCCCCTCTCTGTGGTGTCTCTGTGGTGTCTCTGTGGAGTCTCTGTGGTGTCTCTGTGGTGTCTCTGTGGTGTCTTTGTGGTGTCTCTGAGGTGTCTCTGTGGTGTCTCTGAGGTGTCTCTGTGGTGTCTCTGTGGTGTCTCTGTGGTGTCTCTGAGGTGTCTTTGTGGTGTCTCTGAGGTGTCTCTGTGGTGTCTCTGTGTCTCTGTGGTGTCTCTGTGGTGTCTCTGAGGTGTCTCTGTGGTGTCTTTGTGGTGTCTCTGAGGTGTCTCTGTGGTGTCTCTGAGGTGTCTCTGTGATGTCTCTGAGGTGTCTCTGTGGTGTCTCTGTGGAGTCTCTGTGGTGTCTCTGTGGAGTCTCTGTGGTGTCTCTGTGGTCTCTGTGATGTCTCTGAGGAGTCTTTGTGGTGTTTCTCAGGTTTCTCTGAGGTAAAACTTTTCCTTCTGTCTGTCTCTCTAAATGACTAAATCACTCCTGCCAGAGAGAAATGAGGGGGCGTGCGTTTTTGGCAGTGGGTGTGTGATGGTGACAGAAGGCGAGACATTTTCGGGGTCAGCTAAGGTCTGTCAGGTATAATTGTGTTTCTTAGCTTTTGACCCCTAACTCTAACCCTTACTTAGTGAGCGGGGCTTTCCCCCTCGTTTTCCCTTAGAGTTAAAAACTCTGCATACCGATCTGTCAGTCCGCGGTGTTATAAATTATCATATGTAATCAAACATTCCCAGTTTTTATTATAATATTCATCTTCATTTGGACTTGGTTGTTACTCTCAGACCATCTCAGGCACCTATTGTTTGAAGCGACTTCTGTTATGATATCATTTTTCTCTTTATCTCTGCTGTCTCCGACAGTGAAAAAACAGACATGAAAAACTGTAGAATCCAAAGATTACATTTTTTTTCTGTTTTTCTCTCTCACTCTGTCTCTCTCTCCCACTCTGCCTCTTTTTTCCCTCTTTCTCCAATCTTGGTCTTTTTGAACGAGATCCACTTTTCACATATTTAATTCTCACTACTGGTGCCAGTACTGGTCATATCATAAAGATCGTTCGGGCAAAATATTTTTTTGGTAGCGTCTGAGTCCATCTTGGGAGAAGGTATGACTTCCGCCATAAGGATTGTCTATCTTCAGAAAACATCTCATATATTTTTTGCCCGTTCACTGACTTACATCTTTTGGGTTTATTGTGGTCGTCTTCAGCCTGCCCAACTCCCTGTCGAGACTGTTTAAAACTGAAAAACAAACTGGCTGTGACTCCACTATAAATGATCTGTTACCATAACAACCCGATAACACCGCAGGAGGGGACGACACACTGAACAGCTTCTTCTTCAATTACAGTTGCATTTGGAAAATAAAATAATTAGTCTGTTCTGTATTTATTCAATCTGTTTTTCCACATTCTGTTACATTACAGTCTTATTCTCAAAGGAATTGAATGTGTTATTACTTAAAAATCTGGACACATTGCCATATAATGACCAAGCAAACACAGTTGTTTAAACATTTTTGCAAATGTATTTAAAAAAACGGAAATATCATATTTACTTCATTAATCAGACCATTTTATTCCATAATTTGTTTAAGCAGCAATTTCAGTAGTGATTTTTCATGGGTTTGACGCTACAAGCTTGGCTCACCTGATTTTGGAGAGTTTCTCCCATTCTTCTCTTCGGGTCTCTGCACAGCTATTTTCAGGTCTGTCTAGAGTTGGTCTACTGGGATCTATACCAGAATCTGGCTGGTCCACCCAAAGACTTTCACAGATGTGTCCCAAAGCCAATTCTAAGTTGATTTACCTGTATCTTTATGAACGGGTGGTGGTAGTTCCAAACTTCTACCAGGATATTGGAGCCTTGAGTTGATGCGGACCATAAATGCTGTAGAAATGATTTGATACATTTCCTGAAATGCCTCGACTCAATCCTGTCTTTGAGACTTACAAAGAGATCCTTCAGCAAAGTTCCTTGGTTTTGTCCCTGACACTCTTTGTCAACTGTGGGACCTCATATTGACTGATGCGTGCCTTTACAAATAATGTCCAATCAATTGAATTTACCACAGGTAAAATGTTATAGAAACATCTCAAGGATGATCAACGAAACAAAATACAGCTTAGCTCAATTTCAAGTGTCATTCCAACGGGTTGTGTGTCGATTGATGGGGGCAAAAATCTATTCAATCCATTTTAGTCCAAGCTGTAAAATGACGAAAAAGGGTGGTTCTATTATTCGTCTTTACAGCGAGACATTTGAGGTGAATCAGGACATTCCTTCTGGATGTCGACATACTCTAAAATATAAATGCATCTTTGTTTTTATTGAAATGTTTTAACATTAAAGACAGGAGGCAGTCTTACAAAACGAACCATGTTTCATCTCAGATGTTGGACAATTAGAGGAGGACATTTAACTTGTGACCAGGCTTGGGGTTAGGGTTCTGCCAACCCATCCAGTGGAGGAAAAGGTCCTCCTCCTGCTCCTCAACCCACACCCCAACCCCCTGGTGTCTTATAGAGGGTGGAGGAGGCGCGTGGAGATGAAGACAACCCCCTGGTGTCTTATAGAGGGTGGAGGAGGCGCGTGGAGATGAAGACAACCCCGGGTGTCGTATAGAGGGTGGAGGAGGCGCGTGGAGATGAAGACAACCCCTGGTGTCTTATAGAGGGTGGAGGAGGCGCGTGGAGATGAAGACAACCCCGGGTGTCGTATAGAGGATGGAGGAGGCGCGTGGAGATGAAGACAACCCCCTGGTGTCTTATAGAGGGTGGAGGAGGCGCGTGGAGATGAAGACAACCCCGGGTGTCGTATAGAGGGTGGAGGAGGCGCGTGGAGATGAAGACAACCCCCTGGTGTCTTATAGAGGGTGGAGGAGGCGCGTGGAGATGAAGACAACCCCCTGGTGTCTTATAGAGGGTGGAGGAGGCGCGTGGAGATGAAGACAACCCCTGGTGTCTTATAGAGGGTGGAGGAGGCGCGTGGAGATGAAGACAACCCCCTGGTGTCTTATAGAGGGTGGAGGAGGCGCGTGGAGATGAAGACAACCCCTGGTGTCTTATAGAGGGTGGAGGAGGCGCGTGGAGATGAAGACAACCCCCTGGTGTTTTATAGAGGGTGGAGGAGGCGCGTGGAGATAAAGACAACCCCCTGGTGTCTTATAGAGGGTGGAGGAGGCGCGTGGAGATAAAGACAACCCCCTGGTGATTTATAGAGGGTGGAGGAGGCGCGTGGAGATGAAGACAACCCCCTGGTGTCTTATAGAGGGTGGAGGAGGCGCGTGGAGATGAAGACAAACCCCTGGTGTCTTATAGAGGGTGGAGGAGGCGCGTGTAAAGATGAAGACAACCCCCTGGTGTCTTGTAGAGGGTGGAGGAGGCGCGTGAAGATGAAGACAACCCCCTGGTGTCTTATAGAGGGTGGAGGAGGCGCGTGGAGATGAAGACAACCCCTGGTGTCTTATAGAGGGTGGAGGAGGCGCGTGGAGATAAAGACAACCCCTGGTGTCTTATAGAGGGTGGAGGAGGCGCGTG
The DNA here is from genome assembly GCA_029465975.1 of Dallia pectoralis. Classification (NCBI taxonomy): domain Eukaryota; kingdom Metazoa; phylum Chordata; class Actinopteri; order Esociformes; family Umbridae; genus Dallia; species Dallia pectoralis. The sequence continues at coordinate 7,329,010 of CM055738.1, read as the reverse complement.
GAGATAAAGACAACCCCCTGGTGTTTTATAGAGGGTGGAGGAGGCGCGTGGAGATGAAGACAACCCCCTGGTGTTTTAGAGAGGGTGGAGGTGGCGCTTGAAGATAAAGACAACCCCCTGGTGTTTTATAGAGGGTGGAGGAGGCGCGTGGAGATGAAGACAACTCCCTGGTGTCTTATAGAGGGTGGAGGAGGCGCGTGTAAAGATGAATACAACTCCCTGGTGTCTTATAGAGGGTGGAGGAGGCGCATGGAGATGAAGACAACCCCCTGGTGTCTTATAGAGGGTGGAGGAGGCGCGTGAAGATGAAGACAACCCCCTGGTGTTTTATAGAGGGTAGAGGAGGCGCGTGGAGATGAAGACAACCCCCTGGTGTCTTATAGAGGGTAGAGGAGGCGCGTATAGAAGAAACTGAGGGACCAGTTGTTTTTAAATAAACTAATTCTGCTTACAGTTTTATAACCCCGACCTCGTAAAACTAGCCCTGGCTTTTGGTCAGCTCTCTGATGGTGCAAGCAGAGCACTGTAGACTGGGCCTGGAATACCCATTTGCCTTGTTGGTGTGTTAGATGCATGGTTGGTGTGTTAGATGCATGGTGTGTGTGTGTGTGTGTGTGTACGTGCGTGTGTGTCTGAGTGAGAAGAGCGGTTGTGTGTAGTTTGTGTGGGTTTAAATCAAGGAACAGTATTTGTTACATGTGTCTGGGTGTGTTATGTATCTGTGGGTGTGTATAGGATTTACTATATGTTGTGAAGTGGTGATGTATGTGATGTATGTGATGTGTGTGATGTATATGATGTATGTGATGTCTGTGATGTATGTGATGTATATGATGTATGTGATGTCTGTGATGTCTGTGATGTGTGTGATGTCTGTGACGTATGTGATGTATGTGATGTCTGTGATGTCTGTGATGTATGTGATGTCTGTGATCTATGTGATGTATTTGATGTCTGTGATCTATGTAATGTATGTGATGTATATGATGTATGTGATGTCTGTGATGTCTGTGATGTGTGTGATGTCTGTGACGTATGTGATGTCTGTGATGTATGTGATGTCTGTGATGTGTGTGATGTATGTGATCTATGTGATGTATGTGATGTATATGATGTATGTGATGTCTGTGATGTCTGTGATGTGTGTGATGTCTGTGACGTATGTGATGTATATGATGTATGTGATGTCTGTGATGTCTGTGATGTATGTGATGTCTGTGATCTATGTGATGTATGTGATGTATATGATGTATGTGATGTCTGTGATGTGTGTGATGTCTGTGACGTATGTGATGTATGTGATGTCTGTGACGTCTGTGATGTGTGTGATGTCTGTGACGTATGTGATGTATGTGATGTGTGTGATGTCTGTGATGTCTGTGATGTATGTGATGTCTGTGATGTGTGTGATGTATGTGATCTATGTGATGTATGTGATGTATATGATGTATGTGATGTCTGTGATGTGTGTGATGTCTGTGACGTATGTGATGTATGTGATGTCTGTGACGTCTGTGATGTCTGTGATGTGTGTGATGTCTGTGACGTATGTGATGTATATGATGTATGTGATGTCTGTGATGTCTGTGACGTCTGTGATGTCTGTGATGTGTGTGATGTCTGTGATGTATGACTGCTTTGTCGCTTCCTGACAGTCATTCTCAAACACATCCTAGCCCTTCTCTCACATCTCTATTAAATATGGTAAGAGAGACAAAGGTAAAGAAAAAGACAGAGGTAGAAAGAATTACCAAAATTGGCTAGAGAGAGACAGAAAGATTGCGATTGAGAGAGAGAGAGTGAGCGAGCGAGGAAGAGCAGAGTGAGAAAGTGAGCGAATGAGAGGGGGAGAGACCTGAGCAAACACAATCAGTGTGTGTGTGTGTGTGTGTCTGAGAGAGGGAGGCGGAAAGAGGAGAGGAGCAAGTGAAAGGGACGACAGAAGAATTGAAAAGCGATAGTAGACAGGAGACTTCACTAGCTGTGTCGGAGCAGCAGCAGCTGTTGGATATTCCTGTCGTTCTGCCTGTGGTCGGCAGTTGAAGGTAAGACCACCATGGACCACCGGAGATCTGGAGGTGAGCCAGGGCTCCTATGAGTCTCAACCCGGCATTGGTGCACTTTCTATGGTTTAGGCACTCACGGTCACTGGGCGTCCTCCACTTTTTTGCTTTGTTCAAAACTGGTGTTCACTGCCTATATTAACAGGTTGTAGTGCTCAAATTAAGGTTAGAGACATATTTTGTTTTAAAGCAGGAGAGTTTTCGATGACCAGATACTATGCAGATGGAGTAATTGTGATAACCAACTTGTCGTTTAAAAGATAAGAGTTAATTACTACATTCTGACTGAACAAAGAATAGTTACAGTCCAGCATTCATTAGGTGAGCAAGATTTATCTGTCCTTATTTGGACTTGGATATAAATGTTTAAAATTACCATTATTTAATAGCTGACATGAATACACAGACTAGGCTATAAATGTTTAATATTAACATTATTTAATAGCTGACATGAATAAACAGACTAGGCTATAAATGTTAAATATTAACATTATTTAATAGCTGACATGAATACACAGACTAGGCTATAAATGTTTAATATTACCATTATTTAATAGCTGACATGAATACACAGACTAGGCTATAAATGTTAAATATTAACATTATTTAATAGCTGACATGAATACACAGACTAGGCTATAAATGTTAAATATTAACATTATTTAATAGCTGACATGAATACACAGACTTGGATATAAATGTTTAAAATTACCATTATTTAATAGCTGACATGAATACACAGACTAGGCTATAAATGTTTAATAAGAACATTATTTAATAGCTGACATGAATACACAGACTAGGCTATAAATGTTTAATATTAATATTATTTAATAGCTGACATGAATACACAGACTAGGCTATAAATGTTAATAATTACCATTATTTAATAGCTGACATGAATACACAGACTAGGCTATAAATGTTTAATAAGAACATTATTTAATAGCTGACATGAATACACAGAATAGGCTATAAATGTTTAATATTACCATTATTTAATAGCTGACATGAATACACAGACTAGGCTATAAATGTTTAATGAGAACATTATTTAATAGCATTAATAGATGTGCTAAACCAGTAGATGATGTTTTGGTGATAGGTTTAGAACCTGCCTGGTTGCATCAACTCGTTGTGTCGTCATCCAGCCATACATTATCTCAGGTATGCACACCTGGTTGTATCAACTCGTTGTGTAGTCATCCAGGCATACATTATCTCAGGTATGCACACCTGGTTGTATCAACTCGTTGTGTAGTCATCCAGCCATACATTATCTCAGGTATGCACACCTGGTTGTATCAACTCGTTGTGTAGTCATCCAGCCATACATTATCTCAGGTATGCACACCTGGTTGTATCAACTCGTTGTGTAGTCATCTAGTCATACATTATCTCAGGTATGCACACCTGGTTGTATCAACTCGTTGTGTAGTCATCCAGGCATACATTATCTCAGATATGCACACCTGGTTGTATCAACTCGTTGTGTAGTCATCTAGTCATACATTATCTCAGGTATGCACACCTGGTTGCATCAACTCGTTGTGTAGTCATCTAGTCATACATTATCTCAGGTATGCACACCTGGTTGCATCAACTCGTTGTGTAGTCATCTAGTCATACATTACCTCAGGTATGCACGCCTGGTTGTATCAACTCGTTGTGTAGTCATCTAGTCATACATTATCTCAGGTATGCACACGTCTCTGTGTCTGCCCGGGCGATGTTCTAGTTCACCGGGACAACGCCACAGTTACTGTGGTGAGCTGAAGGATGTGATCGATGCTTGAACCCAAAGTCCTGTGACTTGTTATGGAGCTCCGGTGTTTTCAAGTGTGTGTTACGGTAAATTAAGCGTTCTAATTTTGAACAATTACGTAGCCTTCATAAATGACTTACAGCATGTTTCAATGATTCTGTGTGATCAATTAAAATGATCGTAAATGAGAAAAGGTTTTTATATGCAACAACACGACGTTTGATGTAACGTGCCGCTGGACTGTGATGTTTTTAGAGTAGTTTTACGACTCTATTATTGTTGTTGGAGGTAGAAATAATAGTGGGACTGCAGAGAACTCCCTGTTTGTGTGTGTGTGTGTGTGTGTGTGCTGTGTGGGTGTGTGTGTTCTTGTGTTTGTGTTATTCAAATTCTGGTTTTGCTAAACATGTGGAGAGCAAGCATCGTAAAATCAGTCCCTAAAATATTTTATTAAGGAGTTTTCTAGAGGGGCTACTCCAGGAATAAGGCTATTTCAGGTTTAAGTTTAGGTTTAGGGTATTCTTGCAAAGCCATACCTCCACATTTTTCACTCCTCCTGGGAGAAAAATATGTTTTGAATTACTTACCCATATATTCATGCAGAGAAATCTGCTGAAACCAATGTGTATTTTACAACAATAAGAATGTATACAAAATGTGCAATAAAGAAATTAACAATAAATGTATAGTTCATTTTGATTCGACACTAAAACATTTCACTTATGATTGACCCTATTCCTTTGAAATCCTTGAGTGTGTGTGAATTGGCTGGCGGTCTCTCCAGCATTATCCCGTTATGAGTGTGTGTGTGTGTGTGTGTATATGCTGGCGGTCTCTCCAGCATTATCCCGTTATGAGTGTGTGTGTGTGTGTATAGGCTGGCGGTCTCTCCAGCATTATCCCGTTATGAGTGAGTGTGAATTGGCTGGTGGTATCTCCAGCATTATCCCATTATGAGTGAGTGTGTGTGAATAGGCTGGTGGTATCTCCAGCATTATCCCATTATGAGTGAGTGTGTGTGAATAGGCTGGCGGTCTCTCCAGCATTATCCCGTTATGAATGAGTGTGTGTGAATAGGCTGGCGGTCTCTCCAGCATTATCCCGTTATGAGTGAGTGTGTGTGAATAGGCTGGCGGTCTCTCCAGCATTATCCCGGCTGGCGGTCTCTCCAGCATTATCCCGTTATGAGTGAGTGTGTGTGAATAGGCTGGCGGTCTCTCCAGCATTATCCCGTTATGAGTGAGTGTGTGTGAATAGGCTGGCGGTCTCTCCAGCATTATCCCGTTATGAGTGAGTGTGTGTGAATAGGCTGGCGGTCTCTCCAGCATTATCCCGTTATGAGTGAGTGTGTGTGAATAGGCTGGCGGTCTCTCCAGCATTATCCCGTTATGAGTGAGTGTGTGTGAATAGGCTGGCGGTCTCTCTAGCATTATCCCGTTATGAGTGAGTGTGTGTGAATAGGCTGGTGGTATCTCCAGCATTATCCCGTTATGAGTGAGTGTGTGTGAATAGGCTGGCGGTCTCTCTAGCATTATCCCGTTATGAGTGAGTGTGTGTGAATAGGCTGGTGGTATCTCCAGCATTATCCCGTATTATATCTGTTAGATAGTCATAGATAGTTTTTCATGTCTGCCTTACATAAAACCAGCCAGTGTCTGGCTCTTCTTAATGTCAGATGGCCCTTGTAAATGTCAGTAACTCACAGCCAACTGAAACATACTGTGATGAGTGTGAACATTTGCACTAGCGATAGCATGTAGGGCCAAACTTCATCATGAAGTTTGTATACAGAAGCTGAGGAGTGCATGTATAGCGCATTACAAAGGAGCGACATCAACGTTTCCTGCACAATATTATTTCTATGCTAAAGACTTTACGCCCAGGTTCTAAAGACCTGAAGAGTTCTAAAGACTTTTCACCTACATTCTAAAAACCTGAAAGGTTCTAAAGACTTTTGATATAAAATGCATGTATAGACAGGACAATTGCTATGACATGGCATAAATGACTATTGGGCAGTGGTTCTAAAGATCTTTTACTCCATTGGGGGAAGGTTCTAAATACCTTTTTAATAAAAACCTGTTGGGACCCCTTAGGGGACTTGGTAAAACAGGCTGTGCAGTACACAGTTCAGGGACACTGTCATTTATTGAAGATGAATATAAAATGCATGTGTTTATTAGTTGATCCTTTTTGTAAAGCAGGTTAAATTGCTTTTATGTATGCATTGTGCTATATAAATATACTTAATTGCTTGCTAGATAAGGAACCAATTTGAATCTTTGGCTTGTTCACCAACTCACTGTGTGTTTAAACAGACATATTTTCATTAAAGAAAATTCAAATGCACAATTTCTTAAAGAGTTACATATTTAATTTAACAATAGGATCTGAAATGGAGCCCTGTTGAATCCCTTTGTGGACTACAAGAGACCAGATTTAATTATATCGAATACAATAGCCTGTGTTCAATCACTGAAGTAATTTCCAAACCAGTGTCCTTGGACAGGTCTAATGGAGACACACAGCTTTATCAATCTGAATAAGTGATCTTCTGGATCTGTTTGTATGTACTTAGCTTAGTTAGGTGAACGAACAGAGCAACACACATTCATTTCTCATCTAAGGCTTTGAGATTTACAACCAGTGTGGTTGCTGTGATGGTAATGTGTACAGGTCTAAAACAAATTGAAATATCTTAAAAAAAGGAATCTGACTAAAAGGAACAGGAATGGTTATTTATCAATGCCTCCAGGATTTTAGCAAGAGTGACCATTTAGTGGTCAATCATTATTGACCACACCAGTGTCCCCATTCTTATGCTGTGGAGAACATGAGTGGATATCCAGACTTTAACGATTTCTCCCAAAATAAATCTTATATTAAATGTCAGAGTTGAGAGCCAGAGATAACTTGAGCAGCACTGACCAATACGTCTGGATGTAGCATATCTGCCTCTGTGGTTATCTTATTGTCTGTATTAATAAAATACTCAAGGGGCTTTTTTGTTTGTGACAAACTTGACGAAAACATTGAACTCTTTAGGTCAGAATGTTCGTTCAAAATTACTGGATTTTCTATAGTTTTTTTTATCCAAAAAGATGCAATAAATTGGCATTTAAAGGCATGAGCCAATGCAGTTTGATCAGTTACAGGTACAGTGGTTTTAAGCATGATGTTTAATTTAGTGTTAGAGGTCGGGGTTAATGTGTTGTGTTTGGAGACGTGCACATTCAGGAAATGTATGCAGTTAAAGAAAAGTCATTTTAAACACGCAAGTACATTTTCCAGGTCTGAGAACATTTGTTTGCGGGTAAAGGTTAACTATGGGTTGGTATTAGATTTTGACCTATTTTTTCTTTGACATTAGGGATATGGGTTAAGTTAGGCTTATGTAAGAGTTCGGTTGATGTTATGTTTAGTGTAAGGATTCAAACTAAAATGAATGAATAATAATTTCTAAGATCTACACGTAAATATAAAAAGAAACGTATGTGTTGTGTTAAAAGAGTGGTGGTGTGTATTTTGTGTAGAGGAAGAATGTGTGTGTGTAGCCTATGGACAGTTGTTTGTTGTGTGTGTGTGTGTGTGTGTGTGTGTGTTTTTCAGCGTATGTACCTATGTATTGTACCTATGTATAATGTATTTGCACCTGAACTCGCGTGTATGCGTGTATGTGTATGTGTATGCACGAACAGGCATGTAGGTGTTTGTGGCTGTTTGGTGTGTGTGTGTGTGTGTGTGTGTGTTTATGGGTCATTAGTAGCTGGGTTACGTCCTCATGCGGTGTAGATCTGATGACAGCTATAATAGACTCTGTGGAATAGAGACAATAAGAGAGATTCGAGAGATGAGCCAGTGTTATAACCTTTGTGGAATAGAGAGATGAGCCAGTGTTATAACCTCTGTGGAATAGAGAGATGAGACAGTGTTATAACCTCTGTGGAATAGAGAGATGAGCCTGTGTTATAACCTCTGTGGAATAGAGAGATGAGCCAGTGTTATAACCTCTGTGGAATAGAGAGATGAGACAGTGTTATAACCTCTGTGGAATAGAGAGATGAGACAGTGTTATAACCTCTGTGGAATAGAGAGATGAGACAGTGTTATAACCTCTGTGGAATAGAGATAACCTCTGAATAGAGACAGTGTTATAACCTCTGTGGAATAGAGAGATGAGACAGTGTTATAACCTCTGTGGAATAGAGAGATGAGACAGTGTTATAACCTCTGTGGAATAGAGAGATGAGCCAGTGTTATAACCTCTGTGGAATAGAGAGATGAGCCAGTGTTATAACCTCTGTGGAATAGAGAGATGAGCCAGTGTTATAACCTCTGTGGAATAGAGAGATGAGACAGTGTTATAACCTCTGTGGAATAGAGAGATGAGACAGTGTTATAACCTCTGTGGAATAGAGAGATGAGACAGTGTTATAACCTCTGTGGAATAGAGAGATGAGACAGTGTTATAACCTCTGTGGAATAGAGAGATGAGACAGTGTTATAACCTCTGTGGAATAGAGAGATGAGCCAGTGTTATAACCTCTGTGGAATAGAGAGATGAGCCAGTGTTATAACCTCTGTGGAATAGAGAGATGAGCCAGTGTTATAACCTCTGTGGAATAGAGAGATGAGCCAGTGTTATAACCTCTGTGGAATAGAGAGATGAGCCAGTGTTATAACCTCTGTGGAATAGAGAGATGAGCCAGTGTTATAACCTCTGTGGAGTAGAGAGATGAGCCAGTGTTATAACCTCTGTGGAATAGAGAGATGAGCCAGTGTTATAACCTCTGTGGAATAGAGAGATGAGCCAGTGTTATAACCTCTGTGGAATAGAGAGATGAGCCAGTGTTATAACCTCTGTGGAATAGAGAGATGAGCCAGTGTTATAACCTCTGTGGAATAGAGAGATGAGCCAGTGTTATAACCTCTGTGGAATAGAGATGAGCCAGTGTTATAACCTCTGTGGAATAGCCAGTGTTATAACCTCTGTGGAATAGAGAGATGAGCCAGTGTTATAACCTCTGTGGAATAGAGAGATGAGCCAGTGTTATAACCTCTGTGGAATAGAGAGATGAGCCAGTGTTATAACCTCTGTGGAATAGAGAGATGAGCCAGTGTTATAACCTCTGTGGAATAGAGAGATGAGCCAGTGTTATAACCTCTGTGGAATAGAGAGATGAGCCAGTGTTATAACCTCTGTGGAGTAGAGAGATGAGCCAGTGTTATAACCTCTGTGGAATAGAGAGATGAGCCAGTGTTATAACCTCTGTGGAATAGAGAGATGAGCCAGTGTTATAACCTCTGTGGAATAGAGAGATGAGCCAGTGTTATAACCTCTGTGGAATAGAGAGATGAGCCAGTGTTATAACCTCTGTGGAGTAGAGAGATAAGACAGTGTTATAACCTCTGTGGAATAGAGAGATAAGACGTTTAGAGAGATAAGAAGTTTAATAACAACTGTGGAAGAGAGGGATAACCGAAAGAGAGAGGAAAAGAGAGGCATAACAGAGAGAGAAAAGAAAAGAAAGAAAAATGGAAAGAGAAGACAGACAAAAAGTAAGAGAAACCGACAAGAAATGTATTGAGAAAGTCACATGAGGAGCGAAGGAGCAACACATATATTCATCCAGACATCTCCCTGCAGTTAAGAAAAATAAATGTGTGTAGGTGTGAGTGTGTGTTCTCCGGGTGTGAAAAGATTGTTCTTAAATAGTTTACACAAGAATAGGAGGATTGTTTTTCAAGAGTCACACTCTACCTCAGAGTGGATGGGTTATGGGGTGGGGGGGGGACTGAGTGGGTGGATGGGTGGGTTATGGGTGGGTGGGGGACTGAGTGGGTGGATGGGTGGGTTATGGGGTGGGGGGGACTGAGTGGGTGGAGGGTGGGTTATGGGTGGGTGGGGGACTGAGTGGGTGGAGGGTGGGTTATGGGTTGGGGGACTGGTGGGTGGGTGGGGGGTGGGGGACTGAGTGGGTGGAGGGTGGGTTATGGGTGGGTGGGGGACTGAGTGGGTGGAGGGTGGGTTATGGGTGGGTGGGGGACTGAGTGGGTGGATGGGTGGGTTATGGGGTGGGGGGGACTGAGTGGGTGGAGGGTGGGTTATGGGTGGGTGGGGGACTGAGTGGGTGGAGGGTGGGGGGGTGGGGGGGACTGGGTGGGTGGAGGGTGGGTTATGGGTGGGTGGGGGACTGAGTGGGTGGAGGGTGGGTTGGGTGGGGGACTGGGGGAGGGGGGGTTATGGGTGGGTGGGGACTGAGTGGGTGGATGGGTGGGTTATGGGTGGGTGGGGGACTGAGTGGGTGGAGGGTGGGTTATGGGTGGGTGGGGGACTGAGTGGGTGGATCAGTCAGTTCTCCTTTTGGTTCTAGTCAGGTCTCTTTTGGTTCTAGTCAGGTCTCCTTTGGTTCTAGTCAGGTCTCTTTTGGTTCTAGTCAGGTCTCCTTTGGTTCTAGTCAGGTCTCTTTTGGTTCTAGTCAGGTCTTTTGGTTCTAGTCAGGTCTCTTTTGGTTCTAGTCAGGTCTCCTTTGGTTCTAGTCAGGTCTCTTTTGGTTCTAGTCAGGTCTCCTTTGGTTCTAGTCAGGTCTCTTTTGGTTCTAGTCAGGTCTCCTTTGGTTCTAGTTAGGTCTCTTTTGGTTCTATTCAGGTCTCCTCAATACTGTGGTTGGTATAAGTGTGCCTTGGCAGGGTACAGAACCCGAATTCCACAGTGATACTACCGCACTGTGAGCTATTGTCTTAGACTGCTACACCCTGTCTGAGGCCCCGGCATCTCTGATGTGATCTGATGAATGGCCCCGGGCCCTCAATAAGTGAAGATCAGCACCAGGCTAAGTTATGCTTATAGACTATGAATGATCCAGACCATTTGTAACTTGGTTGTGAGATATATTTTTATTTTAGTGCCCTACCTTAGGCAATCTCTGCTAAATATGGAATCAAGATGTGCGCTCATCCTGTCTTTTCAAATCCAAGGGATTTTCATTGTTTATCCGCTGTGCTTTAAATGAAAAAGAAACCCTATAACTGCTCTCAAAGATACACATGCATTTATGCTCTTATTTTGTATCAGTAGAGGTATGATCTAGAATGTAGAGGTATGATCTAGAATGTAGAGGTATGATCTAGAATGTAGAGGTATGATCTAGAATGTAGAGGTATGATCTAGAATGCAATTAACTGTTGGCATGAAGGTTCAGTCATAATTAGTAATCAGTCCCAATTAGAGGCCATCCCAAATCATCAAAGCCGAAGTTGGAAATATATCTCTCTCTCTGGGATCCTCGTCAGCAATTATTATACTCAGAGAGCAGCCTTAACTTGCTCAGTGTACGGTTTCGCACGCTTGCTCGTTCGAAAAACGCCTTGAACAAGTTGGCTAATGAACACCGCAGCATCTGCTACGATCGTCATCGTTCTTACGCCGCATCGAACGATCAGGACGATCAGAAAATGGAAAACATCACACGGGGAACTCCTGTGATTGGTCGAAATACCAACTTGCGCGAGTGAGCAAAGAACCGGGCAAAGAACCGGGCAGCCTGTATAACCCCGGGTCCAGGTGTCCTGGTAATTAGCTCTGATATTGTCAGCGAGAATGTGTCGGGTCCGTAGGGCCCCTGAGATGAAGCGGGGTACTTAGATGTGATCATCAGACAGTGACAGCATGGGCTTAATATCATAGACAATAAATGGGATTACATGGAGACAGTCTTACATGCTAAGCCTCAGAATGAGGAGGTCCACTCATATCAAAGCAAGGTTAACAGGACTAGAGGATCACAGGGGGACACTGGACCACCCCTGGCTTACTCACACACACACACATGCACACACACACACACACACACACACACACACACAGACAAACACACACAGACAAACACACACACGCGCACACACACACACAGACACACACACACACTCATTCTTGCAGGTCTGCCCCCCCTGTTTTTCTCACTCTCTATGTCTCTGTCAGGCTAGCCGTGCTTCTGAGAAGTCCACATTTTAAAGCTAACATTAGCTTAGCCAGGCTCATAAGGCTGCCTGCCATTGGCTCCAACAGGGTGTATATTTAGTGAGGGGCTTAGCTTTGAAGAGTGTGACAGTGTAGTGAATGAACTGAAGTATGCCCATGGGACTGTGTAATGGAGTGTGCCAGTGTAGTGAGTGAAGTATGGGTCTGTGTTATGGAGTGTGCCAGTGTAGTGAGTGAAGTATGGGTCTGTGTTATGGAGTGTGCCAGTGTAGTGAGTGAAGTATGGGTCTGTGTTATAGAGTGTGCCAGTGTAGTGAGTGAAGTATGGGTCTGTGTTATAGAGTGTGCCAGTGTAGTGAGTGAAGTATGGGTCTGTGTTATGGAGTGTGCCAGTGTAGTAAGTGAAGTATGGGTCTGTGTTATAGAGTGTGCCAGTGTAGTGAGTGAAGTATGGGTCTGTGTTATGGAGTGTGCCAGTGTAGTGAGTGAAGTATGGGTCTGTGTTATGGAGTGTGCCAGTGTAGTGAGTGAAGTATGGGTCTGTGTTATGGAGTGTGCCAGTGTAGTGAGTGAAGTATGGGTCTGTGTTATGGAGTGTGCCAGTGTAGGGCACTACCATGTGTGTTCATGTGTCAGGTGAGTACAAGAAGGATTTCTTAAGGGCAATCCATTTTGTGTCCTCATTTAGATAAGTATATCTTAGTGTGTGTGTGTGTGTGTGTCTGGTGTTGGCACACAGTGGCAGCCCTTGGCACTCAACATGTGGCACCATTGTGTGTGTGTGTGTGTGTGTGTGTGTGTGTGTACCCATCCCCTCCGTGAAGAATCTGCCCTTCAGTTTATTAAAAGCTGGTGAAACAATGGACCAGTGCCGAACAGAAAGACATGACGTCAACATGATCTGGATAGAGAGAGGGAGGGAGTGAGAGAGGGAGGGAGAGGGGGAGAGAGGGAAGAGGGAGAGGGGGAGGAGGGAGAGGGGAGAGAGGGAGAGGGAGGGAGGGAGGGAGGAGGGAGAGGGGGAGAGAGAAAGAGGTAGAGGGGGAGGAGGGAGAGAGAGGGAGAGAGGGAGAGGGGAGAGAGGGAGAGAGGGAGAGGGGGAGAGGGAGAGGGGGGAGAGGGGGAGAGGGAGAGGGAGGAGGAGGGAGAAGAGGGAGTGGGAGAGAAAAGGAGAGTGGGAGAAAAGTGAAAAAGAAATACAAAAAGTGAGCAAAAGGGGAGTGAGGCATGGAGTGAAAGAGATCAAGCAGAGATGCCGCAGTAATTATTTATATAGAGAGAAAAGGATTGAAGAGAATGTATGACAAACACATGAATGTCTTAAACACACACACACTGTCTGACTCTACCTGGTACACACTGTCTGACTCTACACTGGGTACACACACTGTCTGACTCTAACTGGTACACACACTGTCTGACTCAACCAGGTACACACACTGTCTGACTCTACCTGGTACACACACTGTCTGACTCTACCTGGTACACACACTGTCTGACTCTACCTGGTACACACACTGTCTGACTCTACCTGGTACACACACTGTCTGACTCTACCTGGTACACACACTGTCTGACTCTACCAGGTGCACACACTGTCTGACTCTACCAGGTACACGCACTGTCTGAGTCTACCAGGTACACACACTGTCTGACTCTACCTGGTACACACACTGTCTGACTCTACCTGGTACACACACTGTCTGACTCTACCAGGTACACACACTGTCTGACTCTACCTGGTACACACACTGTCTGACTCTACCTGGTACACACACTGTCTGACTCTACCAGGTACACACACTGTCTGACTCTACCTGGTACACACACTGTCTGACTCTACCTGGTACACACACTGTCTGACTCTACCTGGTACACACACTGTCTGACTCTACCTGGTACACACACTGTCTGACTCTACCTGGTACACACACTGTCTGACTCTACCTGGTACACGTCTGACTCTACCTGGTACACACACTGTCTGACTCTACCTGGTACACGCACTGTCTGACTCTACCTGGTACACGCACTGTCTGACTCTACCTGGTACACACACTGTCTGACTCTACCTGGTACACACACTGTCTGACTCTACCTGGTACACACACTGTCTGACTCTACCAGGTACACACACTGTCTGAATCTACCTGGTACACACACTGCACCTGGTAAGCCCCCCCCCTCCCCCACAAGTCCCAAGTCAAAATTAGACCCATTTCTATAGTTGTTTTTTGTCTTAATGTTTCATTTACCCAAAGCCTTAAGGTTGACTGCAGTCTCTGTGGATCCAAATGTGTTTTCTGGGTAAACCTGTTAAAAAATAAAATAAATAACACTAATGAATACATATAGGCTCTTCAGGTGTGTGCGTGCGTGTGTGCGTGTGTGCGTGTGTGTGTGTGTGTGTGTGCGCGTGTGTGCGTGCGCGTGTGTGTGTGTGTCTTTGTGTGTGTGTGTTTGTCTGTGTGTGTGTGTGTGTGTGCGCGCGTGTGTGTGTTTGTCTGTGTGTTTTGTCTGTGTGTGTGTGTGTGTGTGTGTGTGTGTGCGCGTGTGCGCTAGGTGAAGGGGTCTCCATGCGTATCTGCTGGGCCTCAGCCCTTGGGGTCTCCTGAATATCAGGAATTTCACTAACAGACCAGAGATCCTCTACAAATGGGCTCTAGGTGTCCAGGGATGGGCTTGATGACTCTGGGTTAGGGTTAGGGATGGGGTTAGGGATGTGAGCCGTCTGTGAGTCGTCTGAAGGAGCACCCTAATCTGGATCTTCACATTGTTCATTACAGGAAGTGAATGAGGGTTAGCCCACCAATCACCACTCACATGAGGCGACTGGCTTTGGCCACAGCTCACTTGAAGGGACACGTTTTGTGTCAGGGGACGTGGCTGGCAGTAATACTATCTCATTCCAGGAGCTCATATCTTAAGTGCTTCACCAACCTGGGGTAATACCCGTTTGCTCTCTCTCTCTCTCTCTTTCTCTCTCTCTCTCGTTCTCTCTCACTCGCTCTCGTTCTCCTCTCCCTCCACCTCCTTCTCCCCTTCCTCCCACCCACTCCGAACTTCTACTCTCTACGTAAGTCTGCTATTAAAACCCAGCCCCCAGCCCGTCCACTCTAAATCAGAGGAAAGTTAAACCCTGGTTGTTTACTTAAGTAAAATAGATTTTGCAAATGTGATTAAACATGACTGAGTGGACTTTTGTGCCAGATCGCTGTGCCAGCGTAGCCGTTTGGTGTAATGAGAGGTGAGAGGCAGAGAAATTACCCGAACTGTAACAGTAAAACAGCCCACCCACGCACACACCTACAAAACAGAGTCCAAATCCCCCAAGTACATTTGATTGGTAGAAAGTTCACAGTTGATGAGGTCTCCCAGAGTTGACACAGGTGATGAAGTGAGAGGACCAGGGACTAGGCAGGGGGAACGTGTGTGTGTGTGTGTGTGTGTGTGTGTGTGAGAGAGAGAGAGAGAGACTGCTACAGACTGACAGGTAGCCAGAGAAATCGAGCACGGCAAAGAAAGGGAGACAAAATGAGAGGAGGGTTTATTACACCAATTGGAGGCATTACACACTACCACTATGAGCCAGGAGAACAGCCAATGATCCAGCTGCTGTTTGTATACACCCTGGGCTCCATAAATCTGGGCCCAGGCAGGTGTGGGGGAGCTGGGGGAGAAGACCACAGTCTGGCCCTTACCCCTCACAGGCCCTCTGCCCTCAAACAACTCCCCCAATTAAGGGGAGTCAATGACCACATACACACACACACACACACACACACACACACACACACACACACACACACACACACACACACACACACAGAGGCACGTGTGGCTCGCTTTCACCCCTACCTACAGGGACTATGACTAGGCTGCACACACACACACACACACACACACACACATGTATCAAGTACATTCAAGATGTCGGTTTTGGACACGTAAATTGTACACGGATTAACTTTGAAATGTTAACATGTAGACTTTCGGTACACGGGAGAAGTGAACTGATTCTTGTTTGTGACGGGGGTCTTGATGCCTATTTTGAAGGACAGACTACAGACACAGACGCCATTTTGCATCCAGTCACATGACCAGTATGGCATAACAATAGCCTGGAGAGGTCAACCCAGTTCGTTGCAGAGTAAGGTCAATGCAATGATACTGAAAGCTTATCTGTTTGCCACTGAGGGGTGTTGTCCAGACTGTTGACCACACTGAGATGTCTTCACAAACACGGTCCACAGCGTCCATTATTACCCATGATGCCGCTGGCTGGGCCCATGAGTCACACCAGCTTTGTCTAGAGTGTTTTGGCCCGGCCCGTTCCCCCCTGTGAGTCAATGAGGAGGAAGACTTCCGAACCTAAGAACCGTTACTGGTCTGTGTGAGGCCACTGAACATTTGGGACACCAAAACCGCCCACTTATTGGCTCAAATAGATAGCTACTTAAACTGGGTTTTCATTTTCCTCTGAACTCTTGAACCCTTAGAGGGCCTTGTGTGAAGATTTTAGGTTTTTGTTCCTGCTTTTTTACTTTTAAAAGTGTTAAAGCATAATGAAGACTGATCTATTAGACAATGTTTCATTTTGTCTATTTATTTATTTGTCTGTCTATTTGCGTGTGTCTGTATACTGCAGTGGAATCACTCCAATATGTGTTGTGATCTGTCTCTACATAAAAAAACTCTAACGGCCAAATCTTTCAGGTAGAATTTTTCATATTTTCATGTTTTCAGAATGCCTTTATTGTTTCTGCTGTTTCTGTTTGTACTGTTTCTGTTTGAACTGTGTCTGTTTGTACTGTATGTGTTCCCCAGTTTAATATCTGTACAGGGGGGATGTTCCCCAGTTTAATATCTGTACAGGGGGATGTTCCCCAGTTTAATATCTGTACAGGGGGGTGTTCCCCATCCCCAGTCTAATATCTATACAGGGGGGTGTTCCCCAGTCTAATATCTGTACAGGGGGTTGTTCCCCAGTCTAATATCTGCACAGGGGGGTGTTCCCCAGTCTAATATCTATACAGGGGGGTGTTCCCCAGTATAATATCTGCACAGGGGGGTGTTCCCCAGTATAATATCTGTACAGGGGGTGTTCCCCAGTCTAATATCTGTATAGGGGGGTGTTCCCCAGTCTAATATCTGTACAGGGGATGTTCCCCAGTCTAATATCTGTACAGGGGGGTGTTCCCCAGTCTAATATCTGTACAGGGGGTGTTCCCAGTCTAATATCTGTACAGGTTCCCCAGTCTAATATCTGTACAGGGGATGTTCCCAGTCTAATATCTGTACAGGGGTGTTCCCCAGTCTAATATCTGTACAGGGGGTGTTCCCCAGTCTAATATCTGTACAGGGGGTGTTCCCCAGTCTAATATCTGTATAGGGGGGTGTTCCCCAGTCTAATATCTGTACAGGGGGTTGTTCCCCAGTTTAATATCTGTACAGGGGGGTGTTCCCCAGTTTAATATCTGTACAGGGGGTGTTCCCCATTCTAATATCTGTACAGGGGGGTGTTCTCCAGTCTAATATCTGTACAGGGGGGTGTTCCCCAGTTTAATATCTGTACAGGGGATGTTCCCCAGTTTAATATCTGTACAGGGGGGTGTTCCCCATCCCCAGTCTAATATCTGTACAGGGGGTGTTCCCCAGTTTAATATCTGTACAGGGGGGTGTTCCCCAGTCTAATATCTGTACAGGGGGGTGTTCCCCAGTTTAATATCTGTACAGGGGGGTGTTACCCAGTTTAATGTCTGTACAGGGGGATGTTCCCCAGTTTAATATCTGTACAGGGGGGTGTTCCCCATCCCCAGTCTAATATCTGTACAGGGGGGTGTTCCCCAGTCTAATATCTGTACAGGGGTTGTTCCCCAGTCTAATATCTGTACAGGGGGTGTTCCCCAGTCTAATATCTGTACAGGGGGTGTTCCCCAGTCTAATATCTGTACAGGGGGTGTTCCCCAGTCTAATATCTGTACAGGGGGGTGTTCCCCAGTCTAATATCTGTACAGGGGGGTGTTCCCCAGTCTAATATCTGTACAGGGGGGTGTTCCCCAGTCTAATATCTGTACAGGGGGAATATTGGCAGCTAACAAGCCTCGGCACACAGTGGGATAATTCAGAGAGTAACATCCAGCGTGAAGGAGAGCATGGAGACCCAAAGCAGGAGAAAAAGAAACAGGAATACTAATGGTTGATCCAACGAGAATTAGATCAGGAGAAAACGGAGATGATGGTCCCTCTATCCAGCGTAAAATGATATGTGCGTGTGATTGTGTGTGTGTGTGTCATGGTATCAGGAAATGTTTTGTCGATTAGCTGTTAGTGGGCCAGAAGATTCAGGGGCTGGTGAAGATATCAGGAAGAGTAGCCCAGGTGATCTGTAGATCGGGGAAGCTTCCTGATACTGGAATGTCTGTCCGTCTGATTCTGAATGGTCTGTCTGTCCCTCTGTCTGTCTGTCTGTCTGTCTGTCTGTCTGTATGTCCCTCTGGCTGTCTGTCTGTCCCTCTCTCTGTCTGTCTATACATTCTTATGTTTGTCTGTGTGTATGTCTATTGCATCTGCCTGTCTGCCTGCCTGTCTGTTTGCTGTATGTCTATTTTTATGTTTGTCTGTGTGTATGTTCTATTGTGTCTGCCAATACAATAGTATTGATGTTGGTGATAGAGAACCTGTCACAGGCATGATCTTACTGACTGACTGACTGACTGAGTGTGTGTGTGTGTGTGTGTGACAAAAGTGGGCCAGGAGCATGTGGGGGTGGGATGCTTGAGAAAACTTGATCCAAAATTATTCCCACATTTCCTCTTCTCACACAGACACACACACACACTCACAAGAACGCACAAAGAGGCAAACAAGTTCATAAGCAAAAACACACATGCAGGCGCTGGTCAAGACATACAATGCGCACACACACACACACCACAAACCACATTATTGTATTACACACACAAGGAAACCCAATACAAGCACCAACAGCCTCCAGCTTGAGCCTTCCGTCTCCTGCAGGATTGACTTTTCATTAAAACAAATCGTTCTCCCGACATGTTCCCTCACGGCCACAAAGCCACAGCCAGACAAATAAGATATTTTCATCTGCACTCGTCGTTTTCTTTTGCCTTTATCACCCCCCTGACACCAGCCTTGGTGTTAAGCGAGTGTTGGGTAGTTCGTGTGGCCACGGCGGCTCTGCTAATAGGCTTGGTGACGTGCCACTGGAATCACCTGAGATCCGCAGCAAACTTCGGCGTTTGCTCCCGGCGCCACAACGCTGATACTGTATATGCTGTGAGACGCGTCCATGAGCTGTGATCACTATAGCAGTCAAGCAGTCTGGGACTTTGCTTGGACGTTATTTTGATGGTGATTGTCGATGGGTGTGAAATGAGGATACCTGAGGGGTTTGAGGTTGAATCCCAATGTGAAGTAACTCCTACTGGCGGAGTATTTTGGTAAACCTCTTTTAAACCAGTTGGAATTAACGTAATCGTATTATCTCTACGTTTTTATAACCCTGTGAAGTAAATTGGTCTTGACAGAAGTGAATTGCGTAGTTAAAGCGCCTGGACAGAGGCAAATTAAAACATCCAGATCGGAAGTGAATTAAAACATCTATAACAGAAGCCAATAGAAACGCCTGGAACTGCTGTGATTTTGTAATACCTTGCTGATGTGTGGGAGTATAAGGAGGTAGTGTGTGTGTGTGTGGGTGTGTGTCCGTGTGTCTGTGTGTGTCCGTGTCCGTGTCCGTGTGTGTGTCCGTGTGTGTGTGTGTGTGTGTGTGTGTGTGTGTGTGTGTGTGTGTGTGTGTGTGTCCGTGTCCCTGTGTGTCTGTGTGTGTGTGTGTGTGTGTGTCCGTATCCGTGTGTCCGTGTGTCCGTGTGTCCGTGTGTGTGTGTCTGTGTGTGTGTGTGTGATCTCACTGCCCTCTACCTACCTCAGTAACTCGACTCCACAGCAGGTCTGGCTTCCTCCAACAGAGGACATTAGGAAAACAGAGGACATTAGGAAACAACAATATATTGCATTATGTCAAAAGATTCTACGTCAAAACTACCGTACGAAAATAAGTGTTGAATTAATCCAGATCCTAACATATTCTGCCACATAACGTGGTCGCTATTGTAACAACTGCAGGGTTTAAATGGTCGAGTAGCAGAGAAAAGCATAACCCAGGTGTATTTTACAAAGCCAGACCTTAAGAGAAGCTCAGTGATATGCGGGAAAATATGTCAACCAGAAATGCCTTTTACCTTAATGAAAGAAAAAAATGTGTATAGTGTTGATTCATCTCCTCACCCCTTTCCTTCTTGTCCCCAGATCCAGACAACCAATCAGGAGAAATGGAGTGGACCCGGGCAAATATCCAGAGAGCAGCCTCCACCCCCAGAGGCAGAACACCGTTCAAGGACTAGGAGCTTCACCCAATACTGTCAGAGAGCTCCACCCAATACTGTCAGAGAGCTCCACCCAATACTGTCAGAGAGCTCCACCCAATACTGTCAGAGAGCTCCACCCAATACTGTCAGAGAGCTCCACCCAATACTGTCAGAAAGGTTCACCCAATACTGTCAGAGAGCTCCACCCAATACTGTCAGAGAGCTTCACCCAATACTGTCAGAGAGCTTCACCCAATACTGTCAGAGAGCTTCACCCAATACTGTTAGATAGCTTCACCTTCAGAGAGCTTCACCCAATACTGTCAGAGAGCTCCACCCAATACTGTCAGAGAGCTCCACCCAATACTGTCAGAGAGCTCCACCCAATACTGTCAGAGAGCTTCACCCAATACTGTCAGAGAGCTTCACCCAATACTGTCAGAGAGCTTCACCCAATACTGTCAGAGAGCTTCACCCAATACTGTCAGAGAGCTCCACCCAATACTGTCAGAGAGCTCCACCCAATACTGTCAGAGAGCTCCACCCAATACTGTCAGAGAGCTCCACCCAATACTGTCAGAGAGCTCCACCCAATACTGTCAGAGCATCACGCCAGTAAAGAGAACAACAGAAGAGAACAAAACAAAGAGGAATGTGACTCTGCTCTTGACAAACAGAGGAACCAGAAAAAGGAGTGGCCTTTTGGACTTCACACCCAGCCTCTACCTCTTCATTGCCCCAGTATGTGGCCCTCAGCACCCCTGTCTCCCCTTTCAGGGCTGGTGCTCTTGCTGGTCTTCTGCCCCCTGCTGGTGACAGTGCAGGGCAGCAACAGTAAGGTGGAGAGCGGACACAGCGCTCAAATGGGCAACACAGACCCAGATCGCTGTTTAAGGCATCACTTCGTAGAGACAATCACACACCCCATCTACAAGTGCAACTCCAAGGTGAGCTGGCTGTGCACACACACACACACCTACACACACATACCCACACACACACACACACATACCAACACCCACACACATTGATTTACGTTACGTGTCGTTATGTGGGTGATGTGCGACCTCTGAAAATAATTGTTATCACGAAAAATGTGTTCATCTCAAAGAAAGTCTCCTAGTGTGAATATGCCTCTCTCTCTCTCTCTCTTTTTAACACCGTAGGCAAACGTGAAACAAGACAATGTCTGCTTCAGTGGGAGGTGGCGGGTGGAGGAGGGCCGGCGGGGGGTAAGGGGAGGGATGACGAGTCAACAGAGACAGAAGGAGATAAAACGGAGAGGGGAGATGGTAGAGAACGTAGCAGATGTTGAGCGTCCCAACATGACGGCGTTCGTCATCTCTCTCTCTATAATGTAACTATCAGGACCTGTAAAGGGTCTTCGATATGTTTCACAGAAGGTCACAGCTAGTTGATGGCAATGCTGGATTTAATGTTACAGAACATGTATTCCCCCTAAAATAGAGTTGAAAAGCAAGTATAGTGGAATGGAACAGAACACCATACGACACTTAAAATGATATGCGGTGAAAACTTGCCTTGGCATTTTGCGGTAAGTCACACACAGCTAAGTGGAAAGTTAGCTGCTGTGTTTTACAAGGCAGTCAAATAGTGTAATACAATACAGTAACACCAATTAAGCCTACAGACAGGACGTGGTTGGACACTGAGGAACTGCAGTGACAGTTTGTGATGTAAAGGACGTGTTAACATGTGATAGTGACAGTTTGTGATGTAAAGGACGTGTTAACAAGTGATAGTGACAGTTTGTGATGTAAAGGACGTGTTAACATGTGATAGTGACAGTTTGTGATGTAAAGGACGTGTTAACATGTGATAGTGACAGTTTGTGATGTAAAGGACGTGTTAACATGTGATAGTGACAGTTTGTGATGTAAAGGACGTGTTAACATGTGATAGTGACAGTTTGTGATGTAAAGGACGTGTTAACATGTGATAGTGACAGTTTGTGATGTAAAGGACGTGTTAACATGTGATAGTGACAGTTTGTGATGTAAAGGACGTGTTAACATGTGATAGTGACAGTTTGTGATGTAAAGGACGTGTTAACAAGTGATAGTGACAGTTTGTGATGTAAAGGACGTGTTAACATGTGATAGTGACAGTTTGTGAAGTAAAGGACGTGTTAACATGTGATAGTGACAGTTTGTGATAAAGGACGTGTTAACATGTGATAGTGACAGTTTGTGAAGTAAAGGACGTGTTAACATGTGATAGTGACAGTTTGTGAAGTAAAGGACGTGTTAACAAGTGATAGTGACAGTTTGTGAAGTAAAGGACGTGTTAACATGTGATAGTGACAGTTTGTGAAGTAAAGAACGTGTTAACATGTGATAGTGACAGTTTGTGATGTAAAGGACGTGTTAACATGTGATAGTGACAGTTTGTGATGTAAAGGACGTGTTAACATGTGATAGTGACAGTTTGTGAAGTAAAGGACGTGTTAACATGTGATAGTGACAGTTTGTGATGTAAAGGACGTGTTAACATGTGATAGTGACAGTTTGTGAAGTAAAGGACGTGTTAACATGTGATAGTGACAGTTTGTGAAGTAAAGGACGTGTTAACATGTGATAGTGACAGTTTGTGATGTAAAGGACGTGTTAACATGTGATAGTGACAGTTTGTGATGTAAAGGACGTGTTAACATGTGATAGTGACAGTTTGTGATGTAAAGGACGTGTTAACATGTGATAGTGACAGTTTGTGAAGTAAAGGATGTGTTAACATGTGATAGTGACAGTTTGTGAAGTAAAGGACGTGTTAACAAGTGATAGTAACAGTTTTGTTTCTTTCTGCCTCTATGTGTTTTTTCCCGTCTGTGTGTGTGTCTGTGTAGTGTGTGTGTGTGTGTGTGTGTGTGTGTGTAGTGTTTTGCAAATGTTCTGTAAGTGTGAGGTGGGTTTGGTTTTTCATCTGCCACCCAGCTGTCTTGTGCCACACACACACAATCCAACCGCTGATTGTAAGAATATATTTCCTAGCTGATAGTTTACTGTCTGGTGCTGAGCCATTGTCTAAAGATCCGACATGTCCCTAGAGTGGTCGACAACTCACACACACTCTTCACGGACTTGTGTGTGTGTGTGTGAGTGTGTATGTGTGTGTCTGTCACATCACTAGACAGACTATAGGGAGTGTGTGACAAATATCCCCTGGCCCCAGACAAGCTATTGTCAGAGAGAGTGACATCGGTGGCGACACGAGGCAGCTGACAGGGACATGACACAGGAGTCCACTTACGGGAGCTACTGGAATGTGTGTGTGTGTGTGTGTGTGTGTCGATACACTGATTAGGTACCAGAGCATGTAACTGTGTGTGTGTGTGTGTGTCGATACACTGATGAGGTACCAGAGCATGTAACTGTGTGTGTGTGTGTGTGTCGATACACTGATGAGGTACCAGAGCATGTAACTGTGTGTGTGTGTGTGTGTCGATACACTGATTAGGTACCAGAGCATGTAACTGTGTGTGTGTGTGTGGATACACTGATGAGGTACCAGAGCATGTTACTGTGTGTGTGTGTGTGTGTGTGTGTGTGTGTGTGTGTGGATACACTGATGAGGTACCAGAGCATGTTACTGTGTGTGTGTGTGTGTGAGTGCCTGTGGGTTCACCGTGGAAACTAGTCACATCTCACCAGGTCATCAGCTCAAGTGCAGGTATAGTTTAGTAGCACACCACCTAACTGTGACACAGGAAGAGTCAGAAGAAGCATTTAACCAGCAGTGTAGCCAGGAAATGAATATGTACTGGTTCTAAACATACAGCCGACAAGGTGAAGGAAAATAACCGTTCTGCCGTTGAGCAAAGCCATTAACCCTGAATGCTCCCAGTTAGTTCCCGTAAATAAGACCGTTTAGCATATTCATCTGGTAGAATAGAGATCCTGTAACAGTGATACAGGCTGTATATCACAGACTATAGTCCCCTGGGAGCCACGGCGTTCAGTGCCAACAGTGGGCGTGACCTAGCCTTTGTCTCCTGCATTCCCCGCACTCCTTGGCATTGGCTGTCGTTTGGTCATTGTTTGGCATTGACTCAAGGACTGGAATGTAAGCTGATCAGGCTGGTGCCGGCAGGGAATGGCTAGCATGACTCGGGCCTTTATCCCTACAGGTGCAAGGCCACAGACTGGGAGTCAGACGGCAGAACTACCAGGATCACAGCAGAGAAATCTGAGCCAGCCGGTGTTGTGGACAGCCCTTTGATCGGAACAAAATACCTTATTGTTTAGTCAACTCCCCTGAAGTGCTCATTTGTGTTCTTCTGTCCTCCCCTCTCCCCCTCCTGCCCCTACCTCCCCCGCCCCCTCTACACTTCTCCCCACTCCTCTCTCCGCCTCCTCTCTCCTCAGATGGTGTTACTCGCTCGGTGTGAAGGCCACTGCAGCCACACGTCCCGCTCCGACCCTCTGATCTCCTTCAGCTCCGTGTTGAAGCAGCCCTTCAGGACCAGCTGTTCCTGCTGCAGGCCCCACACGTCCAAGCTGAAGGCGGTGAGGCTCCGCTGTGCCGGGGGAACCCGAATCACCGCCACCTACCGATACATCCTCGCCTGCAACTGCGAAGAGTGCAGCTGAGCAGACGGGAGAACCTTTCGGAACACGCTAGAACTCAATGGATGCTAGAACCGGCTCCTCGAGAACGTTCCTGCCCTTGTGTCTGAATAGCTTGCGAAGGGCCTGGAACTTGGAGAGAATTTGAAGAACCTGCACCTGCTACAAACCTGTGAGTCCAGGGCCACCCCTTAGTCCAAGCCCACCCATGAGTCCAGGCCCACCCGTGAGTCCAGGCCCACCCATGAGTCCAGGCCCACTCGTGAGTCCTACCCTTGAGTCCAGGCCCACTCGTGAGTCCCACCCTTGAGTCCAGGCCCACCCCTGAGTCCAGGCCCACCCCTGAGTCCAGGCCCACCCATGAGTCCAGGCCCACCCGTGAGTCCAGGCCCACCCATGAGTCCAGGCCCACTCGTGAGTCCCACCCTTGAGTCCAGGCCCACTCGTGAGTCCCACCCTTGAGTCCAGGCCCACCCCTGAGTCCAGGCCCACTCCTGAGTCCCACCCCTGAGTCCCACCCCTGAGTCTCACCCCTGAGTCCAGGCCCACCCATGAGTCCCACCCCTGAGTCCAGGCCCACCCATGAGTCCCACCCAGGAGTCCAGTCCCACCAAGGAGTCCCACCCATGAGTCCAGTCCCACCCCTGAGTCCCACCCATGAGTCCAGTCCCACCCCTGAGTCCCACCCATGAGTCCAGGCCCACCCGTGAGTCCCACCCATGAGTCCAGGCCCACCCGTGAGTCCCACCCATGAGTCCAGGCCCATCCCAACAGGCAGAGACAATGTTTTTTCCCTGTGAAAGGAATCAAGAGCTCCGATTTCTCCCGGGCCTTCATCTGCGAGGAGCAGAACTATTCAAATCTGGCACCTGTATTGGCCAAATCCCCGGTGCATGTACAATGGACAGTACTGTTGCTGACAATTCCCCAATAACGATCCTGTCATAAAGGAGATCCTGGGCTTTTACTTTGTGTCATAAAGGAGATCCTGGGCTTTTACTTTGTGTCATAAAGGAGATCCTGGGCTTTTACTTTGTGTCATAAAGGAGATCCTGGGCTTTTACTTTGTGTCATGAAGGAGATCCTGGGCTTTTACTTTGTGTCATAAGGGAGATCCTGGGCTTTAGCACTCAGAAGTGGATAGAATGCTTTTACTTTGTGTTTCTAGACTTGACTGATGCATGTCATGAGAATGTGTACTTTTCTCGATTTATTTTCATAACGTATTGTAAATCCTCGAAATTTCCGACTGTGTCTGTCTGAACTCCACTGGAACTCACTTCCTCCTCTGGTTCGGTCCCGTTATAAACCCATAAAGGAGTCTGATCCTCTGTGTTTCTAGAACTTAGGGTTAACAGAACAACATTTACACAGGTTAGGGTTAACAGAACAACATTTACACAGGTTAGGGTTAACAGAACAACACTTACACAGGTTAGGGTTAACAGAACAACACTTACACAGGTTAGGGTTAACAGAACAACACTTACACAGGTTAGGGTTAACAGAACAACACTTACACAGGTTAGGGTTAACAGAACAACACTTACACAGGTTAGGGTTAACAGAACAACACTTACACAGGTTAGGGTTAACAGAACAACACTTACACAGGTTAGGGTTAACAGAACAACACTTACACAGGTTAGGGTTAACAGAACAACACTTACACAGGTTAGGGTTAACAGAACAACACTTACACAGGTTAGGGTTAACAGAACAACACTTACACAGGTTAGGGTTAACAGAACAACACTTACACAGGTTAGGGTTAACAGAACAACACTTACACAGGTTAGGGTTAACAGAACAACACTTACACAGGTTAGGGTTAACAGAACAACACTTACACAGGTTAGGGTTAACAGAACAACACTTACACAGGTTAGAGTTAACAGAACAACACTTACACAGGTTAGGGTTAACAGAACAACACTTACACAGGTTAGGGTTAACAGAACAACACTTACACAGGTTAGGGTTAACAGAACAACACTTACACAGGTTAGGGTTAACAGAACAACAGCCATCATTAGCAGCAGTGTAGCGCTGCCACAACATACACAGGTACCGGCTGCACCTGATCCTCCTAGCAATACCGCTAACACTTTACACTCTTCCACAGTCCTTTATATATCTGTGTGAAACACCAATGCTGCTGGAGTGGAGGGTTCATAGAGGCTTTATGTCGATGGGAGGACGGGCCGGGAGGTGCCGTGGACAGGGGCCATTTTACAGAGTCATTAACAACTCTAAAGGGACACGGTCTGACAATGCTACTGTGAAATATCTTGTGGAACTGATGATTGTGATTACTAATGCTATTATCCTTTGTTATCATTAAGTACCACTAAATTGCTAACAAGGTTATTATAATACTTTGGGTATACCTTCAGAAGGGAAACTCTTGACAATTCAAACACATTTTTCCACATGTTCCCTGGATATGTGCACATTCTGCTTAACGCCTTTGATCTGTTAAAGGTCAGCTCAGCAAAATGGTATTGCCACGAGCAACGCTGCATGTATTGTGATGAGCAAGTTGCTTGACTTCATTCACAGACAGTCACAGACAGCATCTACACACTTACACAGAGGTTGGCTTCACTCACAGACTGTCACAGACAGCGCCTACACACGTACACAGAGGTTGGCTTCACTCACAGACAGTCACAGACAGCGCCTACACACGTACACAGAGGTTGACCGCACTCACAGACTGTCACAGACAGCATCTACACACTTACACAAAGTGAATTCTGTTACGATGAACTGGGAGAGAAAAAAACAACGACATCTGTTCCACAAACGTGATCACTGACATTCTTGAAGAACCTGTTGAGAATGAAACAGCATAAATAAACGTACCTCTGTCCTTCACTCTAGCCTCCTTCTGAACCCTTGCTCTGGAAATCGTACAATTTACCAGTCTGATGACATTCTAACATAGATCACTGTTGACAGCGCGGCTAGCCACTTCACACACACACACACTTTCCCTTTGATTCTGGAGATTGATCTGTCCCTGAACGATTGTCTCCCCTCTGTATGTCTCCCTCATCAGCGCACGCAGACACACAGACACACACACACACACACCGTTCTGTATTTTGCAGGGTATAATTATGCAGGGACAGATTTGACAGTGTGACAGAGAGGAACATATTGCTTGTCACACTGACGCTAACAATGTTTATATGGCTGTCATGAGAGTGACATGTGAAAGAGCTATTTGGGAATCACTGCAGCCATTTTCATACACACATACACACAGTTCAAGATTACAAGAAACTACTTGCTCAAATTCCATCATATTACGGAATACATTTTTGTTCTTCCTGGAGTTTTCGGGCTGTGATGTTTCCAGTTGTGAGACAATAGGGCGCACATGAACTTCTCAGAAACCCTCAAATAATCTTCATTACAGACGTTTCTCCTGTCGGCAATAATCGCAACGGTTCCGTAGAACAAGTTCTGCACATAAGAATGCCATGAAGACGAATAATGCTATTGTAAACACGTATTCTAATGGAAAAAGCTAAACAAATATAATGGTTCGCGCACGAATACACACAAACATCTAGTAGATCTGTAGGAAGACAATAAACAATAAATATCTTGTAGATCTGCAGGAAGACAACAAACAATAAATATCTTGTAGAACTGTAGGAAGACAACATACAATATGCAATGCTGAGCATGAAAGAGAAAATTGATAAAATGTGTTTATGCTATTAAAATTTAACAAAACCACTTGCAGTTTATTTTTAGCATGCCAAAATCACAGACATTACATTACAAAGATAGCTACTTTTTTATAATGTATTTAACCAGTTGTCATTATATTTTGTTATTCAAAATTATTACAGATGCACAGTACCGTTGAAATGTGTGAGGTCACTAAAACATTTCCTTGTTTTTTGAAAGATACGCTAAATAAATGTTGGCCTTATTCAGACTAGTTGAGTATCTGGAGCATCGGCAATTGTGGGTTCAATTACAGACTCAAAATGATCAAAAACAAAGAATTGTCTTCTGAAACAATTGTCAGTCCGTTCATGTTCTGAGAAATGCTAGAACACAAAGAGTGCTGGACGCCATCTGTCAAGCGTAGTGGAGGGAATGTGATGATCTGGGGGTGCTTTGGTGGTGGTAAAGTCAGAGATTAGTACAGGGTAAAGGGGATCTTGAAGAAGGAAGGCTATCACTCCATTTTGAAACGCTATGCCATTCCCTGTGGTCTGTGTTTGATTGGAGACACATTCCTTCTACAACAGGTCAGCAAAGCTGTAATTTCTGCCAAAGGAGGATTCTTTGATCAAAGCAAAAATCATTACGACATCAATGACTTTATTAAGCTGGAATTTTAATCATTATTTTCAAAAACTCTTGAAAAAATAATGATTAAAATTCTCAGAAAAAACATTCCCTTATTACCTTCCATTCAGGATTTGAAATTTGTAGGATTGTTGTAAGTCAATGCAAAATGGCCACACGGTCAAAGTAAAAAATTTAATCTTGAACAAACAGTTTAAAAAATAATGACAAATAATAAAAAGACACACCTGCTATGACACACCTAATGGGCTGAGATGTTACTCAGAGGTTACGTAACAAGTTGAATGAAGCCCATGATTTCAGGTTAAATAGGACTCTCTCTCTGGGCACAGTTTCACAGTTGATTAGTACAATTCCTAAAAAACGACATCATGTCCACAAAGCAAATCCAAAATGAGTGACTTCAAAGGCAGCAAT
The DNA here is from genome assembly GCA_029465975.1 of Dallia pectoralis. Lineage (NCBI taxonomy): Eukaryota > Metazoa > Chordata > Actinopteri > Esociformes > Umbridae > Dallia > Dallia pectoralis. Next base: position 7,299,473 of record CM055738.1, on the reverse strand, counting down.
CAGAGATAGGATATAAGAACATTTCCAAGCCATTTAACATCCCCTGGATACCCATCTCTAAATAGAGAGAGTTGGTTGTGAATCTGTCTGGAACGACCGTATCAGGGGGAAGAAGGGTACTAGTCGGGGAGACCACCACAGGCCTGGAAGCTGAAAGACTGCAACAATAGCCCAACAGCACTCCACAAAAGTGGTCTTCATGGGAGAGATTCAGAAAGAAAGACATTGTTGGAATTACTCAGCTAGAGTTTGCCAGAAGGCGTGTTTGGAGTTGGAGGTTCTGACACTGGACGCGTGTTGTATGGCCTGACAAGCTTATTCATCTCAACACTGAGCTCTTCATTCGATGTTGGACGTATGCCTAATACTGCCTGTGAACGGCACTCCTACTGAGAAGCGTGGTGGTGGCAGCATCATGCTGTGGGGATGGTCCTTTGCGTCACGGCGTGAACATCTTGTGGAGATAAAGGGGAAAATGGGTTCAGCAAATTACAGAGGTGTTCGGGAAAATTGCCGGCTCAAAGTCTGCAGAGAGACCTGGGACAAAGAGTGCAAAGACATACCAAACCGAAATGACTTAAAAACAAAAAGGTCAATGTTTATGTAGAAAGAGTTGGGAATTGCTGGTCGCCATCCAACTTGGCAACATGGTGAATACTTGAATTTTAAATGAATGTTAACAATTTGTCACGTCGACATTTTCTGACCTAATTGTGATGATCAGGCACAAATAATTATTTTAATTTAAACTTGTCCTACCGAGGCAGAGCTAGCTCTTCATCGGTTTCCAGGTATCTCAGGAGCAGTCTGTGTTTTCCCCAGGTTACTCTATATTTCCTGGGAATTTCAGACCAGGAGATTTGGGGAAAAAATGGGCTGTTTTGTACTGGATAGTTGAATTCAATCCTGTCCTCGAGTCAAAAACATGTTGTGTGTCATTAGCGCCCTCTGCTGGGCATATAGAATGCACACACAACACACACACCTGCTAAACCACTCAATAAATGCCTGCACTCTAGGGGCCACTCCAGCTACAGATCCTTTAATAAACTCCATGTGGAGCTGGAGAGGGAGGACAGAGATGTGCTAGCAGGGAGCTTTACAAGTTAAACCCATACGGGATCTAACTCAGATTATAGGATTAACCAGAATATGTCCCGTATGAATAACAGGCTTGGACATTTGCTCTGAACACCATTCCTGTAGCCGTTTGCATACTGCCACTAGGAGTATGCGATTTCCTGTAGCCTGTAACCCGTTCATGTAACCCTTGGCCTCTTCCACGAGCATTTGGTAATATTAATGCTCAGAAAATATAGTATTGAAAACATTCTGACCGCCCACAGGTGAAGCCAATAACGTTAATCAACTCCTAACAAGGGCAGAGGTAAAGGTCTGGCTAGATCACTGTCGGTAGGTATTCATCACTGCTGAGTGGAAAGACCCCAGAAGCCTTTCAGAGATGCTCTGATCCAGTCGTGGGGTAATTACAATATATGTTCGTTGAACATAATAACTTAATAACTGTTTACTTACCATCTGATCCACCCGGACCTTTACTTGTGCCCTTGTTAGGAGATGATCAACGTTATTCGCTTCACCTGTGGGCGCCGGTCAGAATGTTTTCAATACTATATTTTCTGAGCATTTATATTACCAAATGTGTCCACAAGGGGGACCAAGAGATTACTAAATCCAAATTGAAAGGAAATGTTAAATAACAGCTCTATTTTAAAGCTTGCAAAATAAATCACAATTAACTGTACATTGTTTATAAATGCAAATTAAAATTTCTTTGAATACCAAAATTAGTACAAATTTGTTAAATTGTCTGAAAATGCATTTTGTTAATTACCCCCAACAGTAAATTGATATAATTGCATGAAATATATCGTGCCCCAAGACAAGAGTGACATAAACAAAGACTATTTCGTTCGCTCAAAATCCTTGTTTTATTACGCAAAAAAAATATTTTGAGGCTTCAAATAGATCTTGACAAAAATAAATTATTATTTTACGGACAAAGATTTCATTTTGGAACAAAAAACAGGTAGGTGAGCATGTCAAAGTGATGTCTCACCCTTCACTCTGGTGTTTTCACCTGCCCTTTCTTCACGAGATCCAGTTCATATCAATGTGGCCTTGATCTCACCTGAGCATTTACAGCCGTGTACGACAGAGAGTGTTGAGAATGCGTCAGTCATTATTTAATTCCCGCCACAACATGTAAACCATGAGAGTGTTGAGTAATGCATAGTGATTTAGTGGATGGATTCACTGGCCTGTTACTTCCATCATATGCTAACTACACTAGCGTAGCTCCCCTTACCTTCTGCGGGCAATGGTGAGGTGATTGAGGCGGCAGACGGATTCATCAGGCAGCGAGATAATCTGCAATACAACCAGGAGGACTTTGGACAGGGACAGCTATAGGAACCATTCAGGCCCGGTAGTTCTGAGGCGCGGTCCAGGTGTAGCTCGCGTCCTCTTAAGTGTCCTTGGATTTACAAGGGTGTTGACCCTTCCAAACCCAGAATAATATAGCGGCATAAAATCCGATAAACACAATCTTTTTGCAGAAATGTTTAACCAGACCGGAGCTCGTAAAAAGGCGTGTGATTTAAGTTGTGTTCATAACAATAGGTGAGCATTGATGAACGCCTCCCAATATGTTGGGCGACACAGTTTAAATGAACCCCACAGTAACTACCCAATACTGCAACATATCTGAAATAAGTCCCTAATCTATCTGAAGGCTAATCTTGTTCCACCGTCCACCGTCCAGCAGTGCAAAATAACACATTGATTACTAAGCTAATAAACGGGCAATCACAGAGGTCCATCTCACTGTACAACGTCCAAATCCTATTAAACAGGTGGCCCATTGTTTTGTCGGAGACAAGAATCGGTGTCTTTCTAGGGCAAGGGGCAATTAATGCCCCTGTCTGTCTGGTCTCAGATGATACTACTGCCTGAGTGGGCCAGGCCACACCCCGTAGGCGGAGTCAGTGAGAGTGGGCCAGGCCACACCCCGTAGGCGGAGTCAGCGAGAGTGGGCGTATCTCCCCGTTTTTATTACAGATGCTTCCCTCTGTTCGCCTGGTGTTGGCACCTAGGGAGCCTAGCGGACGGCATGCAGCCGCGATAGAGAGAGAGAGAGAGAGAGACTGACAGAGAGAGACACCATGACCGCACCGAACTCATACGACGTTATAGTGATCGGCGGAGGGATATCAGGTACGTGCTATTTAAAGGGACGTTTCCCAGACACTCTGTGCATGTAGGCATTTGTGATAAACAACGCGTGGTAGGGGATTAATAGGAGCTCGGAGTGATATTTCGGTTTGTGTAAGTTCCCTAACTGTTGCTGCAACACATTAGCGACATTGTAGTCCCCAAATGTGCGCGGTTATTGTGCCATATTGTACCCAAACCATGGTGTGTTTATGATTCATGCCATAATAGTAGTTAGGTTTATTGACCACTTTCTGCATAGTTTTGGTTTATTTGCGTTTGCTTTCTCTTTTGCAAAGCCGCATCCTCTGTCTGGACTGGTGGGTCCAAATATCTGGCTCTGTTATGTACTGATCACCATATGACAACTGGTGGGTCCAAATACAACATCTGGCTCTGTTATGTACTGATCACCATATGACAACTGGTGGGTCCAAATACAACATCTGGCTCTGTTATGTACTGATCACCATATGACAACTGGTGGGTCCAAATACAACATCTGGCTCTGTTATGTACTGATCACCATATGACAACTGGTGGGTCCAAATACAACATCTGGCTCTGTTATGTACTGATCACCATATGACAACTGGTGGGTCCAAATACAACATCTGGCTCTGTTATGTACTGATCACCATATGACAACTGGTGGGTCCAAATACAACATCTGGCTCTGTTATGTACTGATCACCATATGACAACTGGTGGGTCCAAATACAACATCTGGCTCTGTTATGTACTGATCACCATATGACAACTGGTGGGTCCAAATACAACATCTGGCTCTGTTATGTACTGATCACCATATGACAACTGGTGGGTCCAAATACAACATCTGGCTCTGTTATGTACTGATCACCATATGACAACTGGTGGGTCCAAATACAACATCTGGCTCTGTTATGTACTGATCACCATATGACAACTGGTGGGTCCAAATACAACATCTGGCTCTGTTATGTACTGATCACCATATGACAACTGGTGGGTCCAAACATCTGGCTCTTTTATGTACTGATCACCATATGACAACTGGTTGGTCCAAATACAACATCTGGTTCTGTTATGTACTGATCACCATATGACAACTGGTGGGTCCAAATACATCATCTGGCTCTGTTATGTACTGATCACCATATGACAACTGGTGGGTCCAAATACAACATCTGGCTCTGTTATGTACTGATCACCATATGACAACTGGTTGGTCCAAATACAACATCTGGCTCTGTTATGTACTGATCACCATATGACAACTGGTTGGTCCAAATACAACATCTGGCTCTGTTATGTACTGATCACCATATGACAACTGGTGGGTCCAAACATCTGGCTCTGTTATGTACTGATCACCATATGACAACTGGTTGGTCCAAACATCTGGCTCTGTTATGTACTGATCACCATATGACAACTGGTGGGTCCAAACATCTGGCTCTGTTATGTACTGATCACCATATGACAACTGGCGCGTTATTAGTTGCGTTATGCTCATGTTATGAACAGACTGCATGAGTTGAGTTGCTGTGAGTCTCCACATTCACCATCACACACACTTCTTGTCCTACATAATTCCACTATCCCCGTCACCAGAAGGGTTAGAGTTAGGTTAACTCCACTATCCCTGTCACCAGAAGGGTTAGAGTTAGGTTAATTCCACTATCCCTGTCACCAGAAGGGTTAGAGTTAGGTTAATTCCACTATCCCTGTCACCAGAAGGGTTAGAGTTAGGTTAATTCCACTATCCCTGTCACTAGAAGGGTTAGAGTTAGGTTAACTCCACTATCCCCGTCACTAGAAGGGTTAGAGTTAGGTTAACTCCACTATCCCTGTCACCAGAAGGGTTAGGGTTAGGTTAATCTCTCTCTCTCTCTCTCTCTCTCTCTCTCTCTCTCTCTCTCTCTCTCTCTCTCTCTCTCTCTCTCTCTCTCTCTCTCTCTCTCTCTCTCTCTCTCTCTCTCTCTCTCTCTCTCTCTCTCTCTCTCTCTCTCTCTCTCTCTCTCTCTCTCTCTCTCTCTCTCTCTCTCTCTCTCTCTCTCTCTCTCTCTCTCTCTCTCTCTCTCTCTCTCTCTCTCTCTCTCTCTCTCTCTCTCTCTCTCTCTCTCTCTCTCTCTCTCTCTCTCTCTCTCTCTCTCTCTCTCTCTCTCTCTCTCTCTCTCTCTCTCTCTCTCTCTCTCTCTCTCTCTCTCTCTCTCTCTCTCTCTCTCTCTCTCTCTCTCTCTCTCTCTCTCTCTCTCTCTCTCTCTCTCTCTCTCTCTCTCTCTCTCTCTCTCTCTCTCTCTCTCTCTCTCTCTCTCTCTCTCTCTCTCTCTCTCTCTCTCTCTCTCTCTCTCTCTCTCTCTCTCTCTCTCTCTCTCTCTTCACTAGAAGGGTTAGGTTAATTCCACTATCCCTATCACTAGAAGGGTTAGGTTAACTCCACTATCCCCGTCACTAGAAGGGTTAGGTTAATTCCACTATCCCTATCACTAGAAGGGTTAGGTTAATTCCACTATCCCTGTCACCAGAAGGGTTAGGGTTAGGTTAACTCCACTATCCCTGTCACCAGAAGGGTTAGGGTTAGGTTAATTCCACTATCCCTGTCACTAGAAGGGTTAGGGTTAGGTTAACTCCACTATCCCTGTCACCAGAAGGGTTAGGGTTAGGTTAATTCCACTCTCCCTGTCACCAGAAGGGTTAGAGTTAGGCTTAGGTTTATTCCACTATCCCTGTCACCAGAATGGTTAGGTTAAAAAAAACCATGGCAAACCATAAACCACAGGTATATGTGTGTATATATGTGTGTGTGTCTATATATATATATAGTTATATGTGCGTTAAAATGCTAAAAGTTTATATCAATAAAATCACCTGAGATCAGAGGTGCGCTGGGTTCCTCTTTCATTTTTTACTGGTACTCTAAGGCAGCGAGTCGTGAACATTAATTCTTGGTTACAGATCATTGAAGACTACCAGGCAAAAATGACTTAAATGTACACGATTAGCTACTGTTTGTCTTACAATGCCACCGTCTGTGTCCACCCACAGACAGCCAATACATTTCAACAGTGAATAAACAGAGCTGTAACAGAGTTGATCAAATACCTTCCCATTAAGTTACGTTCTGACTGTGACATGGTTCTTTATGCCGTTGTAGTGAGTTAATCTCCTTCCATGTCACACACATTGGATGTTTAAAGAATGTCAAAGAGAATGGCCAGGTGATAAACGGTTCTGCTGTTAATATCAGTAACAAGTGTTTGTAGACCACGTCTCGGTTTAAGGCCAATGGAAATACTGTACGTCAGACACTAGTTGTTTTCTACACAGGCAGTAATGACGGTCATTTATCATAAACTGAAGGGAAATGTGGAATTTGTCTCCTATGTTTCCTAATGGCATAGAGATAGAAACCATAAAACATAATGGTGAAGTCAGCATTTCTCTTTTTTCCCCCTTCTGTTGGACGAAGGTTAACTCTTGACAGAATAACATGTATCAAATGTGTGAGTTGAGAAACTGTTTGCAGTGCGGGTTTGACAGCTGTTGATGATTTTCCAAATAATTCTGTATTGAGCTTCAGCACTATTCGTTAGTCTCATATCGGGAATCCAACTCCTTGTGGTGATGTGGTTGATGTACTCCCAACAGTCATGTAACCGCAGTCTGTGTCTGACAAGACAAGGGTGGAACTTGTCCAGTATTCCTGATTCTGGTTCCAGAACCGTTTGCTTGAGCACACTCCAATTGAGTACAGCTCAGAATACAACAGTATAAAATAAAATGATATCAACTTGAATAGAATTAAAATTCCTGAAGAGTCTTCATAGTAGCCACAGTCTTGTAGTTTGAGACTCCGGTCAAATGAAATGTTTGTCATGAAACACGCCATATTTCAGAGAAGTGTGGACTCCCAATTCCTTTAAATATGACCCTGTCAGCGGTTCCCAGGATTGCAGCTCACTAACCCTAGTCAGGGCGTGACAGTGACCTGGCTAACCCCTGATAGAACGGTCATAGCAAAGATATGCACAGATGTGGAAGTAACGAATTACAACTACTCACGCGTTACTGTAATTAAGTCGGTTTTTCGTCTACTTGTACTTTTATGAGTATATTTTAAAGTCTGTAATTTCCCTTGTACTTTAGTACAAATTAGTTAAGTAATGTACTTTCTCTACTTAAAAAATTACAGTCGTTACTAAGTAGTTGTACAATTTGAATTAATTTTTGAATTAATTTTAAATTAATATTCAAATCTTTGACCAGCATTTGGGTATCCAATAGAAGCTATTCGTCCTCGCACGTCCCTTACTGTGAAGGTGTATTTGAGTGTTATCAAAGTGGCGTTATGGGACATGGAGATTCAAGACGCTGAAGAAATCCCAGATGACGAGTGCCCTCCGCACCTGGAGAGGTTGTTCACATACAGAGGAAGAGAAAGAGACAGCGTGCAAATGCAATGAAAACTATTTCTGCCATCTGTCGTGATTTCGGATTACAAGCTTATAAACAGTTTTACAAGTTTATACTGTTTATACATGCTTAAAATCATTTAATTCCTGTACAAATTGCCTGTGTTTGATCCATTCATATTTCTGATTTGATTCAATGGTTTTGATGTTTATTCAATACATATCACAGGCTAAAAAGAAATTAGTACTTGAGTAGTTTTTGAGAGGGGTACTTTGTACTTTTACTTAAGTACATTTTTAACACCAGTACTTTTACTTGTAATTGAGTATTATTATAGCAACAACTTGTACTTGTACTTGAGTACACATTTTCAGTACTCTCCACCTCTGGAAATGCATTAGAACCAGTTAACACGCTAATGCTCATTTGGGCCAATCACATACTCTGGTTTCAGATTACAGTTGATCAAATTACCATATTGATCGGCTCCTGCTAATAAATGACATTTGGCCTTTTGGTAAATAGCTCTTGATATTTTAGTAATTTTACAGACTCTCTAATCCTTTGCAACTCAGAGTTAGAGCTCCCCTCTATAGCTAGTATGCAAAACTCGTGCCAGAAACAGTTTACGGAGGAGAAAATGGTCTGGAATACTAATTCCACTCCTTGGGATCTGTGTCATGACTTATCGGTCTCAACACTTCATGGTGGAAACACGTCGAACGCTTAGATAGATACAGATTGCCTACGGGCCATTCAGATCACGGAAATGGACACAGACACATTACCTATTATTCTGCAATGGAGTCTTAATTTCTCTGTTGTGTTTTTTTGAGGCCATGTGACATACAGACACGCTGGAGCCACAATCGTTTCACACGTCAATAGTGTGCTTCACATTTTCATCTCTCATCTCTCTCTGTTTTAAGCTGTCTATCTAGCTCTTTCTCCGTTTTTTTACCCACTCTCTGTCTCTCTCTTTGCACAGTCAGACTAGAACAAGGTTTAAATGTCTCTATTTGTCGTTGCTGTTGCCCTTTTCAAAGGTGTCAATAAGGCCCACCTGTTACGATCAGTGTCTCTAACCAGGGAGATGGAGGGAGAGGATAGACAGACAGAGGGGAAATAATGATCTCTCTCTTCTCTCTCTCTCTACTCTCTCACTCTCTCTCTCTCTCTCTCTCTACTCTCTCTCTACTCTCTCTCTACTCTCTCTCTACTCTCTCTCTCTCTCTCACTCTCTCTCTCTCACTCTCGCTCTCTCACTCTCTCTCACTCTCTCTCTACTCTCTCTCTACTCTCTCTCTCTCTCTCTACTCTCTCTCTCTCTCTCTCTCTGTGCTTTCTCCTCATGGACCAGTGGAGAGCTGTGTTGTTCTGGACACAAATGTAATTGTCATCTGCCAGCCCCTTGGCCCCGGAAGGAACCCGGCAGTGACCACAGTTGGGTTTTTCGAGAACACTAACACAGCAGCGAGACTGTTACGAATCCGGTGGCACCGGAGAGAGGGAACAAGGGGATGACAACTTAATAAGTTCCAAATCCTACTGGTCCGCAAAGGCTGCTGTGATGGAATAGCAATTAGAGGGATTATATGTTCGTTGTCAGGTCACGCCAATAAAGCCATTTGAACTCGGCTAAGTAGTGTGGTGTTCGAGAGGGAATAAACGGCGAGAGATTATTGTTGCACAATCTTGACTGTCCTGTTGCTTTGACAACGTTACACTGTGAGTATCATTATTCACTGTGATATGCTTCGGTAATATGCAAATCGTTGCATCACACCAGTGTAGTTATTTGGAATAAAGTACATTTTAATATGGTCATGGGAGTGGAAGTGAAAATGCAGAAAGAGGTAGAAGAATAACGTGACTCACTGAATGAACCAAGGAAAGTAGAGAGAACCGGAGAAGGCAGGGGGACGGGTGAATACTGATAAACAGACAGAAAAGGAGAAGAAAAAAGGAGAAAGGGAATTATTGATTCAGGAAGAGGAGCTAGTCACTGTATGTAGCACACATCCCATAATGAGCTTCGTGTTCCACTGATGACAGCTGTCTGTCTTTGGTGATTCTGTCTCATCGATCAGCGCTGATTTCGCAAATCCCCTCAAAGCAGCAGTGCTGATCTATCGTCAGGTCGTCCTGTCCGTATAATCAAACTATTAACAATCTACTAGGCAAACTTGATTCAAGGTCAGCCCTCCTATTCTGAAATTCTACACAGGCCCAGGATTTCAGGCAGTCCCAGTGAAGTGTTTGTTATGTTGATGTCTTGCTTTACTTGGCCGCACACTGACAGCCAGACGCTTATAGCAGCTGGGTTCCTCTTCTGCTCAACCTTTCCCCTGGAACGTCCGTGTGAAATTCAAGTGGTTACATAACTGCATCACGCTCAATAGAACTCCTGAATATAAACTCCGTGCATGCATCAGCTCTCTAGGAGCCAGTCGTACTGGGGTGGAGCTGAAACATCAGACAAGCTTCTAATGCCACTACTGGGACATGTTGTTATTGCTGGAGCGATTGGACTGGTCGTTTTGCGGATTAGATGGGGGGGCACTGTTCTACAGGCCCGTGACGTGAACTGGTAAACGCGGTGAGAAAGGAGCAACCTGTGTAAATCTGCACGGCTTGCTTGTGCCAGTCCGGCAAGTAGGCGAAATTCCAATCTGGGATAAGGTTCATCAAAGGCATTAATCGGCATTGAATACCAGCTGATCTGATTGACTTTCCTTGAAGTCAGTGAATCTGCCTCGCTGTCAGTTGATGGTGTCCACAGATAGCAGACTCACTTGCTGTAGATATAAAGAGACGAGATAGGTCGTTCTTGTCCTGTGTCTTGAAGAACTTGCTCGGTGGCTGTGACCTTTCCAGGTGATCGACCAGCGTTTGCTTCCTCACTCAACTAGATTACAAAACGTCTAAAATATCTCCTTAATTATCATCCTAAAATCTCAAAGGGTCGTCCATATAATGATGTTGATATTAAACTCTTTACCTATAATATTGGCCTCATGAAGTGATGAAGTGCATAGAATAAATGAAGAGCATAGAACGGTATATCTTGAGACAGGACTTGCATGCCCCACCCCCTGCCCGACCCAGATGCTTTGGCCACCATATTTACCTGATGTGGTATCTGTATTTTCAGATTGCGTCATTCTAGGTCGTTTTGCTGGGGTAGGTTGCCCTAGAGACCGAAGTCACTGAGACGTCTGTAAACATTGTACCGTTTGTGACCATAAGCGTTGTATGCATAAGTCAAAAGAGGCCATGGGAATAGACTGGTCAACAACATCTGTTACTACAAACTCATCTGCCAGGAGAGTCACGGAAATACACACACGTGGTGTTTTTCTGTAAGACGCAGACAAATCATACAATTCACCAAAAGCTAAGCTACCGAGTCAGTGGAAAACGTTCAACTGTTCAAGTATCTATGTTTATATTCACTTGGTGAGTTTACTTTTGAATGTGCCTTCCGCCGTTGCCAGCTAGGGTTCTGTTGAACAGTTTAAGATCTGCTGCCAGAAACGCGGACATAAAGCCAAGTCCAAGTTCTGCTCCAACTCCTCCCTCATCTTAAGTCTTGTTCAACAGTCTTCGTAAGTAGATGGTCTGGAAGGCTTCCTCTGTGTGTTTATTCAGTACCTTCATCTTCACCGTCTATTAGAGAAGTTCCCTAACAACTCCTTTCACAAGCTGCAGTGCGACTGGGCAATCAGCACGACAGACACAGTTATTCACACCATGTTTTTGTCAAATACTTATGACACAATGATCGAGACCATGAACAGGATCTGACGATGATATGATTATTACTCCCTCTAACTCCGAGTTCATGAATAACTTAGGACGCTTATGGTTGTTGTTTGCTGCACTGAGGCTCAAATAATCTTAGCTATTACTGAAATTATAATATAAAGTGCCTTTATATTAGCTGTTTGTCTGGCTGTATGTCTGGCTGTTTGTCTGGCTGTTTGTCTGGCTGTATGCCTGGCTGTTTGTCTGGCTGTATGTCTGGCTGTTTGTCTGGCTGTTTGTCTGGCTGTTTGTCTGGCTGTTTGTCTGGCTGTTTATCTGGCTGTTTGTCTGGCTGTTTGTCTGGCTGTTTGTCTGGCTGTTTGTCTGGCTGTTTGTCTGGCTGTTTGTCTGGCTGTTTGTCTAGCTGTTTGTCTGGCTGTTTGTCTGGCTGTTTGTCTGGCTGTTTGTCTGGCTGTTTGTCTGGCTGTATGTCTGGCTGTTTGTCTGGCTGTTTGTCTGGCTGTATGTCTGGCTGTTTGTCTGGCTGTTTGTCTGGCTGTATGCCTGGCTGTTTGTCTGGCTGTATGCCTGGCTGTTTGTCTGGCTGTTTGTCTGGCTTTATGCCTGGCTGTTTGTCTGGCTGTTTGTCTGGCTGTTTGTCTGGCTGTTTGTCTGGCTGTCTGTCTGGCTGTTTGTCTGGCTTTATGCCTGGCTGTCTTGTCTGGCTGTATGTCTGGCTGTTTGTCTGGCTGTTTGTCTGGCTGTATGCCTGGCTGTTTGTCTGGCTGTATGCCTGGCTGTTTGTCTGGCTGTTTGTCTGGCTGTTTGCCTGGCTGTTTGTCTGGCTGTTTGTCTGGCTGTATGTCTGGCTGTATGTCTGGCTGTTTGTCTGGCTGTTTGTCTGGCTTTATGCCTGGCTGTTTGTCTGGCTGTATGTCTGGCTGTTTGTCTGGCTGTTTGTCTGGCTGTATGCCTGGCTGTTTGTCTGGCTGTATGCCTGGCTGTTTGTCTGGCTGTTTGTCTGGCTGTATGCCTGGCTGTTTGTCTGGCTGTTTGTCTGGCTGTATGTCTGGCTGTATGTCTGGCTGTTTGTCTGGCTGTTTGTCTGGCTGTATGCCTGGCTGTTTGTCTGGCTGTTTGTCTGGCTGTTTGTCTGGCTGTTTGTCTGGCTGTATGTCTGGCTGTTTATCTGGCTGTTTGTCTGGCTGTTTGTCTGGCTGTATGTCTGGCTGTTTGTCTGGCTGTTTGTCTGGCTGTATGTCTGGCTGTTTGTCTGGCTGTTTGTCTGGCTGTTTGTCTGGCTGTTTGTCTGGCTGTATGTCTGGCTGTTTGTCTGGCTGTTTGTCTGGCTGTATGTCTGGCTGTATGTCTGGCTGTTTGTCTGGCTGGTTGTCTGGCTGGTTGTCTGGCTGTATGTCTGACTGTTTTTCTGGCTGGTTGTCTGGCTGTTTGTCTGGCTGTTTGTCTGGCTGTTTGTCTGGCCAGTTGTCTGGCTGTTTATCTGGTAGTGTGTCTGGCTTTTTGTCTGGTAGTTTGTCTGGCTGTTTGCATGCCAGTTTGTCTGGCTGGGTTTCATGTGGTCTGGTGCTTTGACCAAGCAACCGTAAATTGTATACATAATAAAGATATTTATAATAATAATCTGGTTGTCACCACAACGCTATTAGAGTTTTGTACAATACGTTTTGTTTTAGTAACATCAGTTGACTTTCTACAGACACCATATCTCTGGCACCATATCAACTCACTGCTCTCTCTATTTTCCTGGCCACTATGGCTCTAGGTTTGTTTACTCTCCTCACAGCCTCAGAAAATATGTGTTTGGTTTGGATGCTTTTGATTTGTGAACACGTGCATGTCATGCAGAGTGAAAGAGCTCGTCTGTGATTGGTCAGCCCCTTACGGTGCAAACAGAGAGCGAATGAACAGTCTACGAGTCTACGGCATTTCATTGGATGCAAGCTGAAATAGGGCTGAAATATGGCTGAAATAAGGCTGAAATAGGGCTGAAATAAGGCTGAAATAGGGCTGAAATAGGGCTGAAATAAGGCTGAAATAGGGCTGAAATAAGGCTGAAAGTCGCCCAACTTGTGCAATATTGATAGTGCCGATGTCAAAATCACAATTGAAATAGAAATTTTATTCATTATGCTCTTATCCAGCTGCAATCACTGTCTGAACTACACAAACCCAAGACAGAGGAAATGTGATACTTGTTTAATGTCCCCCATCTACAGGATCAATACACACAACAACCATTTTTCTTTTTTGCTTATTGGATCAGAGAGAACAGTTTATTCTCAGTCGTTGTGTTTCGTACGCGTGCACGCACATACGCACACACACACAACATAGAAATAATCTTGTCAGGTTTTAAAAAAACGAAATGTTTACTCTAAAAGTACCAGCATGCCATAGTATCTCCTGTGGTCTCTTTGGAATACCATATTATTTTACCTAGAACCCAAATGTGTTTTCGAAAGAGTTATTTTGATAGTATTGCCTGGTTTTTGATCTGTTAGTGTTTTAAACTAAAGTCATGGGATTTTGGATCTGTTATTGCTGTAACTATGACGATGGCTCGACTGCTGGCTGTCTTAGGCTGACATATTGGAGGTGAGAGATTCCTCAGGCTGTGGGGGGGTACAAATGACCTGTCACCTCTAATCTGCACCCCTGCCCAAAATAATGTGAAGTGATAATATGATTTAGCAATTAGGAGGGAATTAGACAAATACAAGATGTGGGGGAAGAAAAGGTGGGCGAGGAGAATGAGAGTGAAAGATGGGAGAGTAAGGAGGTGAGAGAGATGGGAGAGGGAGGTGAGAGATATGGGAGAGGGAGGTGAGAGAGATGGGAGAGGGAGGTGAGAGAGATGGGAGAGGGAGGTGAGAGAGATGGGAGAGGGAGGTGAGAGAGATGGGAGAGGGAGGTGAGAGAGATGGGAGAGGGAGGTGAGAGAGATGGGAGAAGGAGGTGAGAGAGATGGGAGAGGGAGGTGAGAGAGATGGGAGAGGGAGGTGAGAGAGATGGGAGAGGGAGGTGAGAGAGATGGGAGAGGGAGGTGAGAGAGATGGGAGAAGGAGGTGAGAGAGATGGGAGAGGGAGGTGAGAGAGATGGGAGAGGGAGGTGAGAGATGGGAGAGGGAGGTGAGAGATGGGAGAGGGAGGTGAGAGATGGGAGAGGGAGGTGAGAGATGGGAGAGGGAGGTGAGAGATGGGAGAGGGAGGTGAGAGATGGGAGAGGGAGGTGAGAGATGGGAGAGGGGGTGAGAGAGATGGGAGAGGGGGTGAGAGAGATCAGAGAGGGAGGTGAGAGAGATGGGAGAGGGAGGTGAGAGATGGGAGAGGGAGGTGAGAGAGATGGGAGAGGGGGTGAGAGAGATGGGAGAGGGAGGTGAGAGAGATCGGAGAGGGAGGCGAGAGAGATGGGAGAGGGAGGTGAGAGATGGGAGAGGGAGGTGAGAGATGGGAGAGGGAGGTGAGAGATGGGAGAGGGAGGTGAGAGAGATGGGAGAGGGAGGTGAGAGAGATGGGAGAGGGAGGTGAGAGAGATGGGAGAGGGAGGTGAGAGAGATGGGAGAGGGAGGTGAGAGATGGGAGAGGGAGGTGAGAGATGGGAGAGGGAGGTGAGAGAGATCAGAGAGGGAGGTGAGAGAGATGGGAGAGGGAGGTGAGAGAGATGGGAGAGGGAGGTGAGAGAGATCAGAGAGGGAGGTGAGAGAGATGGGAGAGGGAGGTGAGAGATGGGAGAGGGAGGTGAGAGGTAAGATAGAGTTAACATCTTACTATGCCTTCTGGTTTGTGTAACTTTAATCATTATGGTCCAAAAGAATAAAAACTGATCGTAAATCAACACTCTCTGTACGGACCTTGGGAGACCGCATTTAACATTGTTAAGAACACTGTAATGAGATGTGCCAAAACATAACCGCCTGCCTTATATCAATCATATGTTTTTATGAAGACTTTTTTACGTTACCATTTGACACAAGGTGCACTTTCCAATCCCAGAACCTCAAAGAGCAAACATCAAAATTGGCTAGAAAATAAACTCCCTGATAAGGTCAAAAATTGGGAAGAACCTAGAGACGAACCAGGTCGATCTGTTGGTAGAGAGTCGTCTGTCCATCATCATTTGTCCAATGTTTAACTGTTGGTAGACAGTCGTCTGTCCATAATCATTTGTCCAATGTTTAACTGTTGGTAGAGAGTCGTCTGTCCATAATCATTTGTCCAATGTTTATCTGTTGGTAGAGAGTCGTCTGTCCATAATCATTTGTCCAATGTTTAACTGTTGGTAGAGAGTCGTCTGTCCATAATCATTTGTCCAATGTTTAACTGTTGGTAGAGAGTCGTCTGTCCATAATCATTTGTCCCCTGTCAAAATGACTCAAGTCTTAACTCCTATCCATTTCAAGATATTGACTATGAGAACTGCCTGTTCTCTTACCATCTGATCAACCCAGACCTTGATACGCGCCCATGTTAGAAGATGATCAATGTTCTTCGCTTCGCCCGTGAGTGGTCACTATATTCTGTCTCAGCAGTGTATTTTGCCTTTTACTATTAGTTTTCTTGTTGTTTTTTCTTTTGTATGATGAGCGGCTTATTTAACACCTACTAAGAACTGGATGGTATATTAATCTTCAAAAAAGTGCCAGTTCAGACAGATCACACAACAACCAACACACACACACAAACACACACACACACCACGATGCGTCCAAGTGGCTCCATTTCTGGAACTACTGTTGTCATGGTAACAAGGCTGTCCTCAATCTTGTGGCTGCGTGATAAGTACTGTTTGCATGGGGGTGTGTGTCTGTCTGATTGTGTGTCAGTCTGAGTATGTGTCTGTCTGAGTATGTGTCTGTCTGAGTATGTGTCTGTCTGAGTATGTGTCTGTCTGGTGTGTGTGTCTGTCTGAGTATGTGTCTGTCTGGTGTGTGTGTCTGTCTGAGTATGTGTCTGTCTGTGTGTCTGTCTGGGGTGTGTGTCTGAGTGTGTGTCTGTCTAAGTGTGTATCTATGTGAGTGTGTGTCCCTACAGCCCTACATCCTATATCACATCCCATACCACACCCAGCAGCCCTATATCCTAGCCCTATATCCTATATCACATCCCATACCTCACCCAGCAGCCCTATATCCTAGCCCTATATCCTATATCACATCCCATACCACACCCAGCAGCCCTATATCCTAGCCCTATATCCTATATCACATCCCATACCTCACCCAGCAGCCCTATATCCTAGCCCTATATTCTATATCACTTCCCATACCTCACCCAGCAGCCCTATATCCTAGCCCTATATCCTATATCACATCCCATACCTCACCCAGCAGCCCTATATCCTATATCACATCCCATACCTCACCCAGCAGCCCTATATCCTATATCACATCCCATACCTCACCCAGCAGCCCTATATCCTAGCCCTATATCCTATATCACATCCCATACCTCACCCAGCAGCCCTATATCCTAGCCCTATATCCTATATCACATCCCATACCTCACCCAGCAGCCCTATATCCTAGCCCTATATCCTATATCACATCCCATACCTCACCCAGCAGCCCTATATCCTAGCCCTATATTCTATATCACTTCCCATACCTCACCCAGCAGCCCTATATCCTAGCCCTATATCCTATATCACATCCCATACCTCACCCAGAAGCCCTATATCCTATATCACATCCCATACCTCACCCAGCAGCCCTATATCCTATATCACATCCCATACCTCACCCAGCAGCCCTATATCCTAGCCCTATATCCTATATCACATCCCATACCTCACCCAGCAGCCCTATATCCTAGCCCTATATCCTATATCACATCCCATACCACACCCAGCAGCCCTATATCCTAGCCCTATATCCTATATCACATCCCATACCTCACCCAGCAGCCCTATATCCTAGCCCTATATTCTATATCACTTCCCATACCTCACCCAGCAGCCCTATATCCTATATCACATCCCATACCTCACCCAGCAGCCCTATATCCTAGCCCTATATCCTATATCACATCCCATACCTCACCCAGCAGCCCTATATCCTAGCCCTATATTCTATATCACTTCCCATACCTCACCCAGCAGCCCTATATCCTAGCCCTATATCCTATATCACATCCCATACCTCACCCAGAAGCCCTATATCCTATATCACATCCCATACCTCACCCAGCAGCCCTATATCCTATATCACATCCCATACCTCACCCAGCAGCCCTATATCCTAGCCCTATATCCTATATCACATCCCATACCTCACCCAGCAGCCCTATATCCTAGCCCTATATCCTATATCACATCCCATACCACACCCAGCAGCCCTATATCCTAGCCCTATATCCTATATCACATCCCATACCTCACCCAGCAGCCCTATATCCTAGCCCTATATTCTATATCACTTCCCATACCTCACCCAGCAGCCCTATATCCTATATCACATCCCATACCTCACCCAGCAGCCCTATATCCTAGCCCTATATCCTATATCACATCCCATACCTCACCCAGCAGCCCTATATCCTAGCCCTATATCCTACATCACATCCCATACCTCACCCACCTGACTATACAATATAGTGCAATACATGTTTTAAAACTACAAAATCTGAAATCTTTGATGTCATTCTCCTCAATGTAATTGAACATCAATTCGTTATCCCCGTCCTGCATAACTATTTCAACTTATCGGTCTTTGAATATAGAATCAGTTGAAAGACGAGTGAACTGGTGCTCATACGGAGGCTAAAACCCTCCTCATTTGCCTTTTATGATTCCCACAGACAAATTCACGCGGTCAAACATGTAGAACCAGACAGATGGAATCAGGTGAACTGATTTGCTCTTTTCATTTCAAGCCTTTCATCACAAACTTATATCCCGGCAAGGCAAATTACCACTCTCCAAACAGAGCTGAGCGGCAGAGAAATGATCTCACTCGAATTGAAGTCTGGAAGGTCCTATTTGAATAATTGACTTCTTAGAAAAATAATATAAAACCAGCAAATGGGTTTTTGATCAAAGCACTAGCCCAGATGGGTTTTCTTTTTTAGAGTGCTATCGGCCAGAATCACAATGGAGCAGCAGTCAGATCTTGTTTTTGTTTTGGAAAATTGATCCTGTCTGACCTTTGTATTGAGAAGACCCAATTGCTGTGATTTATTTTGAATAAATAGTACTTGTTGTGCGCAGGTGTGTGTTTGTGTTTCTGTGTCCCTGCAGGCTACAGAGAAGTTTGTAATACATTACAGGCACGTATAAACCAGTATAAACACTGTCAGCCTTTCCAGACACAGAGAGGCCCACACAGATAGTGAAGAAGGAGGGAGAGAGGGAGAGAGGGAGAGAGGGAGAGAGGGAGAGAGGGAGAGAGGGAGAGAGGGAGAGAGGGAGAGAGGGAGAGAGAGAGAGAGAGAGAGAGAGGACCTTAGAGAGATGCAGTATAAGGTCCTGTTGATAGAACACTGTGTCTTATCTTACTTCATCTTACTATCTCTGTGTCTCTCTCTTTGTCTGTCTACTTGTCTCTCTCTCCTTGTCTGTCTACTTGTCTCTCTCTCTATCTCTCTCTGTCTGTCTAGCTCTATCTCTCTCTCTGTCTGTCTGTCTCTCTTTCTCTCTCCCTCTCTCTCCCTCTCTCTCCCTCTCTCTGTCTCTCTCTGTCCCTCTGTCTGAACACTAGTGTGTGTGTGTGTGTGTGTGTGTGTGTGTGTGTGTGTGTGTGTGTGTGTGTGTGTGTGTGTGTGTGTGTGTGTGTGTGTGTGTGTGTGTGTGTGTGTGTGTGTGTGTGTGTGTGTGTGTGTGTGTGTGTGTGTGTGTGTGTGTGTGTGTGTGTGTGTGTGTGGCCTCTCCTACCATATTTGTAATAACACGTGTGACATGTAATGTCTCATTGGTTCACTCTACGGTCCACCATGGTATTGAGAAAGGCGTTAGCCCAATCAGCTGTCGGCGCGGTAACTCCTGAGGTAGAGCGACGCACACTGGATACGCCCCGTTCCAGGCTCTCAGGGAACATTCGGCCAATGGAAAGCAGGAAACCCAAGCTCCATAGTGCCAGCGATATTAGCGTGTTCTTTATTGTAAGGACAGGGTGTGGCGTGGCTGGTGAGGGAAGAGAACAGCCATGTCTTATCTGTGCTACGTGTTTACCTTGGGCTCACGTACTAAGTAGCGTTTACAAGCTGCCGTTTGTAATGAGAAGCTAGCGTAGACGCGTGTGCGGAACCTTGGGAAGGAGGTGGGCGGGGCCAAGCACGATCCTGTTATACGATAACGCAAAGTGTCTTCTGATTGGCTGTACAGTGGGAGCGATGCCAACGATGGAGATGCTTTTCAAAGTATCACAGACATGCGTAAGGCCCCGGTTATTACTTAATCAAATGTATACTACTCAACACATGCGCGGCCACAATAAACAGTGCTATCAGTGATATACATGGGTCAAGCTCACCACAGAATAACGTAGATGTCAACAATAGAGGTTTTACCTGCCAGCAGATCTTCCATCAATACCGCAGTACAGCAAACACACACACCGCATCAGAATATGCTGCAAGCTAGACCAAATAAGAGATCGAGCTGTTACCTTAAAAGCTCGGCTTTCCTTTAGACTGAGGAGACCTACAGACGTGGTTAGTGGGAGAAGTATCATTAGGTCAGCTAGTTGAGATCAGACCGTGACTTCCTGTCAGTGTGCGGGCGGTGTTGAGGATGTGAAAGTGCGGTGCTTCTCTCTGTTCTGCTCTACGCTAAAATACGGAGATGAGCTGCCTCTGTTTGGGACAAGACGCAAACATAGGGAATGCAGTAAAATGTCATTCATCTGCTGTCCTCCAACAAGATGAACGGATGTTAGAACGGCGCTTTCACACGGCAGTGAGGTGTGGTTGAGAAATACTATGTCTAGAAATGACTACTGTATGCATGTGGCGAGAGTTGTGTGAACGGCACATCTTAGATGATACTGAGAGTTTGATGGATGTTGAAAGCATCAGATCCCTCGTGGTCCAGCTGTAAAAGAGAGAAAACTCAGAGAAACCTTTCACCTAGGTCTGGGTTAAGAGTTCAAAGGTCAGATCCAGGTCACCTGCGGCCTACATAGAGGTTTACATGGCTCAGTGTGATGCATAGGAAAGAAAGGAGTGGTGGCGATATACATTTAGTAGGTAATAACAGGACATTTTTCTAATTTCACTGCAGTGGCCTTGGGTGGTCCAGCCTTCTCTACGCAGCTGGCCAGGTCACATGTACTGGCTCAAACTGTGTTCTGCCCAGTGCTCTTCTAGCAAAAAACTCCCTCCCATAAATAATTGAGTGAAGTGTTTACTTTGTGTTTACTTATGTCTACATATTTACTGAATTCTTGATGTTTTCCTTCTCATTCAAATTTTGCTAGTTACTTTTTGTTAGGTCTTCGTTCAAATGTTTTTGTCTCTTATTTCTGTCTGTCTCTGTCTTTCTGTCTGTCTCTCTCTCTCTTTTCATTCTCTCTCAGGACTAAGTGCAGCTAAGCTCTTGAGAGAGAATGGGTTGAGTCCTGTGGTTCTGGAAGCCAGAGATCGTGTTGGTGGACGGACGTTCACAGTCCAGGTAAGCCCTGATTGAGTTACTGCAGTCACCTGGTGAGCTGACAGTGTAATCCTTTAAACCGGTATATTCTACTACCGACCGGTTTCAGTTGGGTCGGGATTGAGGTGGCCATGACTGTCCTAGTTGTTACAATTAAATAGGATGTGTACACTGCACATTATTTTAATCTATATTTTAGCATGCACATTTAGCACAGTTAAGCCCAGAAAAGAGATTGTGCTAGAAAACAATAATACGTTTATACCTGGATTACACTCATACATACTATTACATTCTGTCTCTTATTTCATTAGTTTAAATATTTCAGAACCAATTTCATTCAACGATTTTAATTCCATACAGTCTTTCATGACCGAACACATACATGTATTTTTTTCTGATAACAACCTCCTCCCTCACAACAACTCTGAGCCTATTTAAAACCAATGTTCTCTCCCTGTCAAGTAACTTATTTAAATGTTTTATTGCTACTGTCAAGCTGTTCATAGTTTTATATCTTAAACTGTTATAAACCCCATTGTTCTTTGAGACCCCTCTTCGTGTCTTTCCAGAATGCGCAGACCAAATGGGTGGACCTGGGCGGGGCCTACGTAGGGCCGACCCAAAATCGGATCTTCCGATTGGCTAAAGAGTATGGAGTCAAGACCTACAAAGTCAACGAGCAGGAGAGTCTGGTGCATTATGTGAAGGTGGGCGTCTGTGTGTGTGTGTATGCGTGTGTGTGTGTGTGTGTGTGTGCGGAAACCCAGCGCAGAACCCGATTGGCCACGTTTGTCCCAGTTGATGGATAGAAGACACAGGTCTTCTATAATGGATGGATTTGGTGTGTGGCCGCAGGGCTCTGCTCCAATCAGGATTGAGCACATCTAT
Source organism: Dallia pectoralis (assembly GCA_029465975.1). Lineage (NCBI taxonomy): Eukaryota > Metazoa > Chordata > Actinopteri > Esociformes > Umbridae > Dallia > Dallia pectoralis. Next base: position 7,277,599 of record CM055738.1, on the reverse strand, counting down.
TAGATGACTGGCTACTTCCTGCTCTGGCCTTCTCACACTCTAATGCACAGCAAATGCATGTGGCCTTCCCATCTTAACCATGTGTCCCTGACAGCAGACAGATTCATGAATCATGACGTGAATCACTGTCCCTTAACCTTTAACCTAACCTTAGATGTAAGGCCTACTCTCTTATTTATACTGGGGCGTGATCTCTACCTGAAACACTGAACCACCCTGAACTGTTAATACATCTTCTAATACTTGTTATTAAGTTTGATCCATCATGGATATGACTATCCATCTATCTACCTGTCTGTCTTAATAACTACCCATCTACCTGTCTGTCCTAATAACTACCCATCTACCTGTCTGTCTGTCTTAGTAACTACCCATCTACCTGTTTGTCTTAATAACTACCCATCTACCTGTCTGTCTGTCTTAGTACTACCCATCTACCTGTCTGTCTTAGTACTACCCATCTACCTGTCTGTGCTAGTAAATACAGACGCACCTGTGTATTAACCACATTTCCAACTGGTGCCCCCAGCAGGAACACATCCGTGCTCTAACGAATGGAGATCCTAATCGCGGTCTGGAGTCTTCTAATGTAGTTTCTCCTCCTCAGTGGAGGAAGCAGAAAAAGAAACGAAGCAGCCAATCTCTTTCTCTCCTTCAAACACTCCCTCTCTGTTTCTCTTCCATATCTTATCTTATTATAGAAGCCTACCAGTGCCCTTAACTCAGAGCCGGGTCTATGCTCTTATTAGATTGATTTCCCTGGTTTCAGATATATTCCCAGGCTAACATATTCTCTCCACTATATATCAGTTGACTCTTTGAGCAGGTTAGGGTGGCACTTTTCTTCCTGTTTCTGCACTCTTATCTTTATACACTTCCTGTACGATCAGGCATGTTGAGGCAGGGTTCGGTCGTTCACTCACAACCCGAAAACATGGTCTTTGGTGTAATTTCCTCTGGCTCTCACACACAAACATACACACACACATACACACAAGCACGCACGCATGTGAATATATATTTTCACACATGAGCGAAGTGCACATGCAGGCCTACGCACACGTGCATACACACATACACACAAACACACGTCACATAGTCTTTACAATGGTTCACTAACCTATTGCCCAGCAGCGTGACATCACTTTGCTCTACTGAGCATGCCCAGAAGCGTGACATCACTTTGCTCTACTGAGCATGCCCAGAAGCGTGACATCACTTTGCTCTACTGAGCATGCCCAGAAGCGCCGCTGTAGCTCAGTTGTCTATAGTGCCTTCCTGTACTGGCTCCCACCCCTGCCTCTCAGTAATGTAAGTTCACTTCCTTCCTGTTCTCCATCCTGTAGTTGTCCAGAACTGTTCCTAGTGAACACACGACATACAGAACATTATTTCACAGGCAGAATACTGCCAGGGTAGAACTTTATGAATACACTAATTACTTAATGTCTATTGTGCTGTTTTTACTAAATTATGGCCTTGTAAATAAACACCACATGTAGTTGTTCTGACTGCCCAGTAGAATATCTAGCCTGGTTCCATCACAACAAATGACACTCCAGGAGGGAACACATGAGGCAGGAACCAGGCTTTTGCATGTGCTGTTTAACACGACCAACAGACATCTGTTTGGCTTCAGTCAACACCAAGTTGAACCTTAGCCTCCAGTCAACACTAAGCCCCGCCCCCTGTCAACACTAAGACCCGCCTCCTGCCCTTGTCCTTGTTTCACCCCAAGCGCGGAGATACCAGATGCTGATCACTGCAGTCCACATGGCATAAGGGTTACTCCACGTTATAGCAAACATTTCTCTTGGCCTCAGTTTGGGAGAAGCGGAGCACTGGTTTGGTTGTCTGGGCTGTTGCGCTAGTTTCATATTTCGGTGTGTTTAGCAGACGCTCACATCAAGAGTGACCCACAGGGGCGATTAGGATGCCTTGCTTCAGGGCACACTATAGAGTTTCACCATGTCTGTTTGGGTATATGAAAACAAGCCACTCAACAATGCTGTAAATACATATGCCTGCCTGCCTCCTTTAGATCAACGACCGATTCTGTTACATCCAGTGGTCAACATGTTTCAGGTCATCAAGAGTCTTTGGCTCAGTGTGAGTTCAGGCATTTTGTCTGGTTTCTCCAGCCAGCGCTACAACACTCTGGTGTTATTGACTTGACCTATTTCCAGATTACCAGACACTGTCCTCATGAGATAACATGAGCGTGTGAAATGACATGGCAGATGACAAATGTGTCGAGTTTAGTTTTTATTTTTATACACAAGGCAGCTCGAAGTGCTTCACATGAGACAAAAAATGTAATGTGAAATAAAAAAAGTTAAAAACTGTTAACACAGAAAAAAAGATCCTCAATAAAAAGCTATCGACAACTCAAACAGTCTGCAAAAAGTATGTGTATATTGCGCAGAACAGGAATGTTTTCAGGTTGCTTTTACAGTTTGGGCATTTTGAAGATCTTCTGGAAGTCAGTTCCCTTGATGTTGCACAGTAACAGCAGGCTGCCTCGCTCTGTGTTATTCTACGGCTACATCAGATGACCTTAGGGCTCTGGGGGGTTTGTGTGCGCAGATCGGAGAGACATAAGAAGGCCCGAGCCCATTTAGCCACTTGTGAACAAGCTGCAATGCTTTGAAATTCATTTCTTGAATGATTCTGAGCCAGTGCAAAGATTTAGGAGTTGCTGTGATGATGTGATCAAATTGTATTGATTTTGTTAACACTCTTGCGTCATTTTGATTCAGCTGTAATTAGCGAATCGCTGTTTTGATTGCCTTGTAAAATCTGGAGTCTTTGAGTATTGTTATTCAATTGATATGGCGGTTGATATTCATTCAACGATATTTTCTGTGGTGCATTTGCGGTCACACGGGTTACTCCGAAAGTGCTGAGTAAAAGCCCTTTGTTTGTGTGTGTTCGTGTGTGTGCACGTCCAAAAATGTGCGCTTGCGAAAGTGATGTGAAAAGCAGTCATCTCAGAAAACCCTGTTTTCATCTCATCGCTGTAACCAGAGGCCCTGAGAGATGATGTCAGCAGCACTCTGGAACCCCGGCGTGAATGTCTCTCCTTGGTTACTATCTCTGTCTCGTCTGAGATACACACGCTGGTGGCTTCCTGGCTGGTTGCCATGGTAGCGCGCCTCGTTGAAAGGCGCGCCAGGGATCGCCAACAGCGTGTTTGTGCGTGTGTGCTTGTGTGCGTGCTCGTGTGTGTGTGAATTTCTCTCTGGAACACCTAAGAAACACAGCTGTGTGGACATCTCTCCTGAGGTACTAGGCAGGTTATAACTGGTCAGGACACATCATTATAACAGAAGCTGGTTTCTGAACGCCATGGTTTTCCATTAATGTTAATGAGGACAAACACAATATATACCACACAGATATGGCTTTGGACCGGGTACCGGGTTCACTCGGTTAACTTAAACTTGCAAGTAATCTTTGAAACTAGTGGTATTTGTAGCTGTAGTTGTAGCAGTAGCGGTAATAGTAGTAATATTATTATTAGTTGTAGTTTTAGCTGTAGTAGTAGTAGTAGCAGTAGTAGTAGTTATAGTTGTTGTAGTAGTAGCAGTAATAGTAGTATTATTATTAGTAGTGGTATTTTTAGCTGTAGTTGTAGTAGTAGCGGTAGTATTAGTAGAATTAGCAGTAGTAGTTATAGTTGTTGTAGTAGTTGTAGTAGTAGTATTATTAATATTAGAAGTAGTTGTATCTGTAGTTGTACTAGTAGTAGTAGTAGCAGTAGTAGTTATAGTTCTTGTAGTATTAGTAGTAGTAGTATTATTAGTATTAGAAGTAGTTTTAGCTGTAGTTGTAGCGATGGTATGTGATGTGATCTCACTGAAGCAGAGGTCTGCCAGCAACACATTTTAACCAATCACAGATGTCGTTTACCGGTGCCAATCGTTTTTTGTTGCTGACCCAGGCACAAATATATTCGGCATGGGTTCAAATCTGACTGACCACGACTCGACTCGCCCTCACTAACCATGCAGACACTTTACCTTCCCTTCAAATAAACTAGGGACCATCAGAGACCGTCACTATATCTTCATCATCCTCTATTCTCCTGCCTGTGGGACCATCAGAGACCGTCACTATATCTTCATCATCCTCTATTCTCCTGCCTGTGGGACCATCAGAGACCGTCACTATATCTTCATCAACACTCACATGTGTTGAGTGCCTCAGGCCTCTAGTGTCCAGTGTGTCAGCTCTGAGTAGCTCTGGATAAGTAGACGTTCAGTTCAAAATTCAATTAAAAGGAAATTGGCTCAGACGAGGCCCAGAGTGTCTAGAGGAGCTGTGGTACAACTCCCTGTGCTGTTCTCGAAAAACATTCACAGAACAAAGATTTACTGTCCTGTCACTTTAACCTGGATAACTAGACGGTCGGTAAAGAACAAATGTGTGTTTTCTATGACGGCCCACCAGCACCTAGAAGTTTTATCTAGGCTTTATAGCACAACCCTGGACTCTGCACTGATACTAAACATGGGGTTAGCCAATCAGTTAGCCAGTCAGTTAGCCAATCAGTTAGCCAGTCAGTTGGCCAATCAGGGTCCAGCCATAGAGCCGATTTACAAGCCATTTAGTAATTAGGTTGGCTCCCAAGTGTGTCGCACTAGGTGCTAATCAGCTTTACTACTAGCGAGTGCTAACGATCCTCGTATCAGCTGAATACTGCCTTATACGCTATCTATATCAGCTCAGATTAAATATGCAACCTCAGCACTGCTTCGTTTAATGACTGCGGAATCGACAGTAATGGATTGTAAAAGAGGGCAATCGTGAAGAAATGGATCTGTGGTGTAAATGGCAAGTGACAAGTGGTTATTGATAATGATGATTTGGTCATGTTTCGTTGCTAACCAAGCCTGTCATGCCATGGTCATTATCAGTGTAGTGCTCATTAGGTTGTACACCTGTGAAGGCAGCTCCTCAACGCTGCTCTACTCTGCGTCTCTCCTTTGCTTATTTCCTCTGCTTATTTCTTCCGCTTCTTTCCTCTACCTCTTTCTCTCCTTCTTTCTTCGGCTTCTTTCCTCCCCTACTTTCTTCCGCTTTTTTCTTCAGCTATTTTCCTCACTTTGCATTCACTTCATCTCTGTTTCCATGGCGACAGGCATGATGCTCTCTCCGCAAAACTGGGCAATCCTCTCTTCTCTGCCTTTTCATGTGCTTTGTTTCCGCTTCCCTCTGTATCTCTGTCTTCTTCTGACTATCCTCTCTCTCCTCTGCCTTTCTATCTCTCAGTGTTTTCTCTTTCACCCAGATTCAGTGGGAATATTCAGAGATAACCCACCTGCCCAACATGTAGACACGGATACATCAGGAAGATGGAGTGTTTCCTCAATGACAAGACCTCTCACAGACATCTCTAGAATGCCGGCATTATTTTTTTGTTTAAATTATTTCTCAAATTGTAGGAACGTGATGCACTCAATGGTGTCTCCTCGTTGTCCTGGAATAACTACAGATCAGGGAATTCTTTTCTCCTTATTTTAATTGTACAACATACACATAAACACAGCCTTTGGGAGTGTCTAGAACGATAGAAAGATGAGATGTGTTTTGCATCTTGTCTCCACACTACAGACTTCATTCACATTCAAGGTGGCAGGATTTCTGGATTTTACGCGGTTTTTCTCAGACAGATAAACATGTCATCATCAATATTCTGTGTGTCTTATGGCATCCTACTGGACATTAGAGATTGTCAATGAAAAAACCTGGCTAAATGACCCTGACCTGAATGACTTCAGCACACCACTCTGACAGCCTTTATAAACCCAGTCAGCGTTGAGAAATTGTGCGGACGTGACAGCAAGCATGAGAGATAGAGACTCTGATGTGCAATCAACTGCTAACTTTGATCTCTGTTCAAACGTTAACCGAACTGGCATATCGTTATTCACCTCTGTGGGTTTCACCTACATGGGTTCTAGCCGTGGGTCGTTCTCTCTGTCAGGGAAAAGGCAGGAAATCAATGCCTAGTTGAGTTTGAATTCTGGTAAACCTGAACAATGATTATGGTGTTGATGTCTGTTGATGAGCCTCTAGAACGTTTAAACTGTTATTGCTCCTCTATGTCACCCTGAATGAACGCGTCCGATGAAGCACTGAAAGGTGAATCTAGTGATGCAGAAGAAGCAGATGAGTGACCCTGTTCTGTTTTACAGGGGAAGTCTTACCCGTTCACCGGTTCCTTTCCTCCCATGTGGAACCCATTTGCTCTGATGGACTTCAACAACCTGTGGAGGAAGATGGACGAGATGGGCAAAGAGGTAAACATAGATATGCATGTCCGAAGCTTAAGCAGCAGTCATCCATTCCTCATCCAACCCCTTCCTAATTCCAGCACCATCCAAAACCAACATCATCCTTTACTTCTTTATTCGGCACCATCCAAAACCAACATCATCCTTTACTCATCCAAAACCAACATCATCCTTTACTCATCCAAAACCAACCTCATCTTTAACCCTTCCAGCCCCATCCAAAACCAACATAATTTTGTACTCATCCAGTCTCATCCAAATTAAACATCATCCCGTCCACATCTTGATGAATTTAGTTAGTGTTGCTCAGCCTTTTGTGGCCGGTGATAACACATGTTTTATTGTGTGTGGTAGATCCCCAGAGAGGCCCCATGGAGGGCACCCCATGCAGAGGAGTGGGACAAGATGACTATGAAGGAGCTGTTTGACCAGATCTGCTGGACCAGGTACGACCCATAGTACATCTCACAACACCACAGGACCTTCTCACAACACCACAGGACCATCTCATAACATCACAGGACCATCTCATAACAACACAGGACCATCTCACAAAACCACAGGACCTTCTCACAATACCACAGGACCACCTCATAACACCACAGGACCATCTCACAACACCACAGGACCTTCTCACAACACCACAGGACCTTCTCACAACACCACAGGACCATCTCATAACATCACAGGACCATCTCACAAAACCACAGGACCTTCTCACAACACCACAGGACCTTCTCACAACACCACAGGACCATCTCATAACATCACAGGACCTTCTCACAACACCACAGGACCTTCTCACAACACCACAGGACCATCTCACAACATCACAGGACCATCTCACAAAACCACATGACCATCTCACAACACCACAGGACCATATCACAACACCACAGGACCATCTCATAACACCACAGGACCATCTCACAACACCACAGGACCTTCTCACAACACCACAGGACCTTCTCACAACACCACAGGACCATCTCATTACATCACAGGACCATCTCACAAAACCACATGACCATCTCACAACACCACAGGACCATATCACAACACCACAGGACCATCTCACAATACCACAGAATCATATTACCCTAAGCAGGGTAGTTTAGGTTATTTCACACTATGTTTTAGTCATTGTGATGGATTGTTGCTGTGCATCTTTGACACTGTATGTGTGTGTGTGTGTGTGGCCGTGGGTTTCCCTTGTCTCCACAGTTCAGCGAGGCGTTTCGCCACCCTGTTTGTGAATGTGAACGTGACCTCTGAACCCCACGAGGTGTCAGCACTGTGGTTCCTTTGGTACCTCAAGCAGTGTGGAGGAACCATGAGAATCTTCTCAACCACCAACGGAGGACAGGTATTCCATACATCTGTCTGTCCGTTGGGTTTGTGTGGCTCTTTGTCTTTTGGTTAGTGTGTTTGCCTGTCTGTCCGCTTGTCTGTTCGTGTAGCCGTCTGCCTGTCCATCTGTTCGTCCATTGGTTTTAGGAGAGTAGCCCCACCCTCGGTTCCTGTTCCTCAGAGTTCTACTCTGGAACGTTAAGTGGCCCCGTTGCCTAGGTGATGGCAGAAGGGTCCCCATCGGGGTACTTAGAGGAAGTTGTTGTGAGGTCATCCACTTTCATTTCCTTTTTCTTCCCACACGCCCTCCAGTCTGTACGTATTGTAGACAGGGGGATAGAAGAACTGAGTACGCTAAAGTTCTACATACGAAAGAAGACAGAACAGTGGGACATTGTCCTTCATAACCATTCGTGATGAAAAGAGAGTGGCGTGATGTCATGGACAAACAGACATGGTGTTGTCCTATTAGAGAAAGCTGAAGGAGGTTTACAGAAGAGATTACAGAACAGCTAGTCCAGTGAGGTTTATAGGATTTTTCCTGGCCTGTAGCTGTGTGGCCTGTATCCATGTGGCCTGTAGCTGTGTGGCCTGTAGCTGTGTGGCCTGTATCCATGTGGCCTGTAGCTGTGTGGCCTGTATATGCATGGCCTTTATCCGTGTGGTCTTTATCCGTGTGGCCTGTAGCCGTGTGGCCTGTAGCCGTGGGGCCTGTTGCCGCCTGACCTTTAGCCCCATGACCTGTAGCCGCCTGACCTGTAGCCGCCATGACCTGTAGCCGCCTGACCTGTAGCCGCCTGACCTGTAGCCGCCTGACCTGTAGCCGCCTGACCTGTGGCCGCCTGACCTGTAGCCGCCTGACCTGTAGCCGCCTGACCTGTGGCCGCCTGACCTGTGGCCGCCTGACCTGTAGCCCCTTGACCTGTAGCCGCCTGGCCTGTAGCCGCCTGGCCTGTTGCCCCCTGACCTGTTGCCCCCTGACCTGTAGCCCCCTGACCTGTAGCCGCCTGGCCTGTTGCCCCTTGACCTGTAGCCGCCTGTTCTGTTGCCCCTTGACCTGTAGCCGCCTGGCCTGTAGCCCTGTGACCTGTAGCTGTACACAATCTAACATGACTGACGGTACTGTCTTCACACTTCAGGAGAGGAAGTTTGTGGGCGGGTCCAGCCAGATCAGTGAGTGTATGGCCCGCGAGCTGGGTGACCGGGTCAAACTGGAGTCTCCGGTCTGCAGTATCGACCAGACGGGGGACAGCGTCCTGGTCAAGACCATTAACGAGGAAACATACAAGGTGGGTATTGACCTATTGACCTATTAATAGTTTCCTCAGCACACAGCCCAGTGAGGCCATAGAGAAACTCCACCCGGCTCGTGGTCACACAATGCAAGAGACATTAATAAGCTGTGAAATAACATAAACGGGACAGATTCCTAAATGATTGTTTTCAAAGCAACTTTGAGAGTCTTCACTGTAATAAAATGAATGTATCATTATTATTTATATTATTTATATTTGTACTTTTGGCAGTAGCTCATTGACTTCAGGTTGTGCTCCTGCTGCCATCTAGAGGATGTTTGGAAAACGTGTAACAAGACCACTCATCATGAGACCAGTGTTGTTTACACTGCATCTCCCACAGCATTCTGGGAGTTCTTAATTCATCCATAAATCTTACAGTGCCCATTAGGCATTCCTCCTTGACAGTCAATAAACTTTAACTTCAAGTGCTGTTCACAGTGTGTTGACAGTCATTTTTAAATACTAGTAGAGGCTAGTAGTGTGTGTGGGTGTTTATCTGGAGCTGGTCTTCATCTCTCTACGCCCTCTGACCGCGTCCACCTTCCCTGGTATTGGCAAATGTCCTGGAGGGGTGTGGCCACCAGTGAACGACTGGACACACACACATACACACACACTTGATACCGCCTCAACTCGTCATTGGTCTGTTTTCTTTCTTCAAGGCCAAATATGTGATTGTGGCGACCCCTCCTGGTCTGAACCTGAAGATGCACTTTACACCTGAGCTGCCCCCACTGAGAAACCAGCTGATCCACCGGGTTCCAATGGGCTCTGTCATCAAGTGTATGGTCTACTACAAGGAGAACTTCTGGAGGAAGAAAGGTAGGAGGAAAGAGGGAGCGTTCGATCTGAAGCGAGGGATGAAGGCAGGAGAAAAGAGGGAGGTGAAGAGAGAGCGGGCTATATCATTACAGCAATTGTGTTGTGTACTTTATAGCTTGAAGAAAGAAGTGAAGGGCTGCTTCTCCCTCTCTCTCCTCTCTCTTTTATCTACTTAATGTCCTGTTGTCCTATACTATCTTCCTCTCTATCCTCTTCTTTTCATCTCTCCTTAATCTTCTTGTTCTTAATCCTCTCTTTCCTCCTCTCCTGTCTCTTCATTCTCTCTGTTTCTTCCTCTCGCCCAGGGTACTGTGGCACTATGGTGATTGAGGAGGAAGAGGCTCCCATTGGTCTGACTCTGGACGACACAAAGCCTGATGGGAGCGTACCCGCCATTATGGGGTAAAACACGGGCTGTAGTTTAATTGGTACCCGCCATTATGGGGTAAAACACGGGCTGTAGTTTAATTGGTACCCGCCATTATGGGGTAAAACACGGGCTGTAGTTTAATTGGTACCCGCCATTATGGGGTAAAACACGGGCTGTAGTTTAATTGGTACCCGCCATTATGGGGTAAAACACGGGCTGTAGTTTAATTGGTACCCGCCATTATGGGGTAAAACACGGGCTGTAGTTTAATTGGTACCCGCCATTATGGGGTAAAACACGGGCTGTAGTTTAATTGGTACCCGCCATTATGGGGTAAAACACGGGCTGTAGTTTAATTGGTACCCGCCATTATGGGGTAAAACACGGGCGGTAGTTTAATTGGCACCCGCCATTATGGGGTAAAACACGGGCTGGGTTTAATTGGTAAAACACGGGCTGTAGTTTAATTGGTACCCGCCATTATGGGGTAAAACACGGGCTGTAGTTTAATTGGCACCCGCCATTATGGGGTAAAACACGGGCTGTAGTTTAATTGGTACCCGCCATTATGGGGTAAAACACGGGCTGTAGTTTAATTGGTACCCGCCATTATGGGGTAAAACACGGGCTGTAGTTTAATTGGCACCCGCCATTATGGGGTAAAACACGGGCTGTAGTTTAATTGGTACCCGCCATTATTGGGTAAAACACGGGCTGTAGTTTAATTGGCACCACAACTAGTGTTGATTATTTTACCAATGCCTATAGAGAACGTGGTGGTTATATCTGACTTTCTCCCGTTTCACTCTCAGCTTCATCTTGGCCCGCAAGTGCAGGAAGCTGTGTGAACTGACACGCGAGGAGAGGTAAGCCTCAATCTGATTGGTTCTCACCTTCTACCTCAACTCCACCTGTTTACTTGTGTTCCAACATGGGTGTTGTCCTCTACAGGAAGAAGAGGATCTGTGAAATTTACTCCAGGGTGCTGGGCTCAGAGGAGGCTCTGCATGTAAGTAGAACTCTTACTACGGCTACAACTAGTATAGTACGGCTACTACGGCTATTTACTGTCTCTGTATTTTACTGTCTCTGTATTTATTGTCTCTGTATTTACTGTCTCTGTATTTACTGTCTCTGTATTTACTGTCTCTGTATTTACTGTCTCTGTATTTACTGTCTCTGTATTTATTGTCTCTGTATTTACTGTCTCTGTATTTATTGTCTCTGTATTTACTGTCTCTGTATTTACTGTCTCTGTATTTATTGTCTCTGTATTTATTGTCTCTGTATTTATTGTCTCTGTATTTATTGTCTCTGTATTTACTGTCTCTGTGTTTACTGTCTCTGTGTTTACTGTCTCTGTGTTTACTGTCTCTGTATTTACTGTCTCTGTATTTATTGTCTCTGTATTTTCTGTCTCTGTATTTACTGTCTCTGTATTTACTGTCTCTGTATTTACTGTCTCTGTATTTACTGTCTCTGTGTTTACTGTCTCTGTATTTACTGTCTCTGTATTTACTGTCTCTGTATTTACTGTCTCTGTATTTACTGTCTCTGTATTTATTGTCTCTGTATTTACTGTCTCTGTATTTACTGTCTCTGTATTTACTGTCTCTGTATTTACTCTCTCTGTATTTACTCTCTCTGTATTTTACTGTCTCTGTATTTACTGTCTCTGTATTTACTGTCTCTGTATTTACTGTCTCTGTATTTACTGTCTCTGTATTTACTGTCTCTGTATTTTACTGTCTCTGTATTTACTGTCTCTGTATTTACTCTCTCTGTATTTACTCTCTCTGTATTTACTGTCTCTGTATTTACTGTCTCTGTATTTACTGTCTCTCTCTCTCTCTCTGTATTTTCAGCCTGTACATTATGAGGAGAAGAACTGGTGTGAGGAGGAGTATTCTGGAGGCTGCTACACTGCTTACTTCCCCCCTGGTATACTCACCCAGTATGGCAGGTGAGTAATACACTCACACACACACACACACACACACACACACACAGAGACACACACACACACACACACACACACACAGAGACACACACACACAGAGACACACACACACAGAGACACACACACACACAGAGACACACACACACACAGAGACACACACACACACAGAGACACACACACACAGAGACACACACACACAGAGACACACACACACAGAGACACACACACACAGAGACACACACACAGAGACACACACACACAGAGACACACACACACAGACACACACACACACAGAGACACACACACACAGAGACACACACTCACACACACAGAGACACACACACACACAGAGACACACACACAAAGACACACAACTTACTTCACTATACTATACCTATACTCACTCAGTTCGAGAGTTGAGTAACACACACACACAGAGATGTGCACACATTTTGGCAGTCTAACCTTCGTGTCTAACCTTCCTTTTCATCCCCCTGTTTCTCCCTCTCTTTCTCCCCACTCTCCCATCTCCTTCCTCTTCCTTTTTTATTTACCATATCAATCTTCACTCCCACTCTTCTCTATCTTCTCTCTCCCTTTTACTCCTCTCTCGACTCCTCTCCCCCTCTCTTCCCCTTTTCCTCCTCTCTCTTCCTCTCCCCCTCTCTTCCTCTCCCCCCCTCTCTTCCTCTCCCCCTCTCTCCCCTTCTCCTCTCCCCCACATAACCTCCTTGCCTCCCCCTCACTCTTCCCCTCTTCCTCTCCCTCTCCCTCTACCCCTTCTTTACCTGTATCCCCTATTTTCCCTCTCCCCCTCTCTTCCTCTCCCCCTCTCCCTCTCTTCCCCTCCCCCTCTCCCCCTTTCTTCCTCTCTTCCCCTTTCCCCCTCTCTCCCCCTCTCCCCCTCTCTTCCTCTCCCCCTCTCTTCCTCTCCCCCTCTCTCCCCTTCTTCCCTTCCCCTCTCCCCCACATAACCTCCTTGCCTCCCCCTCCCCCTCTCTTTTCCCCTCTCCCTCTACCCCTTCTTTACCTGTATCCCCTCTTTTCCCTTCTCCTCTCCCCCTCTCTTCCCCTTTCCCCCTCTCTTCCTCTCTCCCCTCTCTTCCTCTCCCCCTCTCTCCCTCCCCCTCTCCATGTAGGGTACTGAGGGAGCCAGTTGGTCGGCTGTATTTTGCAGGTACAGAGACTGCTACAGAGTGGAGTGGCTACATGGAGGGTGCTGTGCAGGCTGGAGAGAGGGCAGCCAGGGAGGTAAGAGCCTTCACAATAAAAGAAGAACAATATTAATCATCATTACAACAGCATTAATCTTCTGATCATATTTCTCAATGGAAATGTCCATTCTCTGGTCACTTGTTATGTAAATTCAATGCACATAAGTATTTTTAATTTTAATGTACACAATTATATGCACTACACTAACATTTATTACTTCTCTATTAATATTGTCCATATTTCTTATTTATACCTTTCTACGCTACAATGGGTTTCAAACTGATTTCATGGAAAACAAGGAGAGTTCCCCTCGTCTTTTGAATGCTCGTTTACATTTTACTGTACAGTAAAAGGGAATAAATGATAATTGCTCTACGGTTCACTTGTCTGTCGTTCCAGGTGCTGTGTAATTTGGGTAGGATCCATCAGAGTCAGATCTGGCAAACCGAGCCTCAGTCACTGGTGAGGGCTATAATGCAATGTCTGCAAATGTAATATGGATGTGCAAATGTGATCTGGATGTGCAAATGCAATCTGGATGTGGCAAATGTAATCCGGATGTGCAAATGTAATCCGGATGTGCCAATGTAATCTGGATGTGCAAATGTAATCCGGATGTGCAAATGCAATCTGGATGTGCAAATGTAATCCGGATGTGCAAATGTAATCCGGATGTGCCAATGTAATCTGGATCTGCAAATGTAATCTGGATGTGCAAACATAATCCGGATGTGCAAACGTAATCCGGATGTGCAAACGTAATCCGGATGTGCAAATGTAATCCGGATGTGCAAATGTAATCCGGATGTGCAAATGTAATTCGGATGTGCAAATGTAATTCGGATGTGCAAATGTAATCTGGTTCTGCAAATGCAATCTGGTTCTACAAATGTAATCTGGTTCTGCAAATGTAATCTGACATTTGAGACGCTATACCTAACCTAGTTCCCCCTAACTCTCTCTTCCTCAGGAAGTCCCAGCCATCCCGTTTGCCACCACGTTCTGGGAGCGGAACCTTCCATCTGTGGGCGGGTTTATCAACTTCCTGGGCGTAGCCTCTGTCCTGTCTGTTGCCTCAGCAGCAGGCTTCATGGCCTATCACAAGGGTGTATTCACCCGGAGCTAGGCCCGCCCGTCTCTCTCATCCTAATTAATCCCCAAGGTGGCAATTTTACGTGTTCCCTTGACAGTACACTTATTTTGACCGCACATAGTGGCCCAGTTCCCGCTACAGTACACTTATTTTAACCACACCTAGTAGCCCAGTTCCCTCTACAGTACACTTATTTTAACCACACCTAGTAGCCCAGTTCCCTCTACAGTACACTTATTTTAACCACACCTAGTGACCCAGTTCCCTCTACTGTACACTTATTTTAACCACACCTACTAGCATGGACTGTTGCCTCCCTCTATTAGCTAGAAATAATGTTTTAAACCGGGAGGTCAAATCCTGAATGCCGATTGGCTTATCGCTTTGGTGTATGAGCCTGTAAGTCATGTGTATGACATCACATATGTGTTTGTAATCCATTTTATGAGGTCAATAAGACATCTCTGGGGTCTTGTGATATATGGCCAATATTCTACGGTTAACTGCTATGTCCAGGCACTCCACTTTGCATCGTGCCTATGTAGAGCTCTTAGCCATGGTTTACTGGCAATATACAACACCCCCTCAGACCTTATTGCTTTAATATATGCTACTACCATATTTAGGATACATTTGACTGTGACTCAGATATGTGGTCGTCCTGCCTGGCAATTTTAAGATGAATGCACTAACAGTATGTCACTCTTGATTAGAGCGTCTGCCCAATCAATAAAATGTCATTAGAAAAAGAAGACTTTTGACTGCCTAGGGATTCAGTGTAAAGTAATGGACAATATAGGGAACAGGGCAAGGTGATGTGTGAAATGGAGCCAATCAACAATCTACACCACAGTCTACACCCCAGTCTACACCCCAGTCTACACCCCAGTCTACACCGCAGTCTACACAGCAGTCTACACCGCAGTCTACACCAGAATCTACACCGCAGTAACCACCACAGTCGCCACCAATCTACACCCAAGTCAACACCGCAGTCTACACTGCAGTCTACACCACAGTCTACACCACAGTTAATTCCACAGTCACCACCGCAGTCTACACCACAGTCTACACCACAGTCTACACCACAGTCTACACCACAGTTAATTCGACAGTCACCACCGAGGGATTTGCAAATGAAATCAAATTAAGCCTGCAGCTGACTCTTAAACCAACAATTATAAAAAGAGTCGCCTTTCCAACTACCACTATCATTCCAGAAATTGCCAATGTGTTCATAAAACTATGTTGACTGTTAAGGAAAAGTCAGAACTAGCTTGTGTGTGTGTGTGTGTGTGTGTGTGTGTGTGTGTGTGTGTGTGTGTGTGTGTGTGTGTGTGTGTGTGTGTGTGTGTGTGTGTGTGTGTGTGTGTGTGTGTGTGTGTGTGTGTGTGTGTGTGTGTTAATCATCACTGCTGACAGATTTAAGATCATAATATATATATATAAATTATTATAATTGGAAGTATCATTCTGAAGTATCATTACAGAAGTATCATCATATCGTTGGAAGTATCATTACAGAAATATGATTGTAGAAGTATAATTATAGAAGTATCATTACAGAAGTATCATTATCGTTGGAAGTATCAATACAGAAGTGTCATTACAGAAGTATAATTACAGAAGTATCCTTATAGTTGGAAGTATCATTACAGAAGCATCATTATAGAAGTTTAATTATTGTTGGAAGTATCATTAATGTAATCCTGCATCCAGATCTATTGGAGTGCTGGTTCTAACAAATGAAGGCATCTAAATGTGTTTCCTCTACGTTGTGTGATTTTCTGTGATTGTTGATGTTTCGATGTCCTACAAGTATGTTTGAAATATAATGCCTTCTACTGCATTTAAACATTTTGCAACAGACAGAATGAATACACTACCCGTAATAATTTCATACATTTAACTATGTACCTTGACCATCAATCAACCTACATTCTCTGTCCTGATGATGTTGTTGTTTTATAAACCTCAATGTAACTTCGAAAATATATTATAGAAGTATCTGTCTGTGAATGATCTATACATTTTATTATGACTGGAAAAAAAATCTGACTGAAAAACATGAATGAAAACTATAGAAGCCTACTGGGTCGAAACAAAGGTGGAAATACAGCTCCCAACCTCCACCTGAGTACCTGTATGACATCATCAGTGCCCTATCTCGCCTTCATTTCTTCTAGCTGTGTTCGGTTCTAACATCTAATTAAAGAGCCTTTTCCGTCTTCACATTTGGCCACATATGCCTCTGCCCTGCGCTAACTTCTGTAATGTTAACGTGAGGAAAATGGTGCTGAACTGAACGATCAAATTAAACCATAGGCGAGGTTTGGGTTGTTATATTAGCAAGCTGTCAACATTTAACCCTGACATACTCACCAGATCGGTCAAACATACCAAGTGTGTTTGCTGATGTTTTGTCGAATTCCGCAACAAAGCAAACTTTTAATCTGAACGCACCCCTGTTGTGTTCCTTTTGCCTTCTACTGATTGGCTGTGTGCAGGAATTCTCACATTCCCTCCTACTGATTGGCTGTGTGAATGAATTCTCACATTCCCTCCTACTGATTGGCTGTGTGCAGGAATTCTCACATTCCCTCTTACTGATTGGCTGTGTGTATGAATTCTCACATTCCCTCTTACTGATTGGCTGTGTGCAGGAATTCTCACATTCCCTTCTACTGATTGGCTGCGTGTGTTAATTCTCACATTCCCTCCTACTGATTGGTTGTGTGTATAAATTCTCACATTCCCTCTTACTGATTGGCTGTGTGTATGAATTCTCACATTCCCTCTTACTGATTGGCTGTGTGTATGAATTCTCACATTCCCTCTTACTGATTGGCTGTTTGTATGAATTCTCACATTCCCTCTTACTGATTGGCTGTGTGTATCAATTCTCACACCGTCCTGAAGCGTATTTGCATTCGTTGATATCTCTGTATGACTCCTCTACAAAGCTGATGATTAATAAACAATTACCTCCTACTGGCCTTTTGGAGTCATTCGTCTGTGCGTGTGTGTGTGTTTCTGTGTGACAGGGTAAATACAAACCCCTTTACATGTGCTTACACCAAACACTTCATTGTTCTGGCCGTTGCGACTCGGAGCGTCTGCCCTTTTCCTCTCCGTCACCAAAATGAGTAACACAATGTTAACGGATCACCATATTGAACACTGTGACCTTTGGGTTGTATCCAGTGACGCCACTCACCGACTGGTGTTCAAACCTCAGTTCCAGTAACAGTCGTTTTTCATGTGTAAACAGGCCAGATGGCTGCAGTTTGGTTTGGCTCAGCTGGGCTGTTTATTTCTAATAATCATAGTTTTCAAGTGTTGCTGCTGTTGTGGCCACGGCCATGTTTCCCTGTGGGTTTTCCTGTCCCTTTGCACCCCCTGCTGGTCGTGCTGTGTTCCTGCCATGCCGGGATCCTGCACACCTGCAACCCATCAACTCATCAACCAACCCTATATCCACACCGGTTTTTCCAGCCACTCCTCGTCAGAGCGTTGCCTCCGTGACAGTGAACATTCTATTTGCCCTGTCCCAGGCAAAATTGCCATAGAATGGCAGCTGTCAAAATAGTACGCTCGTCTTTGTAGCAAACATTTAATTACAGGTTAGTAATCAAATATCCACATGTTAGTGTAAATATTGTATTAGCAATCATTATATCTACATGTAATACAGAGTAATGAATGACGTGGTCAGTCTTCGTCTGCACCAATGCAACCAACTCCAGATTAGTGCAGCAAATCAAACCGCTAGTTTATCATATGGAGTTAGTCAAAACTAGGAATAAAGAACTTATATGGTGTGGTTAACCTGATACCGGGTAAAACATAGATATTATCAGAACAATTGTGTCACAAGGTTCTGTGCTATACTGGCTGCACTAAGCTACACGGACCACCCGTTGAACTGTTGAACAGTTGGATGAATGAACACTCACCTTCTCTTTGACAATGAAGAATTTCTTGTCCTTCACCTCTCAACCGACTGGATTATTGACCCACCCTGATCGAAAGTACAGAAAGCTGTCTGTACCTTTATATGCCTTCATTTTTGGTTCCAGTGTAAGGGGATGCATTCTCTTTACAAGGTACTGACACATCCCCAAAGTTCAGCTAGCGGTCCAGGATGTAATTGTTATTAAAGGTGTAAATAACGTCGCTGTAACGTGCGCACTATATAGGTCACAAGTGCCCTGGACTTGTGTTTTGTTTGCATACCTTGGTTGTTTGTTTTTTTGCAAGGCAATCTAAACAATTATGAGCTTGAACAGTAGAAAGATTTTCCTGCTTGTGCACAAGCTTGAATTGACAGTGCACGTGTTTTGCCCTCCAGGCTGTCAGAGTAACCCTTGTGACTACGAGTTGGGTGGATAAAAACCCAGCATTGTTGCATGATGGATGATGGATGGTTCTGAGAGTCCCCAGTTACGTAAACGGAGCTACACCTGCTTCAAACCTGGAGATTGTAAACCAAACTTGGTTCCGGCTCAGAGTCGAGACATTGAGCAGGTCGAAAGAGATCTCTGCCCCTGAGTAAGCATCAGAGGAGACAGAGGAAGTGTAAAGAGAGGGGAGAATGTGTGGGTGAGATGGAGGTATGCAGTACTGTGGATGGTGTTTGCCCAGGCCAGAGCACCAGACCGTAAGGCCTTATTACAGCCTGTTATTACAGCCTGTTATTACTGCCTGTTATGAATCGGCTCCAGCTGCTGACAGATTGGAGGAGAAATTGGTCGTGTCAGATTTCATATCACAACTGGAGCAATGGAGTTAGGACAAAGTGCAATAAGGTGTGTGTGTGTGTGTGTGTGTGTGTGTGTGTGTGTGTGTGTGTGTGTGTGTGTGTGTGTGTGTGTGTGTGTGTGTGTGTGTGTGTGTGTGTGTGTGTGTGTGTGTGTGTGTGTGTGTGTGTGTGTGTGTGTGTGTGTGTGTGTGTGTGTGTCCTTAGGCAATATGGTTAGGTGTTGTTATTGTTTCTCATAATGTCACATAGACAATTAGAGGAAAGTACAGTGTTGCCCGAGCCAAATTCCTGACACGCCGTTTATATACTACCCAGCTCTAATACGTGAGACCACAGCAATGTCACAAACATGTAATTAAAGCGTGTTTAAGCCTTTGACTAAGCCAAATTGCACACACAAATGAGTAACACACATACACAGTGCTTTAAAATTAGTAACATCAAATATATAGTGTACACATTAATTAATCACAGACCTAGAGAAATGTATGCAGAGCTCGTTAACAACCACTGAATCAATGCTAATTGGGCAAGAAGAATGAAAAGGAAAAGGAAATTATGGTGTTTTTGGTTCTTACATTTTTGTATTGTTTTTTAAATCTTTTTAAAGACCAATGTGGCATCCAGGGAAAATCACATTTAAAGCCTTTAGCCCAGCCTGTGGAATTCTCCATTACAAGGTGTTAAGGTATTCCAATGTATGTACACAATGTATGTAAGTAGGTTTATTCTGATCATTTATCAAATGGATTGTGTTTAATCCAATTGATTCTGTTACTTCAGTAATCCATCTATTCTGAAGCAAGCTTCGGTGTGTACAATTAGCACCTATTGTAAGAAACTGCCTCTGTCCCTCTTCATGCCAGGGTTGACACTCCCCCTGCCACCTCGGAGTGGCAATTCATCAAGGACTATGTCTTTCACCTGTGTCTGCTCTCACCTGTTTTGTGTTTAGTTCGTTAGTGTCTGCTTATAGTTTTGTCTGTGTCAGTTTGTCGGTCATTGTTTCGGGTACGTTGGGTTCTGGCTCTATGTCGGTGTGTCATGTCTGTATGCTTGTTACTTTATTGTTTGTAAGAGGTTCTCATTTGTTCTTGTGTTTAGTTCAGGGGTTTGGTTGGTATATGTTGGGTGGTTCTGTGGTTGATGTCTCCTTGTCAGGGTTTTATGTCTGTACTCTGTTGGGGGGTTTTCTGTGTTATGCTGGGTTTGGGTGCTTATTTGACCTACGTTACGTGTCATGTAGTGTTTTGCTGTTTTCCGTTTTTAAGAAGTCTGATCCTTGGTTGTGTTTTGTGTTTCAGTGTTTAAGTTCTCTGTTGCAGTGCCTGTCTTGCCTGCATAATGAATAAAACCTGCAAATTCGTAGTATTCTCTGTGCCTGTGTCTATGTCCCGTCATCTGCCAAGGGCAGATCGTGACACCTATTAGCTGAATAATAAGGACAAAACTCTACTGTGTTTTTTTTATTTGTTTGTGCGTGTCAGCGTGCGTGCGTGTGCTCAAATAGGTTATCTTCTTTTCACGGCTATTTAATGTCGGTGACTTGTCTGTATTTAAAATTGCACATACTGATTGCGTTAAATAAGCACAGAGGATTGAAAGAGCAATAGGAGAGACAGAGAAGAGAAACGCAAACAGAATCTCATGTGTGCGACTGATCCCCAGAAGACCAAGTCGTCACCATAACTCAAACCAAGCAGGAGATTGCATTTTAGTGAGATGAAAGTGGGATGCAGCTGTGATGTAGGTTATGACTGAGAAGGAGAGGAGAGCAGACACACTGTAATGTGTGATATGTGTTCGCCTGCCGGCTCTGAGGTGGTAGTGAACAAATTGGATCAGATACTGGTATTCTGTCCTGTGGTGGAATGCATGTTGGGAAGTCACTCACGGATCGCCTCTAACCAGTGAACAGATGACACGTGGTGCATCAGAACCACATTGGCTATATATGTGCTTTTAGAGGAAACAGTAAAGACTTCCTACATATTCTGTATTGCTACCTTGGCTGGTCTCCTTGGAGACCTGGAATGGACTGGAGGTCTCGCAGTCTTGGTCGTGGTCAACTACCCTCTCTCCCCCACTCCCCCTCTCCACCTCTCCCCCACTCCCTCTCTACCACACCCCCCTCTCCCCCTCTCTCTACCTCTCCCTCTCTCCCCCTCCCCCTCCCCCACACTGTAAGGGTTTCAGACAAAGCTCCAGATATAGAGCTAAAACAGACATGCATCCGTCAATGAGAAGCCTTTCTGAAGCTCGACTCTTTGACTTCACTGCAGCAATTTCCCCACCCAGGGGATTAAACACTGAGACTCTCATTTTACTCAATCCACCCAGCGACAGATTTACTCTCCCCATCTATTTATTTACTGCTCTGATGGAAGGATGGAGAGGAATGGACAGAGTGACAAAGTGCCAGGCTGAAATTAAACCTCAAAGCCTGGCGTAATTCACTTTAATTACTTTTCTCTTTCTGCGTTGTTGGGGTAAAACTCCTTTGCTCTTTTCTCAGTGTACCTCTAGCTAACTGGCTCTCTGCTATAAGAGATTAGAAAACAGATGAAATCTGTTTTTTTTTGTAGGCAAATGTTATGGGAATTCTATGGTAATTATTTTAAAATGTAATATATTTAATATAAATGTAATATAAAGAGATGTTCTTTATTAAGTTGAATATGTTGTTGAATAAAATTGGAAATTGAACCCTTTGAATTTTAGCTTGGGACCAAGTGCTTTCTGTCCAAGTCCTTACTCTGTCTCACAGACACGTCCTCACTCTGTCTCACAGACACGTCCTTTCTCTGTCTCTCAGACACGTCCTCACTCTGTCTCTCAGACACGTCCTTTCTCTGTCTCACAGACACGTTCTCACTCTGTCTCACAGACACGTCCTTTCTCTGTCTCACAGACACGTCCTCACTCTGTCTCTCAGACACGTCCTTTCTCTGTCTCTCAGACACGTCCTCACTCAGTCTCACAGACAGATCCATATGTGTCTTGTAACTAAACAAATCTACCTTGATTGAATTATCTCTGTCCTTCTCTCTCTCTTTCTTTCTCTATCTCTTTATATCTCACCCTCTCACTCTCTGTCTTTCCCTCTCTATCCCTTTATATCTCACCCTCTCTCTCTCTTTCTTTCTCTATCTCTTTATATCTCACCCCCTCTCTCTCTTTCATTCTCTATCCGTCTATATCACCCCTTTCACTCTCTGTCTTTCTCTCTCTCTTTATATCTCACCCTCTCTCTCTCTCTCTTTCTTTCTCTCTCTATCCCTTTCTATTTCGCCCTCTCTCACGTCTCGTGTATCCATCTGCTGAGTGTGACAGGTATGTCAGTGTGAGTAATGTGCATCATTAAACAGCTGTGATCAGAAGATAGCCTCTCTGTGCTACGTCGATATCAGCCCCCGTATGCCAACAACAGAGAAACAGCAGACATCTCCCTGGTAACCATATGTAGCGAAGCCCTTGAGAAACTCCACACACATTTTTTATTAGTTACATGCAGTAAAATGTGCAGACATACAGTGATACAGATATAAACCTTCTAAATGTGTCACACTTTATCACTATAGACGAGCTAGTCTGTTGGTAGCCCTCAAAAGGGGATATATTAAAACCCAGGAAGCGGACATAAGTCGTGCTGGATATATTGTAGATGTAATATTTTTTATAAATAATAAGAGAACGGCTGCACACGTCTTCAACGGAAGGCAAATGGACAGGTCATGAGAAATAGATGTGCAGAACCAAGCACCAGGTGTTGTAGAATATATTTCAATACAATTAAATAAGAAGCCCTATTGTCACCTGAGTTTGGAGTGTCTTGCTCACCTCAATTAAATAACATCACACCATTTAAAATGTGTCTACCGTTTAAGCGAAGTCTACAAAAACACCATTCCAGTTTACATTCTTGAAATATTCCAATTAAAATGAGAAAACATTTCAAATGCAGAGAAAACTGTGGACCTTGACTGAAATAACAAATAGGCCTAGATGCTTCAGATTTATGCGTTTGTCGTTCCGTTTCCGGAAGGTTTATGTTTCACTCTGATTGGGTCGCCTCTCGACACCGTGAGTGGTTTTGTAAACATGCGTGCAAATGGGCGCCCGCGCGCACGAGCGTGGGCACTCCCGTTGTGTTGTTCACCTGCTGCCCGCGTGCACTAGCGTGGGCACTCCCGTTGTGTTGTTCACCTGCTGCCCGCGTGAACAGCTTCGCCCGGCGGGAAAATAACGTTCTCTCATTCTAATGGCCGGTCTGTGTGTTGCCATGGAAACGTTTGAAATCACAACTTAATATGTATGGCCTTGGATTCACCGTCGCTGAAACGGACCGCGTTTCCTCCGAATGACTCTTTACGAGTAAAATCGGGTAAAACCGTGTCACACAGTCAGCAGGCGTGACAGCAGAGTTGTTTTGTACAGACGTATGTCGGAATAAAGCACTTTTACGGTTCACATTGGACAGTACCGAGCGTTGTGTGCACTGTCCGACATGTCAATGAGGCTTAGACCAGAACACTCGTTGACTTCTGAATAGAAACACCAATTGTAGAGGGTTCTAGCACTCTATAGGGCCACATGTTCTGCTCTGTCAGGGCTTTTTACAAAGGGAGGCCACGGGTTCTTTGGGTTTAGTCGGGTATAAAGGCGACGACTAAACCTGTTAGGATGTCAGTGCAACAGCAGCTCTCAGAACGACCGCAGTGATGATGGGAAAAGTAAGCAGAACGTTCACCACACACACACACACACACACACACTATGTGTGCTAATTCACCAAGCTGTATTGTGGTTTGTTAAACATACATTTTGATAGTCAAAGTGATGCTTTCTTTCAACGTACCTGTCATTTTCTCAATTGCGCAAAAGAAATGCATTGGCTATTTTCCATAGAACCAACGTATTAGAGCGTATTTGGCAAACTTGGCTAACAATCTAAATGACTTTGTAAAGCCTTGGCACAGCCAGGTTGGTGTCTGTTGTAATCAGAACCAGAAAGAGATTTGTTCTCCAAGATAATTTACGACAAACAAGGACCTTGTTAAACAGTTTATTTCAATGTAGAAAAGCCTAATGTAATCTGCGGGTTCATATATTTTCCGTAGCTCATATATTATTTTGCGTTTCCAGATTATCTTCTACGAGGACAGGAACTTCCAGGGTCGTTCTTATGAAACCACCCAGGACTGCGCTGACATGTCCTCCTACCTGAGCAGGTGTCACTCCTGCCGGGTGGACAGCGGCTTCTTCATGGCCTACGACCGCAACAACTACATGGGGAACCAGTACTTGATGAGGAGGGGCGAGTACCCCGACTACCAGCGCATGGGGATGGGCATGAACGACTGCATCAGGTCCTGTCGTATGATTCCTATGGTAGGTGGTCGTACTGGAAGAACAGTACTGGTAGCCAGGGATGCTTCATGTAGCCAGAACCCCCATAGGGACACTGATACATCTAAACACTCCATATAAGGCCCTGTCGGGCTACTGATGGCTCTGGAGATATCAATTATATTAGACTGGTCCACTCATCTGACCAGTTAAACGTGCACACGTCCTTCCACACATCTGACCAGTTAAACGTGCACACGTCCTTCCACACATCTGACCAGTTAAACGTGCACACGTCCTTCCACACATCTGACCAGTTAAACGTGCACACGTCCTTCCACACATCTGACCAGTTAAACGTGCACACGTCCTTCCACACATCTGACCAGTTAAATGTGCACACGTCCTTCCACACATCTGACCAGTTAAACGTGCACACGTCCTTCCACACATCTGACCAGTTAAACGTGCACACGTCCTTCCACACATCTGACCAGTTAAACGTGCACACGTCCTTCCACACATCTGACCAGTTAAACGTGCACACGTCCTTCCACACATCTGACCAGTTAAACGTGCACACGTCCTTCCACACATCTGACCAGTTAAACGTGCACACGTCCTTTCACACATCTCACCTAACAAACGTGCACACGTCCTTTCACACATCTCACCTAACAAACGTGCGCACGTCCTTTCACACATCTCACCTAACAAACGTGCACACGTCCTTTCACACATCTCACCTAACAAACGTGCGCGCGTCCTTCCACACAGCACAAGGGCAACTTCAGGATGAGGATTTACGACAAGGAGAACTTCGGCGGTCAGATGCACGAGACGATGGAGGACTGTGACTCCATTCCGGAGCGTTTCCGCATGTCAGACTGCCAGTCGTGTAACATCATGGAGGGCCACTGGCTGGGGTACGAGCAGCCCCACTACGGAGGCAGGGTGATGTATCTGAGGCCCGGGGAGTACAAGTCCTTCTCTCACCTGGGCTCAGGAATGACCGGCGTGAGGTTTATGAGCATGAGACGAATCGTGGATAACATGTCCATGTAAATGTGCTCGTCATGTGAACAGGGTTTTTTTAATAAAACGTCCTTCCAATCTCAGTTGTTCTGGGGAAATTGCCTGTTTTTGTACGGCGCGTTCACTCGAAATACACATTGGTAAATGTAAAGGGTGTCTACAGCTTTAACATTTCTGACATGATCATTTACACCTGTGGAAAATGGCTTTGAAGAATATGAGCCGAATTGAAATAGTTTTTCATCGTTCTAATCATTTTTGAGGGAGTATTGCGGAGTTACATTGATTCCTCCACACATCTCACTTTATATTCCTCCACACATCTCACTTTATATTCCTCCACACATCTCACTTTATATTTCTCCACACCTCTCACTTTATATTCCTCCACACATCTCACTTTATATTCCTCCACACATCTCACTTTATATTCCTCCACACATCTCACTTTATATTCCTCCACACATCTCACTTTATATTCCTCCACACCACTCACTTTATATTCCTCCACACCTCTCACTTTATATTCCTCCACACATCTCACTTTATATTCCTCCACACATCTCACTTTATATTCCTCCACACATCTCACTTTATATTCCTCCACACCTCTCACTTTATATTCCTCCACACATCTCACTTTATATTCCTCCACACATCTCACTTTATATTCCTCCACACATCTCACTTTATATTCCTCCACACATCTCACTTTATATTCCTCCACACATCTCACTTTATATTCCTCCACACATCTCACTTTATATTCCTCCACACATCTCACTTTATATTCCTCCACACATCTCACTTTATATTCCTCCACACCTTTCACTTTATATTCCTCCACACCTCCTACTTTATATTCCTCCACACATCTCACTTTATATTCCTCCACACATCTCACTTTATATTCCTCCACACATCTCACTTTATATTCCTCCACACATCTCACTTTATATTCCTCCACATATCTCACTTTATATTCCTCCACACATCTCACTTTATATTCCTCCACACATCTCACTTTATATTCCTCCACACATCTCACTTTATATTCCTCCACACATCTCACTTTATATTCCTCCACACCTCTCACTTTATATTCCTCCACACATCTCACTTTATATTCCTCCACACCTCTCACTTTATATTCCTCCACACATCTCACTTTATATTCCTCCACACATCTCACTTTATATTCCTCCACACATCTCACTTTATATTCCTCCACACATCTCACTTTATATTCCTCCACACATTCAAATAAACTGCACACCATGCTAGCACCGATGGGGTTAAAGTTACCAGATGTTAGCACCGTTTGGGTTATGGTCAGAAGTACCAGTACCAACCTGTTAATGGTGAGGGTCGGGATTAAGTTTAAAGGTTGATTTAGGTTGAAGTTAGGGTTAAGGTTTGATGTTCATTTGGACAGGTTTATGGGATTTGGTTTCCCCGGTTACTGACAGAAATCCTGATCTGACGTACCATGCTTCACCTACAGGAGTTAGGACACTAAATAAGGCTAATCCATATTAAGTAAGGACATTAAATAAGGCTAATCCATATTAAATTAGGACATTAAATAAGGCTAATCCATATTAAATTAGGACATTAAATAAGGCTAATCCATATTAAGTTAGGACACTAAATAAGGCTAATCCATATTAAGTTAGGACATTAAATAAGGCTAATCCATATTAAATTAGGACATTAAATAAGGCTAATCCATATTAAATTAGGACATTAAATAAGGCTAATCCATATTAAGTTAGGACACTAAATAAGGCTAATCCAAATTAAGTTAGGACACTAAATAAAGCTAATCCATATTAAATTAGGGCACTAAATAAGGCTAATCCAAATTAAATTAGGACACTAAATAAGGCTAATCCAAATTAAGCTAGGACACTAAATAAGGCTAATCCATATTAAGTTAGGACACTAAATAAGGCTAATCCATATTAAGTTAGGACATTAAATAAGGCTAATCCATATTAAATTAGGACATTAAATAAGGCTAATCCATATTAAGTTAGGACACTAAATAAGGCTAATCCAAATTAAGTTAGGACACTAAATAAGGCTAATCCAAATTAAATTAGGACATTAAATAAGGCTAATCCAAATTAAGTTAGGACACTAAATAAAGCTAATCCATATTAAATTAGGACATTAAATAAGGCTAATCCATATTAAGTTAGGACACTAAATAAGGCTAATCCAAATTAAGTTAGGACACTAAATAAGGCTAATCCAAATTAAGTTAGGACACTAAATAAGGCTAATCCATATTAAATTAGGGCACTAAATAAGGCTAATCCAAATTAAATTAGGACACTAAATAAGGCTAATCCAAATTAAGCTAGGACACTAAATAAGGCTAATCCATATTAAGTTAGGACATTAAATAAGGCTAATCCATATTAAGTTAGGACACACAGAAACTGTGTGTATGTGTAAGTGAGCACAAACATGATGGGTGTGTGTTCTGAGGTCAGTTAGAAGGAGGTTCTGTGTTTGTGTGGCGGGGTATATATGAGAGATGCTGTGTGTGTGTGTGTGTGTGTGTGTGTTATCATATGAGAGATGCTGTGTGTGTGTGTGTGTGTATTTCATTTGTGTATTGATGTTTGTGTGTGTGATTTCATTTGTGTCTTGATTCCTGTTTACACCTCTCCTACTCCTTCTCTGTCAGGTTCCTGTGTTAATTTGTCAGGTTCCTGAAGGATTCTGTCAGGTTCCTGTCTTCCTACTCTCTGTCAGGTTCCTGTGTTACACCTCTCCTACTCCTTCTCTGTCAGGTTCCTGTGTTACACCTCTCCTACTCCTCTGTCAGGTTCCTGTGTTACACCTCTCCTACTCCTCTGTCAGGTTCCTGTGTTACACCTCTCCTACTCCTCTGTCAGGTTCCTGTGTTACACCTCTCCTACTCCTCTGTCAGGTTCCTGTGTTACACCTCTCCTACTCCTCTGTCAGGTTCCTGTGTTACACCTCTCCTACTCCTCTGTCAGGTTCCTGTGTTACACCTCTCCTACTCCTCTGTCAGGTTCCTGTGTTACACCTCTCCTACTCCTCTGTCAGGTTCCTGTATGTTACACCTCTCCTACTCCTCTGTCAGGTTCCTGTGTTACACCTCTCCTACTCCTCCATCAGGTTCCTGTATGTTACACCTCTCCTACTCCTCTGTCAGGTTCCTGTGTTACACCTCGCCTACTCCTTCTCTGCAACCCAGGTAAATGTGCTGCTTTGAAAAATAGCAAATGTTTCTGTTTGCTCAGTTTTGTCTGCTCTCCAGAGGTTGCTTCCCTGACAGCTGTGGTCAAAAAGCACGCTGCAGGAATGTAATGGACACATTTTTATGGACTGCTGCTTCTTGATAGCCAGAACACAATTATTCATTCGCTCCGTTCTTCCATGAAGACACGTCTCTGTGTTTTTAATTGCATTGGCCAGAGCCTCAACATGGTTCGTGTTGTCAGAAAAATGGCTTCCGTAGAGAAGGCACTGAACTGTGCTGGATAGTTCTGACTAATAACACCAATCACACACTCAAATATACCCCGGTGTGGGAGTGATGCATGATGGGACTGGTTAACACGAAAACAACTGAGGCGCTTAGTGCCTTATTTCAGTCAAAGTCCCCCTTGTGTGTGTGTGTGTGTGTGTGTGTTACAAAACTGTGTGTGTACATGTGTGTGTGTGTGTGTGTGTGTGTGTGTGTTTTGTCTAATCCACTTCCATCTCCTGAAGAGGTATGAACTGTAATAAAGGATATCCAATCCCCGGGTAAGAGGTCAAAGGTTGTGACCCTGTGATCCAGGCCCACTAGGCCAGTCCTAACAGTTTTCAGTGAAATATAATTAAACATGCTGACATTATTATTCTTCATCCACATCAAGACATCTCTTGTGTCCTTGGTGCAGTAATGCTCAGATATTTGTACCCATTTCTAGGGAGTTGGGTTAGGGTTAAAGTTAGGGTTAGTGTGTGTCCTACATGTAGACTGGTTAGGGTTAGGGTTAGGGTTTGTGTTAGGGTTGTCACGATACTGTGATGTTTTACCACATGATCATGCATATGCATCAACTTGTTGTGTTGCGGGATCTTAAAATACCAGGATCTTAAAAAGAAACCCATTTTCTAGTAATCCAGTTTGAAGGATGTTTTTATTCCCTTTTCCCTGACTCCAAGACCGCTGTTTACATCCTGTTTCTAATGAATATGTGTGACACCAGCCCTGGTGGATCATTTATTTAGCTGATCTACAACCTGACACAAACGTTTGAACATTCTCCTGACATTGTGACAGTATTTTCCTTAAATGTGGGACTGGGATCTGAGCGTGACTCAGAGGGTGAGACGAATTGAACTTAAAAAAAAAAGCCTTCATATGTTCCAAACACAGAAAATACCAGGCAGGCAAGAGCAGGATTGCTATAATAAAATACCATTACAATGTGCCATATAAAGGCCTAATTGCTTCTGATGTACTGTATACATAATTACTTTTATTTTGAAGTACTGGAAGTGCATTGTGGGTGCTAGGGGACAACCCTCCTTATACTCCTCTTTCAGGAAGTCATAAGACTCAGACTCCTAGCTTGGTTAGCGACCAATTGACAACTTCAGATCTCACTGTCCAAACTCCCTCCAAAAGCCTCATACACAAATGAACAGCCTCTCCCAGCTCCTTCTAATGGGTACAGCCCACCCTTCTAATCCAGCATGCCCAACACGTCTACCCACCACGGTGCCAGTCTGCCCACCAGGGTGCCAGTCTGCCCACCAGGGTGCCAGTCTGCCCTTTGTTCTTGTCTTCCAGGTAGCTAGCTTGGATGCCCCTGATATACAGTTAAGGAAGACTAGTGCACCTCTGAGCCTCAAGCTATACTTTGGTCCAAACGTGAACATCTGAGATGAGAGAAAGCGAGAGAGGTAGAGAGGGAGGAGGGTAGGGAGGGAGGAGGGAGGACGGGAGAGAGGGAGGACGGTAGAGAGGGAGGAGGGAGGACGGGAGAAAAGGAGGACAGGAGAGAGGGAGGAGAGAGGAGGGTAGAGAGGGAGGAGGGTAGGGAGGGAGGAGGGAGAGAGGGAGAGAGGGAGGGGGAGAGAGAGAGGGGAGAAATTGAGAGAAAGGGAGGAGGGAGAGAGGGAGGAGGGAGGACGGGAGAGAGGGAGGAGGGAGGACGGTAGAGAGAGAAGACGGGAGAGAGGGAGGAGGGAGAGAGGGAGGACGGGAGAGAGGGAGGAGGGAGGGAGGAGGGAGAGAGGGAGGACGAGAGAGAGGGCGGAGGGTAGGGAGGGAGGACGTTAGAGAGAGAAGACGGGAGAGAGGGAGTACGGTAGAGAGAGAAGACGGGAGAGAGGGAGTACGGTAGAGAGATAAGACAGGAGAGAGGGAGGAGGGAGAGAGGGAGGGAGGGAGGGAGGGAGGGGGAGGGAGGGAGGGAGGGAGGGAGGGAGGGAGGGAGGGGAGAGGGAGGACGAGAGAGAGGGCGGAGGGTAGGGAGGGTAGGGAGGGAGGACGTTAGAGAGAGAAGA
Source organism: Dallia pectoralis (assembly GCA_029465975.1). Lineage (NCBI taxonomy): Eukaryota > Metazoa > Chordata > Actinopteri > Esociformes > Umbridae > Dallia > Dallia pectoralis. The sequence goes on along the minus strand of CM055738.1, from coordinate 7,246,502 downwards.
CGGGAGAGAGGGAGTACGGTAGAGAGAGAAGGGAGAGAGGGAGGACGAGAGGGAAAAAAGAGAGCTGAGCAGAACAATAATGCCTCACCACAGACTGTCTTTTTTAACCGAGACATCTATTAGCCATTCTCCTCATACTCCTCCTGTCCTCATACCTCTCATATAATCTCCTCACACCTCTCATATAATCTCCTCACACCTCTCATATATTCTCCTCACACCTCTCATATAATCTCCTCACACCTCTCATAAAATCTCCTCATACCTCCCATATAATCTCCTCATACTTTTCATATAATCTCCTCATACCTCTCATATCATCTCCTCACACCTCTCATATAATCTCCACACCTCTCATATCCTCTCCTCATACCTCTCATATAATCTCCTCACACCTCTCATATCCTCTCCTCATACCTCTCATATAATCTCCTCACACCTCTCATATAATCTCCTCATACCTCTCATATCCTTTCCTCATACCTCTCATATAATCTCCTCACACCTCTCATATAATCTCCTCATACCTCTCATATAATCTCCTCATACCTCTCATATCCTCTCCTCATACCTCTCATATAATCTCCTCACACCTCTCATATAATCTTCTCATACCTCTCATATAATCTCCTCACATTTCTCATATCCTCTCCTCATACCTCTCATATCCTCTCCTCATACCTCTCATATAATCTCCTCACACCTCTCATATAATCTCCTCATACCTCTCATATCCTCTCCTCACACCTCTCATATAATCTCCTCACACCTCTCATATAATCTCCTCATACCTCTCATATCCTCTCCTCATACCTCTCATATAATCTCCTGATAGCTCTCATATAATCTCCTCATACTTTTCATATCCTCTACTCATACCTCTCATATAATCTCTCATACCTCTCATATAATCTCCTCACACTTCTCATATCCTCTCCTCATACCTCTCATATAATCTCCTCACATCTCTCATATAATCTCCTCATACCTCTCATATCCTCTCCTCATACCTCTCATATAATCTCCTCACACCTCTCATATAATCTCCTCACATCTCTCATATCCTCTCCTCATACCTCTCATATAATCGCATACCTCTCATATAATCTCCTCACACCTCTCATATAATCTCCTCATACCTCTCATATCTTCTCCTCACACCTCTCATATCATCTCCTCATACCTCTCATATAATCTCCTCACACCTCTCATATAATCTCCTCATACCTCTCATATCCTCTCCTCACACCTCTCATATAATCTCCTCATACCTCTCATATAATCTCCTCACACCTCTCATATAATCTCCTCATACCTCTCATATCTTCTCCTCACACCTCTCATATAATCTCCTCATACCTCTCATATCCTCTCCTCATACCTCTCATATAATCTCCTCATACCTCTCATATCCTCTCCTCATACCTCTCATATAATCTTCTCATACCTCTCATACAGGGATGGAAATTAAAAATATTGTCCACCGGCCACTGTGGCTGGTGGATTTCAAAATCTACCAGCCACTCAATGTTTTTACCAGCCACATAGACAAAAAAAACACTTAGGCCTACTTTCATTGCCATTCGTAATCTTGAAATGGCCTTTCTTTTTCGCGATTGCGTGGGCGTTCCTAAACAGTATTTTCATCATTTTCATCAACTGGGCAGTGCTGTAGTGGTGTCTGGTTAGGTGGGTATACTGTGAATTTAGAGATCTCAATCACACGCCTTGGTCAGCATGCCATGGACACAAACGAGAGTACACACAATATGAAAGTAAATTGAGGTTTTCAAGTGATTTTTTTCTCCCAATTTTTTATGTTTATTAAACGTCTCTTACACCATTTCCATAAAAAAACAAAGCTGTGCAAAATGTGGGTGTATTCTATAAAACAATCTGATAGTGATTTGAAGTTTCAAGGCCAACTGGTTAAACAGCTATTGAATTAATAACGTTGAAACTTGTACTTTATAGACGGTCCCTAACTATAAGCAGACGGAGGTTTCTGTCCGCCGATCACCCGGGTGTAGTGTGTCTGCTTGCCTCCTCATACTTCTCATATAATCTCCACATACTTCTCATATCCTTTCGTTGCACCCTGTATCCTCTCCTCTCTTTCTCCTCTAACTCTGATAAGCTTCCTACAAAGACAGGGGCCAGACTGATGAACTGCCTCACTCCACACACACACACACACACAATCACACACACACACACACACACACACACAATCACACACACACACACACACACACACACACTCATACACACACACACACACACACACAATCACACACACACACACACAGACACACACACACACTCACACACACACACACACACACACACACACACACACACACACACACACACACACACACACACACACACACACACAAACACTCACACACACACACACACACACACACACACACACACACACACACTCACACACAGACACACACTCATACACACAGCTCCACTCTGATATTCCCCTAGCTCATTTCGCCCACTCTACCTATAAACCAAATTATTAATCTGTTCTTCCGTAGCATGCAGCACACACATCGATTGGTTTAATGCTAACCAGCATTGATCTCTAGCCTGCTAATAACATTACAGGGATTGTAACTTGTGAAGATGCATGGTGGTTCCTGGTGTTTGCACAGAGACAACGGTCTAACAATTGGAGTGTATGAGCAGTAATAAGGGCTTTTCCCCACTGACTCCTGAACGCCGTATAATTGCTCTGGACTGAGTAGGTGAAAATCCATTGGTTGATGGTGGTGGGTGTTTCTTCTTTGTCAGGCTTTGTCAATAGTACCCGAATAGCACCTGTGGGTGGAGCCGGCCAACTGTGGGAAACCTGGAGATATTTTAGCCACTAACTAAATACTGCTGCTTGACTTGGGTTGACAAGGTGAACAGTGGGTACTCCACAGCTTCCTGAGTTACATTACAGATTAAATCTCTTCCTTATCTCCTGCTCCTCCTCTCCCCTACTACCTTCCTCCTGCTCCTCCTCTCCTTTCACTCTCTCCTCTTCCTCCCCTCCTACCTTCCTCCTGCTCCTCCTCTCCTTTCACTCTCTCCTCTTCCTCCCCTCCTACCTTCCTCCTGCTCCTCCTCTCCTTTCACTCTCTCCTCTTCCTCCCCTCCTATCTTCCTCCTGCTCCTCCTCTCCTTTCACTCTCTCCTCTTCCTCCCCTCCTACCTTCCTCCTGCTCCTCCTCTCCTTTCACTCTCTCCTCTTCCTCCCCTCCTACCTTCCTCCTGCTCCTCCTCTCCTTTCACTCTCTCCTCTTCCTCCCCTCCTATCTTCCTCCTGCTCCTCCTCTACTTTCACTCTCTCCTCTTCCTCCCCTCCTATCTTCCTCCTGCTCCTCCTCTCCTTTCACTCTCTCCTCTTCCTCCCCTCCTACCTTCCTCCTGCTCCTCCTCTCCTTTCACTCTCTCCTCTTCCTCCCCTCCTACCTTCCTCCTGCTCCTCCTCTCCTTTCACTCTCTCCTCTTCCTCCCCTCCTACCTTCCTCCTGCTCCTTCTCTCCTTTCACTCTCTCCTCTTCCTCCCCTCCTATCTTCCTCCTGCTCCTCCTCTCCTTTCACTCTCTCCTCTTCCTCCCCTCCTATCTTCCACCTGCTCCTCCTCTCCTTTCACTCTCTCCTCTTCCTCCCCTCCTACCTTCCTCCTGCTCCTCCTCTCCTTTCACTCTCTCCTCTTCCTCCCTTCCTACCTTCCTCCTGCTCCTCCTCTCCTTTCACTCTCTCCTCTTCCTCCCCTCCTATCTTCCTCCTGCTCCTCCTCTCCTTTCACTCTCTCCTCTTCCTCCCCTCCTACCTTCCTCCTGCTCCTCCTCTCCTTTCACTCTCTCCTCTTCCTCCCCTCCTATCTTCCTCCTGCTCCTCCTGTCCTTTCACTCTCTCCTCTTCCTCCCCTCCTATCTTCCACCTGCTCCTCCTCTCCTTTCACTCTCTCCTCCCTCAGTGTTTCCTACTTACAGGTACATATAGTGGTCGTCTGATTGACTGCTCTGTTTACAAAACAAAGTTCCTGGCTATGTTGTTACTGACATTTGAAAATGATGTCTTGTTGTGATCACCTAGACTCCTTGAAGGACAAGGTAACTCAAGGCCTGAAATATAAACCCATGCTGAAAACATTTCTGTCTAGAGTAATGCGTCCTCAATGCCACATGCTTGCGGTACATCTAAACAGTATTCACCTTGATACTTTGCATTGGAAGTGCACTCATCTCCTTTAAAAGCATACTGTAGAAGCAGATTTAAACGTTATTTTCAGATCTCCTCTTCAGACCTCTTCAAATCTCCTCTTCAAATCTCCTCTTCAAATCTCCTCTTCAGATCTCCTCTTCAGATCTCCTCTTCAGATCTCCTCTTCAAATCTCCTCTTCAGATCTCCTCTTCAGATCTCCTCTTCAGATATCTTTTTCAGATCACCTCTCCAGATCACCTTTTTAGATCTCCTCTTCAGGTCTCTTCAGATCTCCTCGTACATTACATTTTCAGATAAACGACAAGGCTAAAGAAGAATTGAGATTCGGTCTACAAGCACCAACCCTCTTAGAAAAGCAGAACAATTTACTTGAGAAAACCCAGGGGCGAGATAGAAACAGTGAACCAAGAACCAGCATGCCGAGTGAATATCATTATGCAAAGCGGTGCCTCATCCGATTCAGTGTTCGTAGTTCTATTTGGTGAGAACGCATCGCTATCGGACGTAGGCAAAGCCCAAGCTCTAAAAAGATATGTTTACAAAGAATCAATCAGACCATAGACTGCTAAGTGGACTGGTTGAACGTGATGTTGGGTTTGGAGTGTTTAGGTTTCAGAGAGCCCCGTGGTGTTGGCCAACCGATTAAATAAAACAGGTCCACTTTCCATTTTCCATTTTAGTCGTATTGCAGACTAAATGCAGAATGACAGCGTGACAGATGGTTCATTTGAAGTACGGTCGCTAGGTGAGACAACCAAACCACACGGTAATAATAAAGGTTTACACACAGTGCCATAAAATATTATTTTACCCGTTCCTGATTTCCACTTTTATCGCCTGTTTTTCACACTAAATGGTGTCATGTCTTAAAACTAACTGTAATTACAATACAGAGAGAACCCGAGTGAACATGTTCAGTGTTGAAACAGTTATCCAATCCAAAGGCCCTGTGTGGAAAAGTGTTTGCCCCCCTGAACAGAAAATAAGTGCTTGAGCCGCCTCTAGCAGATACAACTGCAACCAATAGCTTCGTATTATTGGAGATCAGTCTTTTTCATCACCAACGAGGAATGTTGACCCACTCTGCTTTGTAGAATTGAGCGACATTGGAGGGTTTTTGAGCTTTAAACTGCTCGTTTAAGGTCCTGCCACGCCATCTTAATGGTGTTCAAGACATGACTTCAACTAGGCCACTCCGATACCTTAATTGTTTTTTTTCTGAGACATTCTGAGATGGAATGATTCCTGTATTTCGAACCATTGTCTTACAGCATAACCCAATTACGCTTCCGACCACATATCACGACCAAAACAACGGACCCAAGCGGAGACACTGAGACGGAGACCAGGTAAGATGAAACCAAGGTTTAGGCGTAGGCAAGATCGTGGTCGGGGACAGGCAATGAACATAACAGGTACGTAGGCCGCAGTAACCAAGGGTCAGGCTGGTTCAGAGTGACGGAGAAACGGAAGCTGGTCAACCGAACTGGGAGATCAAACAGAACAGGTAACAGGAAACCACAGGTAGCATAAACAGGGTAACGCTGGAAACGAATGCAAAGACAAACGATCTGGCATGAGAGGAACAGGAAACACAGACATATAAAGACCAGGAAATAATGACACATAGGGAACACCTGGTGGATATGGGTGGAGACAATGGCAAGCCAGGTGAAACAGATCATGGTGTGACACCACAGAACGGTCACCAAACATTCTCTTTCAGAATGATCTGTTAGAGAGCAGAGCTCATGGTTCCTTCAGTTGTGGCAAGTTTCCAGTCCCTGAGGCAGCAGAGCGTCCCCACACAATAATTCTACCTGCACCATGTTCGACTGTTTGGGAGTGCGTTCTTATCGTAGAATACTGCGTTTACTGTCCTCCTAAATGGCTTGATATCTGTCAAACATGGTATTTCTTCAGTTAGTTCGCCGGCAGCGTTGAGTCATCGGTCTGGTTGCTGTCTGGCGTTGATCCAAATTGAACTCAAAACGTGAAGGCTTTTAATGTAGAGCGAGGACTTAAAACACACATACATACATATACACTGAACACATTCACACACGACCTCTAGAAAGGTGTAGGCTACAGATCACATTTATTCCCAGTGTCACTGATCTACTGTATCTCATTCTCCCTCTGGTTCCCACTGTAGTTACACACGCAAATACTACAATAGAAGCTTCGCGGTAGAAAGCGGAAACTGACTCCATGTGTAAAATATGTCTGTTATTGTTTCTGATCGTTTATTTCCCAGAATACCAGGCTGGATATCAAATCTGGCTAAACATCAGATAGAAGGCCCTTTTCTATCACATCGTTATGGACGATTCCGTTTCTAGAGCGTGTATAGTTGACTGCTAATGCAGGGGAATCTGGCTTCTGACTTCTAGAAATGTTACAGTGAAGGAGCGAACATACGGGAGGGTTTGGCTGTTCGTACACATTCACACGCCTTCTGTTTGTTATACGTACACGTGAAATATGTGTGCATAAACATGTAACGGGATTAATTACTGCACCTGTTCTCTCCTCCGTCACATCGTTCAGGAAAATATATGTTGTCTTTGATGAGTGGCGGCAATGACGGGGGTTTTGGATGTAAACACATTTCCATGGAAACGGTGCCGCTATCATGCAAGTTATTAACTTGGATGTTAATGACTTGCCTGTGTCATATACTTCTGACAGAAGTATATGAAATAACTAAGCCAAAGGCAAGCGCATTTTCTAATTTCAATTTTGGCATCAGACCATCTTCAATTGCACGTCATCATGGTAAAAATGTGTTTATACGGGTGTCTGTTTGCTGAGTGTCTGTCTGTCTGGTGAGTGTCTGTCTGTCTGTCTGGTGAGTGTCTGTCTGTCTGTTGTGGGCACTGTGTGTGTGTGTGTGTGTGTGTGTGTGTGCGTGTGTGCGTGCGCGCGTGCGTGCGTGTGTGTGTGTGTCTGGCCTTAGAGGACATTTAGCATCTCTGGCAGTCCCATGCTTTATCTTCTACTGCAGGACTAATATGCACAGAGGATAATGTAGAGTACAAAGAACTGTGCTTAATTTCATTTCTGCTTAATTATCTCCTACAAGAAGACCTCTAGGAGAAAATCATTACATTCTGGATTGAATGTCCTTTCTAATTTTCTGCCATTGTTGCCGTTTTATATAATGGACGTTTCCGGCCATGAAGTGACTTGGGAGACAAATGCAATGAAGTACAGACTGCTGCTTGCTATGAATATTGTTTGGTCACTGTAAAAGCAAATGGTGGCAGTTAGGACAAATTGATATAGCTAACGGGATGTTACAAGAATGATATCCATAGATCGAACCAATTCATACACAAGTTTTAAATTATTTAACTTAAACACTACATGACAGGAACCTTCCCAGCTAGGCAAGTACTTTACCAACATCTGCTCCAGTCTGTGTTTGGGTTGAATCAAGTGTGTGTGTGTGTGTGTGTGTGTGTGTGTGTGTGTGTGTGTGTGTGTGTGTGTGTGTGTGTGTTGAGTGTGAGTTGAGTGTGTGTTTGTGTAGAGTCCCGTGAGTGTTTGGGTAGTGTACAGATTTTTTTTAAGTCCACAGCTTTCTTGAAAAAAAGGATTAGGCAATTAGAATCAAGTGCAACTTGCTGTAGTATCTTCCAGATAGTTCATATTAGATATTCATATTATTTTTTATACTTTTATCTTCATCGTCTATATTGACTAAATAACACAGCATGGGTTAAATAATTCCTAGACTAAAAATGCCACGACTACTTGCTGAGCGGGGTTGTCAAGAAGTGCAAGTTAAAAGCTAGTTAAAAGTGAATCAGGAAACGGCCACTCATATTTTTTTATGGGTCTCCAGCTTCGTCATCTTGGCTCAAGCAGCGCATGTTCTAACAGCGGGATTCCGGAGACAGACAGATGCTCCCGGAGAACCGTAATGGAGGATAGAGGGGCAGTTTCATAACCTCGGATGGGCGGAGCTTGGAAGGGTGGGCGGAGCTCGGATGGGCGGAGCTTGGCGGCTATTCTGGAAGCTCTCTGGACGAGACGCGACACCGAGGCGGAGGAAAACAGGCACAGCGAAAAGTGAAAGAGAGAATCCCATTTGCACACAGTAGTTACAGTATGGGCGCGTTTCAATGGGGCCAAACGAACCGTTCCACCTCTTTCGGGATGTGAATAATCTACAGAACTCGGATGGGTTCTTCGGAATATAAATGGTTCACATTGCAACAGTTCGTATTCTTATCCACTCAGCAGGCTGCAGTTATTCAACATATATAGTTGTAGGTTTTAACCGGGTTGCCAACCGTGGGTCCGCGGACTGGCACGCGGCCCAAGTTGTTTATAACATTTAAGAATATCAAGGTGGACAGACTGGGAGGAGGAGCAGGACTCCTGGAGGAGTAGCCTAAGTTGGAAACCCGGGCAAGGTGGGGCCGAACCGACGACTGCACACGGGGTTATTATTGAGGAACTGGTTTGGAGCGACCAGGAGCAGAGACACAGGGGTTTAGGAGAAACACACGTTTGATATGCATTGGAATGTAACGGGGGGAGATTAATGCACAACTGCTTGGTGATCAGCATACGGGTCCAGTAGTCCAGGCTACAGTGCACAGAGCCCGGGGTTTTCTACACATATCACACGGCGGGTTGGGTTTTGGAATATTTGGATCGTACGTTTCGGATTTGGGGGACTCATTTCCCCAGCCCCGGTTGGACCATGGCGGACGACGACGTGCTGTTTGAAGATGTGTACGAGCTGTGTGAGGTCATTGGAAAGTAAGTGGCACGTTGCTTTTTATTACACGCTGCGGTTATTCTGTAGATGTCTGCTCGGGTCCCCTGTCTGGAGTGGTCTGTGTGTACACACACCGACACACACACGGTTATCTGTCTGTCTGCCTCTCTCTCTCTCTCCGTATCTCTCTCTCTTACACAAACACGCGACACATTTCCAGTTCAAGTCACACATGTAGTTAACAGCCATCAATCTCCCGTGCAATACTGCTCTTCCCTCACATTCCGCACATTGGCAGCTATTTGTAGGGTGTGATTTCCCAGGGAGATGAGATGGCAACACGCATATGTGCCATCCATCCATGCATATGTGCCATCCATCCATGCATATGTGCTGACGTGCGAAATGCTAACAGCATACAGCCACTTTCAGCTGTGACCTGGGCTGCATGCAGTCACTGCGCTAATATTGCCTATATTGCATTTGTACAGGAAATCCAATATCAGATCCAATGCAATCCTCGCCTCTCACTTTGCCTTCTGCCGTCCTTATGCCGTCTGTGTGCGTGGTCCACGCACTGACATCAACATATTCTCTACTGTTTATGCTATTCTACGTGTCGTAAGCGAGTCCTCCTCCTCAGCTGGCGTGCGTGCGTGCGTGTGGGTTTGAATCTCTCAGTGTGGGATGACGCTGATGACACATCAGAACAGTGATTATGGTGAATGAAAAGTGATCAACAGGCCTCCTGTACCAAGTATTAATGCGTTAGGACACTGTCACTCTGTGTGTCTGTTTCATTATGTCTCGGATGCTCCCTGTGACGTTTACTGTTCAGTGGCACTCTAATTACTTAGTCATGGTTTGGAGACTGTTTGTAATAAACCGTTTTTGAAAAGAGAGAGAGAGAGACATTTATATGATTCTATAGGACAGAAAAATGCGTTTATAATTTCATGCGTTTTCAGTCAGTTAGCAAGTCCTTGAAAATCAGGTCTTAAATCCTGCGTTGAGACTATTGCAATACAACACATTAATCACACGGACAGGATCAGGTTATGTTGGGTGTGTGTGTGTGCCTGGACTGACTGGGCATTGGGCCTACTGTAACATGTTTAGGCAGGTCCAAAACCCGTGTGAAAAACATGACACGTAAAAGTCCTCTCAGTGCGTGCTAGCAGTACATCCGTAGGAGTGGGTTGTAATGCTGACACTGAATGGTGTCACATGCTCAAACACCTGTTACCTGAGGCCGCGTAGCCACACAGAGCAAGCTGTAGTTCAGCAATGATCTCACGACAGCTTTCCCACTGGCCTACGACCAGTTAAAAAGTGCCTTCACAGTGTGTTTTTGTGAGAAACCAGCGCCAAGTAGAGAAGGGTTCAATGTGTCCGAATGGCTGGGAAATATGAAATGTTTGTGATAACGGAAAATGTTGTTTGAAACTGGTGGATGAAAACCAAATGGCGTGGAGGCGTGACCCCAATGCTGAACCAATCCAATTGCAGTACTTATGTCCACTAGCCATCATGTCCCTTATGGTTAACGCCGGGTCTGTAGATAACATACTGTGATCCACGTTCTGTGATCCACGTTCTGTGATCCACGTTCTGTGATCCACGTTCTGTGATCCACGTTCTGTGATCCACTTTCTGTGATCCACGTTCTGTGTCATCCACGTTCTGTGATCCACGTTCTGTGATCCACGTTCTGTGATCCACTTTCTGTGATCCACGTTCTGTGATCCACGTTCTGTGATCCACGTTCTGTGATCCACGTTCTGTGATCCACGTTCTGTGATCCACTTTCTGTGATCCACGTTCTGTGTCATCCACGTTCTGTGATCCACGTTCTGTGATCCACTTTCTGTGATCCACGTTCTGTGATCCACGTTCTGTGATCCACGTTCTGTGATCCACGTTCTGTGATCCACGTTCTGTGATCCACTTTCTGTGATCCACGTTCTGTGATCCACGTTCTGTGATCCACGTTCTGTGATCCACGTTCTGTGATCCACGTTCTGTGATCCACGTTCTGTGATCCACGTTCTGTGATCCACGTTCTGTGATCCACGTTCTGTGATCCACTTTCTGTGATCCACGTTTTGTGATCCACGTTCTGTGATCCACGTTCTGTGATCCACGTTCTGTGATCCACGTTCTGTGATCCACGTTCTGTGATCCACGTTCTGTGATCCACGTTCTGTGATCCACGTTCTGTGATCCACGTTCTGTGATCCACGTTCTGTGATCCACGTTCTGTGATCCACGTTCTGTGATCCACGTTCTGTGATCCACGTTCTGTGATCCACGTTCTGTGATCCACGTTCTGTGATCCACGTTCTGTGATCCACGTTCTGTGATCCACGTTCTGTGATCCACGTTCTGTGATCCACTTTCTGTGATCCACTTTCTGTGATCCACGTTCTGTGATCCACGTTCTGTGATCCACGTTCTGTGATCCACGTTCTGTGATCCACTTTCTGTGATCCACTTTCTGTGATCCACGTTTTGTGATCCACGTTCTGTGATCCACGTTCTGTGATCCACGTTCTGTGATCCACTTTCTGTGATCCACGTTTTGTGATCCACGTTCTGTGATCCACGTTCTGTGATCCACTTTCTGTGATCCACGTTTTGTGATCCACGTTCTGTGATCCACGTTCTGTGATCCACGTTCTGTGTTTCGGCTGCAGCTGCTACCATCCCTGGCCTGATCCTGTCCTAGTGGAGCCCAGCGACCAATCAACTAGAACAGATATCGAGAGACACAACAGAAGTGCCGGAATTCTTCACGTCCCCGGCGTTCGCCTGACCCGGCGGACACGCGTGCTTCGTTTCTGTCAGTTCCGATGTGCTCTGCGTTGTTCGAACGACGCCATCTGTGTTTCCATCGGTCTTTGGCTGCCGGACCGGTGCTCTGTTGAACGCGATGAATTAGTGAAGTGTTCAATTGATTTGATCCTGAGAGAAAAGAGATTAGCCAAGACTGTGAAGGCATTTCTTTAAAAGCTTCGCGCTCCATCTCCTCGGGGTTAGATTGCATAGTGATGAGATGGGTCTATATATAGGTCGGCTTAGCTCGGGACTATGTGGAGAAGAGCAAGGTTTGTGCGGTATGCTGTTTCAGAGTACGTGTGTGTGATCGAGATTTAGGTGTGTGTGTGTGTGCAGGATTTAGGCCTAAGCTCTCATTTTTAGAACAGTGACCTCGGACACAAATCCTGTCTGTCAGCCTGAGCGTGTGTGTGTCTGTGTGTCTGAAGCCGTTGATGCAGATCCCTGTGGGTTCTCTAGGGTTTCTGATACACTTGATATGACACCTATAACAGACAGATGCCTAAACTCACTGCTCTGGACTGGCCTGAGTCTGCGAGGAAAACTCACTGCTCTGGACTGGCCAGAGTCTGCGAGGAAAACCCAGTGCTCTGGACTGGCCTGAGTCTGCAAGGAAAACTCACTGCTCTGGACTGGCCTGAGTCTGCAAGGAAAACTCACTGCTCTGGACTGGCCTGAGTCTGCAAGGAAAACTCACTGCTCTGGTTGTGTTGGTGTAGGCATTTTAACTGAGAGAACATGTTCTACCAACAAAATGTAATTTACCACTCTGGTTCCCTGGACAGCATGTTCTTGATATTCTGTTTTATGTTTTATGGTCATCTGGCCCAAGAGTTTCTGTTTCAGGTGGTACATAGAATATATCAGCCATCATACACTAAATTATAATGTCACTCACGTCAGCCCGGCCCATTCCTGCCCGGCCCATTCATGCCCGGCCCACTTCGGCACGGCCCACATCGGCCCGGCCCACTTCGGCACAGCCCACTTCAGCACGGCCCACTTTAGCACGGCTCACTTCAGCACGGCTCACATCAAAGGCAGAAATCTCTTTTTTGATGGTTGCTTTAAAGGTGCACACAAGTCTTATAATCTCCAACGGTTATCAAATCATGCATATCAAATAAAGCTCTTCCCGAACTTCCTAAGCCAGCCACCAGGGGAATATTTGGCTGTGCGCGCACCCTCCAGCGACAGCCTGAGTAATATACAACAGAGCAGACGGCAAAACGAAAATCAAATGTCTGGATCAGAAGGTGAAGAGCTAGTCCCTCGAAATTAATTATCATCTGTTGTTTGTACGCATTTTGGAATTGGGGCAAGTGATGTTATGCAAGAACAAATCAGATGCACGGGGTGCTTAAGACTTGTAGACGTTAGCAGGAATGTAGCTCAAGATGGAAGGGAAAGCAGTTGTCTGTTCACTTAAATGTGAAAGTTCAATAAAAATATGTTGTCCCTAAAAACCATGAATAATTGTGATAAAAAATCGTGATCTCAATATTGATAAAAAATAATCGTGATTATCATTTTGGCCATAATCGTGCCGCCCTAATTGATGTTATGGTTGGGTATAGTAAAGTATAGTAAGAATAATAATATTTTCTGTCATTAACTTTATTGTTAAGGACAATGTGTGTGCTTGTTTTCCTGTCCCTTGAGTAGTGTAGTATTTTCTTTGCCACCAGAGCATTCAACCAGAGAATGGCTAATTATGTGGTGTTATGGCTCCTTAATGGGTAATTGGATCACTTGTGTGTGTGTGTTTGTGTCTGCGTGTCCCTGTATGTGTATGTGTGTGCGATTGTGCGGGTTTTTACTTACTTTGCGGGTAACTATTCTATCATAATTCATAGCCCTGTGTTTGGTGTTGGGTTATCTAGGCTTAGCCAAGAATCAATATTTGTAGAGTTAGATTGGGTGTTGGGTTGGGTGTTGGGATTAGGGTTGGGTGTTCGGTTGGGTTTTACAATCGATATTATGACTCAAAGCAGACCTATGTCCCCAATTAATGCAGAAATCCTTGCCAGTGTGCAGGAAAGATGTTCAGGTAATTCCTTGACATAATACAATGTTCAATGTTTGTGCAGTTACCCATTGACACATCTTCAATGGCACAAACAAGTGTCAATGATGAGCATTTTATATACATTTCAAACCTGATCTAAGCTCTTACCTTAAACAATTGGAATGATCTCGACCTTAGCTCATAGCTAAACCAGTTAGATTATCTGAACTTTAGCTCATAGCTTAACCAGTTAGATTATGCAATTTTAGCCCATAGCTAAACCAGTTGGAATGATCCAAACCTCTGCCGATAACTAAATCAAACAGAGTCATCCGAACCAAATCAGCGAGAGTAATCCAAATATTATCCTGTATCTAAATGTGTTGTAAGGATCCAAGCCTTTAAATGACTTAAACTAACCGTCAACCTCTTTGGGATATAGACATTAAAACTGTCTATCAAGTACATCCTGGTCCAATATTTAATAAAATATGGAACAAACAGGTTTAGTTGCAAGTCAAAACCAGTGCACAGTGACAGTTGTCACTATGGTGACCGGGTCCTCGACCTACAGTATGCTGCTAGTCACTTGACAGCAACTGAAAGAGAAACATGACGTCTCACATTTGTTGTGTTGTATTATTTTCAATGCATAAGGCTTAATTAACCACAATGCATTATGCCTAAGATCAGCTGTTAGCCGCGGTAGGTTAGCCATACACCACACCCTATTGTGTCCTTCCGCTTAATTATACACGTGCGTGGTACAAAGTAGGGCTGGGACTGTCGATTATTTTAATAATGGATTATTTTCATTTTACAATATTTGTTCATTCAAATAATCAAATTAATAAAAACATGGCAGACGATGTGTGTGGTGTTGAATTTAATATTGATTGTCACGAGTGTGGGTACCTTTTGTTCCCACTCCGGGTCTGTTAGTGGGGTGCACACAGCGAGTTCCGGTGAGGTGGCTAGTTTGTTTTGATTACACACACCAGGACATAGTTAGGTAACTGTGGGGGTGTTTAGTGTCACTGCTTTGCTTCTCATTATTTTCAAGTCACGTTATATCTAGGTGAGTGTTTGAGTTTTAAGTTTCATTTGTTTTGATGCATTTAGTGATTCGCTCTATAGCGCAATTTGATTTAATTACATTCTTGGTTTTCCACCGTTGGCTGTTGTTGTTTAATTTTGAAATAAACACCACGAACGATAATCAATCTCCGCTTCTGGTTCTTTTAACTGCACCTCACCTCAGTTTGTGACATTTAATCAAAATATGAACAATACGTAAAGGCTTTGTCCAAGGTTTCACGAGCCCGACATTTTGAATTTTGGCTAATCTGCATCAACAGTTGTGTGAGGTCGAATTCATCTGACAGTTGACTGGTTTCCTGCTGTGAACTGTAACACAGTAAAACTGTAAAACGTTCGGCGATCTTCTTCATATTTTTGTTTAGTGTACCAATATTTAATTCATCCTGGAACGAACAAGTTTAATTACAGGTCGAAACCAGTCCACAGCTCATTGAGTGTTGTCACTATGGTGACCAGAGGGGCCTCGGCCTACAGTATACTGAACAAGAAACATGACTTGGTAGAACTGGCCATTACAGTGCATTCAAGTGCAATGCTCTGCCTCAACCTTGAACAAACAGTTTTAATTACAAGTTCAGGCAGACACTCCAAGCTCAGGGGCAGAGCAAATAACGTTATAAAATAACGTTATATGCCTATAAAAGTATGACCCTTAAGCAATCCGGCTAGGATTACGTATTAAATTAGTGTGGATATATCGCAATATATATTGCATATTTGTTAAATATGGCGCCTGGCCTAGACCGTAAACGGTCCCAACAGCCACACAGCAGCTATCTTTTAAATGTGCATCTGTGTGTGTCTGTGTGTGCTCGTGTGTGTCAAACTCAGCCACTCTTTTAGTGAAGTGATCGGAGGGAGAAATCTGCTGAGTGATTCTAGCACGCACAATTACCCATAGACACCAGCATAGTGTTCCTCCCACATTCACATCCTGAAATATTTAACACGTTCTTCGGCAGCGCTCGGTGTGCAGCGACAAGGAAAAGGCTCCGCGTTCACACTTCCCTCAGAAATGTTACCGTCTCAATGAAACAGCTTTCTGTAACTTTTAAGACAGTCAGAAGTGATTTGGCGCCATTACCATTTGCCTTGCTGTGCTGAGCCCGATTGCTTTTCTCCAGCATGATCGGAATTTGGAATTGGAATTTCTCAAGCGCTCTCTCTCCGGAACACAATTTTGACTTTGTGTTCCATCGGAGCTGACAGCAGTGTTCTATAATGACATCAGAGCAGAGGTTGAGGGAGCTGGGCAGTGGGTTTGTGGCCCATTTCTGTAAGAGGTTTTTGCTCCAATGCTCCACTGCTGGTTAAGAAGTGTTTGTTTATAATAAAGTGAGTCATAAATCTGTACAACTGGGAAAATTAACTCCATGTGATCTACACTAACCAAATGAAATGGCATTTCTGATTACAGACAAAAAAACAAAATGAACCTATACATATTGTTTTAGCATAATTGTTTTGCATTGTCATAAGGTGTTATTCGCTTGATTATACTTGGCTATGGATTCATTTGCCCATCTGGCCCAGATTTGTTGTCAAAAGAGGAAATTATTTTGTGACCGAGGTAAGCAGCCATTTTTTGGTTGCTGAAAACCTACACAGCTCAGTAAAGGGTGAATGTGTGGAAACGTACTCAGTAGTGTATATAGTTTAGTGCTGACCCCATTCAGGCTCCTGAAGCAACAAGATTTTGCCGTTCAAATTAACTATTTAACGTCGTCGTCGTTACACCCGTCTGACTAATGACGGTGTCAGTGAACTTGTCAACATAGGCGACGGGTGCACAAAGTCGCGAGAGTCTTGAGACGGTTTGCAGCGGTACTCACAAGTGTCACACTGAATGAGTGTAATACATAATTGAATAAACTACCCATTGCTTTAATAAAGGGATTTGACAAATGAGCTCCGGCCCGTAGCATCGGCTGGCTAACACGTACCCAGGTTTGTTACGAGAACTGTGTCAGTGAAGGGAAGGTGGAGGACAGAGACACATTCCACACGCGGTAGATATTCACATAATGTGGGGAGACGATGGGAAAGCATTCTGCACAGGATGTCACATTGGTCTCTACATGTCACTTCCTCTCCTCTCCAGTGTCAGTCGATCATGGATTAGTTCAACCATAGACATGTTATTGTTTACTGCGTAACACATTTGTTGTCGGTGACAACATGTTGACCTAGCGGTAACCTAGTGTACTCTTAACAAGGCTGGGCTGTTTCAATAACAATAATGTTTGCAGAATGGATTGACTTTACACCTGGAACAGCAGTCAACGGCACTCAAGCCAGGTGACTACAACATTTCAGCAGCATACGCTTCCTTCAATTTTCTGTTCGATTGCCGCATCGCCAAAAATCCGGGCCAGCTCACACAAGTCAGGATCGAGACGTGTCCTTGGAAGCACATCTTGCCATGATGTTCTGCTATTCATCACAGTGCTCTCCGATCAGAGACTGCAGAGCCGGTTGTCTGATGCTGTGACTCGTTTATGAATGCATTATTAATTAATTACCTTCCATCTGCTCTCACTGTGTGTCATCATATGTGCATAATTAGTCAACAAGCAGATCCCAACACGCCAGGAGGAGGTGGGGAACAAAAACACGACACACCCCTTTCCTTCCATCAATACACACTTTCCCACCCACATCTCATGAGAGCACAGAAAACACATTGGTTCGCGATGTCTCCATAATGCCTCCAAGTTAATGTAATGAATATTGACACAAACATGCAGACACACCCACTATGTTTTTCTATGGACCACCTACTGCCGTTTATTTATGTCATTTCTGTTTATTTACACCACTTCCGTTTATTTACGCCACTGCCGTTTATTTATGCCACTGCCGTTTATTAACGCCACCGCTGTTCATTTACACCACTGCCGTTTATTAAAGCCACTGCCGTTTATTTACGCCACAGCCGTTCATTTACGCCACTGTCGTTCATTTACGCCACTGCCGTTCATTTACGCCACTGCCGTTCATTTACGCCACTGCCGTTCATTTACGCCACTGCCGTTTTGTTTACGCCACTGCCGTTTTGTTTATGCCACTGCCGTTTATTTACGCTACTGCCGTTTTGTTTACGCCACTGCTTTTTTGTTTACACCACTGCCGTTTTGGTCATGGACATCATTCGCCCCTTTCTTGTCTCATTGTGGACATAACACCGCGTTCTAAATTCCAAAAAATGTCCCTGTCTGTATATTTCCCACTTTTTTTATCCCCCCAAAAAATAAAACCAAGAAAATGCAAAGAAAACTCTATACAAAAACAATTTTGGGACCTAAAAAGGTTTGATTCTTTATGTGATTCTGGTTGTGTCTGATTTACAGAGTTACAGAGGCCATGAATGCTGATTCAGCCAATAGTATTTTAGGAATAATTTCCCTCCTTCCTGCCTTCTGGCCGTCTCTCGGTTCAGGCTATTTTCTCTCTTTTAATTCTACTGTGTCTTTTGAATCCTAAGTAATTTCCTCTTTTCCTGCCAAACGCACAGTAACCTGGGTTATGGCCCTACACACTACCTAAACGTGCACACACTACCCAAACGTGCACACATGGACACACACACACAGACACACACACACACACACACACCAAATTTGCACACACGTAAACACTCGCTGCATGAGTGTTTTCAAAGGGAACCACTGCTTTAAAGGATTACGTCCAGGATTATTATAGCTACAGTTTCCCTAAAACACCCCGTCTACGTTCAACACACAGATTTAGCGTTCAATACACGAGGAATAAAGGGATAATCGTACCCGCAACAAACAGCTCCTGGCGTAATCGGTGTAAATGTGTTTCCAATCGGTAACAAGATGTTGATCGAGATGTACAGGATGAGAGTGAAGTGCAGTATTTAAAGAGACATTAGCTGGCTCCCACACTCAGTGGGGATGACAGAGGAGACAGAGGAGACAGAGGAGACAGAGGAGACAGAGGAGACAGAGGAGACAGAGGAGACAGAGGAGACTGAGGAGACTGACTGAGGAGACTGACTGAGGAGACTGACTGAGGAGACTGACTGAGGAGACTGACTGAGGAGACTGACTGAGGAGACTGACTGAGGAGACAACTCTTGCATCACTTTGACCTAAAGCCTGGCTGTCCGTTAGCTATCTTTGGCTACATGCTGTTAGCCTGACTAAAGCCTGGCTGTCCGTTAGCTATCTTTGGCTACATGCTGTTAGCCTGACTAAAGCCTGGCTGTCCGTTAGCTATCTTTGGCTACATGCTGTTAGCCTGACTAAAGCCTGGCTGTCCGTTAGCTATCTTTGGCTACATGCTGTTAGCCTGACTAAAGCCTGGCTGTCCGTTAGCTATCTTTGGCTACATGCTGTTAGCCTGACTAAAGCCTGGCTGTCCGTTAGCTATCTTTGGCTACATGCTGTTAGCCCGACTAAAGCCTGGCTGTCCGTTAGCTATCTTTGGCTACATGCTGTTAGCCTGACTAAAGCCTGGCTGTCCGTTAGCTATCTTTGGCTACATGCTGTTAGCCTGACTAAAGCCTGGCTGTCCGTTAGCTATCTTTGGCTACATGCTGTTAGCCTGACTAAAGCCTGGCTGTCCGTTAGCTATCTTTGGCTACATGCTGTTAGCCCGACTAAAGCCTGGCTGTCCGCTAGCTATCTTTGGCTACATGCTGTTAGCCTGACTAAAGCCTGGCTGTCCGTTAGCTATCTTTGGCTACATGCTGTCAGCCCGGGCTAAAGCCAGGCTGTCCGTTAGCTATCTTTGGCTACATGCTGTCAGCCCGGGCTAAAGCCAGGCTGTTCGTTAGCCCTGCTTGGCTGCGTTGTGGCAGCCTGTCAGCAACTGGCCCCTGGGGAGGGAAGTGCAACTGGGTTCACAACCCAATGCCACTGTTCCTCCAACAGCGGTCCTGTGCAGTAGTGGGTTGATTTTGGATGCTGTTTATAGGTTTAACTTTCTGTGTCGTTTACATTCTTGTGTCTGTAGGCTTTGATGAGTCAGGGACTCATCCCTCCAATTGTCTTCTCCACACAATGGCTCTCCTACTAATATCATCATCATCGTCATCAGCAGACAAAGACAAAAACGTGTGTGTGTTTTTTAATACTCATAGTTCCTCCTACCCTGTTCTCCAACTGGCATGCCTTTTCACTGCCACTAAACCGTTTCATTCTGTTCCGGCCAGTTGACTCCTGACTTCCTCATGAACCGTGGACACAATACAACGGGCCACATTTGGCTGCCACTGATCCAGTTATGGCAGACCTTGTGTAACCCCCTGTGACATTCTGGATGTTTTATAACATGTGGTGAAACACCGCAGGGCGACTGGCTGTTCTGGACTGTGCTGACCTGTGTTGATTTCCCAATACAGTCATTGTTTAAACTGCTAGCTTACTACAACATAGCAGCCCAGCATATACCATCTAAAGGTTGCTGGAGAGGATGACACCTTTGTTCTGTATAGACACGGTTACAGGTTACAGCAGAACAAAATACAGACCACTCTGGTACCCTGCAAAACCATATCCCTGTTCTGTGGTTTGATTCCTGCGTTTGTCATAATGGAGGCTGTTGCCCATTTCGTCAGTTGTTGCTGTTGTCCAAACGTGAACGCCTTGACGCCTTGATATCTTTGTCGCTATGGTTATAAGTTGTCAACAACAGCAGAAACATTTCTGTCTTTGTGTCATGGTATTTTCTGTGTAACAACTCTGCTATTGCTTCTGTTGATCTTTGATTGGATAGGAATACAGCCTGGATGTATCATGGGCCTTTGTTAGTTTAGCATGCTAACTAGCTAACAGGCGCTCTGAATACGATTGCTAATGCAGACAGAAACCTGCTTCACAGGTGTTTCCAATAGCAGGGCTACCTACACGGTGAATAAATACTATCTTTGGGGTGTAATGTGCTTCCATTGCTCAGTTTCTCCTCTCTTATTCCCTCTCTTCATCTGTCTCTTTCCCTCATTCTCTCTGTCCTTCACTTCCTTTATTCATTCATTAAGCGGCTTGCGAGAAATGCCCTGTATCCTGTTACAGTTATACAGAACCAACTGGTTTAGCTCTAAAGAATAGAATAGAATAATATTGTCAGTTGTACAACTGAATGCGTTCTCTGCATTTTACCCAACCCTGAGGTGCAGGGGGCAGCCCTAATCAGTTACCTGATTTGACTTCCACGTCACGGCGCCCGGGGAGCATTTTAGGGTTAACTGTCTTGCTCAAGGACGACGCGGTTTTCACCTTGGTGGTGGGGGGAGACCCAAGCCCTAGTCCCTAACCACTAGGCCACCTTGACGCCGTGTGTGTGTGGGTGTGGGGGTGTGGGTGTGTGTCTGGACGTCAAGGGAGAACCCAATAGCGTTCCTTTACACTGTAATCTCTTTAGAAGTGAGAATCTCTAGGAAAATATAAACTAATCCCTACATTGTTCCTATCGGTATTCACACCGTCGCTGAGAGAATTCCCAAAAGCAGGAAAGTGCATTGGCCTGAGACATGTGCAAAGACACACACACACACACTGAACATGTTCTGTTCACAGACTGTAGATTCAGTGCAATGTGACAGTTGTATATAGAGCTTCATGTGGCTGGCCAGTGGTGAGCTGACAAGAAAACCCACCATCACAGAACAAACCCCAGGGAATCACTACAAGCTTCAGCAACAACATATCACACACAGAAAACTTCTCTCTGTCTCTGTCTGTCTGTCTCTTTTTCTGTTACTATGTCTCTCTCTGTCTCTCTCAGTCTCTCTGATTCTCTCTCTATCTGTCTCTTTCACTCACTTTCTCTTTTCTACATCGTTCCCTCTTTGTCTCACTTTCTCCCGCTCTCCCTCCGTCTCCGCCTCTCCACACTTTCACTTATGAATCACTTATGAATCTCTGCTCCGCTCCAGAATAAATGTCCTGTTTGTTTCTGGGTACATTAGGTGGAATGTAAACAGTATTCTGAAATGGCCTTTTTATTACAGTTTTTCTCCATTGGTTTGGCTCATTTCTTGAAACAGAAATTACATTCTCAAAACGCTAAGATCATTTGGCAAAACAGTGTTACAGTTCAGCACAACACTATAGCTCACTTGCAAAAGCTCATATCTCTCCCAAAACTGTTCACTCATGCTTCAAAACTAAATTCCTTTCCCATATGAAGAGTCAGTGCCACCAAAATGGCAGAGGTCCTTCTCAATTGCTTTGGCTCATTTCTTGAAACAGACCGGACGTTCTCAACACTCTTGGTGCTTTTGCCAAAATAACGTGGATGGTTCGGCACAACACCATGGTTCACCTGCAATAGCTCATACCTCTCCCATAACAGTTCACTCATGTGTCAAAACTAAATGTCCTTCTCATTTAACCAGTCAGTGCCCCCAAAATGCTTCGTCCCTTTGGCATTGTGTAAGCATTGCAAGTCAAAATGTTTAGATGTTTTGTCACTATGGCAGAGGACCATTGAATTATCCCTCATGTCCACCTTTGAGTCTTAGCCTAGTCCTTCATTGATAATGGTTACTGTACTGTTTATTGTCTAACTAACAGAATACAATTGTGTATAAAACTGAAGAAAAAAAATGAAATAGGATTTAGGGTAAAAGTACCCCCCCCCCCCAAGGTTTGACATCACACATTGCACTCATACTGCTAAGGAAATTGTAACCTTTATCACTCATACACATTAAGTAACTTCCATACATCAGAGTAAAAAGAAATGTATACAGCATATTATACTGGAATATAAAGACAAACAAAAAACACTGAAAATGATATGCAGCCTACAGTGCTGTAAATAAAACTGGAGTTTCACAACTATTAGTTCTTCACATGGTCACTGTCCTCACCCTCCTGGCCCTCCTCACGCTTCTATCTGTCTGGCCACAGATTCATCAATACAGTGGAAAATAAACTATTACACAGACACAAAATGAATAGGTAAATGTGTAAATAAATATGTCTTGCTCTATGCACAGTGTCCTGTCCTATACAACATATAATTCCATCATTGACTGACTACATGTTTTCCCTGCAAACGGTTTGGATGATGGAGCAGGCTGTAGAGCGAGACACATTAGGCTGGACTCTGCGACCTGCCTCCGCAATTGTGAGGCCATGGTTGATGACATGGTCTATAATTGAGGCCCGAATTTCATCCGGGACAGCATGGTGTCTTCGTGCTCCTCGGCCTCTTCCCCCTATTCCACCACCACGCACCCTTACTCTTCTTCTTCCTCTTCCTGGAGCAGGCAGTTGCCCTTGTTCATTTACTTGGCCAGGTCCCTCCATGTTCAGAAGATGTACTGGTCCTGCATGGTCAAGCTCTTTACATACATGTTTGGCAGCATTCACAGTCATGGACAGAACCAGTCAGGTAACTAAACATACTGTTTTATTGGTCATCTGAGATGTGTGACACTCCTCCTTCAGTCAAGTTATAGTTTCAATCAATTGCTGTAATATGTAAATTTACCAAATGATCCAAGGGATTTATACATGGTATTCATGGTTTTATGTTCTTGACTAATTTTGACAATTGAACAGACTATTGTGCATGTGATGACTTACACAATGAAATGACGCTGACACGTTTTGGAGCGAAAAACAATTGGACTGAGAATCAACAATCAGTTTTGATCAACAAGATCTATTCACTTGGAAATTGTGCTAAATGAAGGCTACCTGTACTTAATCATTTGCAAAGATGTACTGAGACATTGAGACATATACTTAGACATTTGCAATTTGATTAAATGAATGAGAAATTCAATTCTGTTGTGAAGAATTGCCAAGTGGTTTGGAGGTTTGTCCATGTTGTTTTAAGAATGTAATTTCTGTTTAAAAAAATGAGCCAAACCAATGGAGAAAAACTGTAACTCATCTGAGCGTGTGCGATCCTAACTCTGATTTACCATATCAGCATCATTAAACAGAAGGAGGGTTTCCTGTCCTCTCTCTTTCCTCTCTCTCTCTTCCTCTCTCCTTCCCCTTTCTCATTCCTTTTTACTTCTGCTCACTTCTCCTCTCCTGTTGAGTGGTTGCGCTTCCTCAGGCTCAGTTCGTCCATGCAAGTTTGTGTTGGTCTGTGTGTCTGTGTTGGTCTGTGTGTCTGTGCGTCTGTGCGCCTGTGCGTCTGTGTGTCTGTGCGTCTGTCCATGACTGCGTTTGTGCGTGTGCGTACGTGTGCGTACGTGTGCTTGTGTGTGTGTGTGAGAGAGCATGCCAGTTCTATGACTAAACACTGATGGTGAGAACTGCTACTGGCTCTTTTTCTTCTTGTCTCTGATGTGCGTGTGTGTGCGTGTGCATTTGTCATTGTGTGTGCGTGCATTTGTCATTGTGTGTGCATGTGGGGGTGTCATTGTGTGTGCACGCTCATGCATTTGTCATTGTGTGTTCGTGTGCATGTGTGTCGTGTGTGTGCGTATGTGTCATTAGGTGTGCGCGAGTGCATGTGTGTCACTGTGTGTATGTGTGTGTATGTGTGTGTATTTGCTATTCTTGTCAGGACTATGCAATGCTGTTGCAAAAATCATAATCACGATTATTTTGGTCATTATTGAGATCATGATTATTTAACACGATTATTAATTAATAATTAATTTTTTTACTTATAAAAATTACTTTTTTTTTTTTAACAGTTGATTTCCCTGAATATAATTTACCTGAAGCAAATTTCAATAATAAAAGAACCACTAAACATTTATTCAAGTTATTAAAAAAAATTAAAAAAATTGGCTCAAAATAAATTATATCAAGTATGTTGTAGTGCACTGCCACAGGCTACTGAAATCTGCTTTAATTTGTTAACATTTTGTTAATCTAGGCCTATATATTACATATTCCAGTCAGAAACTGACTGCAAGGTTTTTAGCCAGAAAATGCCAATAGGGGACATGTGGACTTCAAATTGAATTCTGCGTCGATGTAATAAATTGTAAAGCTTAAAATCCACTGAATCCAGCACCGGGGCATTACAGCTCCGACAACAGCAAATTTAAAGTTAACCATTTGAAGATACAGATACAAATATAAAAATCAAACCATACACATTAGTCCAGATGATGTATAATCCCATTGTTTATATTGTGTAGACCAGGGGTTCTTAACCTTTTTGATGTCGGGCCCCAAATTTTACAGTACCAAGTGGCCCAGGGCCCATTCAAATATTAGCACTGTATTGGTTTATTGATCTCACCCTGGGTTTGATTTGTACTCAATAACTAAACGAAATCCACTTGCAGTTTAACAGTTTATTTATGTATGTAAACTTGCACATACAACAATTCATGGTACAAATCAATCTGCAGGAACAAATGTAAAGGCTCAAGTCAGGCAGATTAACACAAAAATTAGTTAGATTTGACAAATCGTACTTTAAGTGTGTGTGTGTGTGTGTGTTAAAATAGTCTGCATCCCATGACTGAAGATAATGAGGTTTTCTTTACCCTCAAACTAATATATTCCCTATTCTCTGTCCTGTCTCAGCTCTTTCTCTCTTATATATCTCCATCCCTTTCGATCTGTTTTCTGCACGATTCAAGAAAAATCATCTGAACATGTTGTGCTCACAGGACCAACAAACACCGTGTTTTGTTTCATAATGCCGTTTGACATTTCCACACTTTACAACTCCAACTGTCTCGTTAGAAATCAAACAGAATGGCTTCGTGCTGGATTGGGGCAAAATGAACGCATACCTCTGTCCAATCATCTTTAAAAACTCTATTTTCTCCATCAACTTTTCTTTTCCTGGACAATGACATCCTCCACACCCATTCAAACGCTACTGCGGTGAAGTGTCGCGGCTCGCGCCCGATTACTTCAAAAGTATACCCTTACTGGTTGTCATGGCAACTGAATCACGGAGGAAAACTTTAAATATATCGCCTTCGCTTTAATTTCGGACCATCTCCAAAGAGTCATAAACACTAGACAAATTATTTTGACAGGCATGCGTTTATCAAAGTAGGAAATCCATACTTTTAATTTCTTACACATAATTACTGCTGTTGAAATACGAAATGGAGGCGGGTCCGGATTGAATTCCCTCCGGGTCGGGACCGGAGTCCGGACTTTGAGAAGTGCTGGTGTATTGTAACGTAATTCGCTGTCATGGATAACAGTGGTCATTCTTTTAGAAACGCTGTAATTCCATATTATAATTTTTTTCGGAAACGCTATATCCAAAATCCATCATTATTTTCCATAAATGTATGGTTTGTCTTTTAATTCGCCTTTGGCTGAGCCACACCCTAGAATGTAGATTGACCAATCACAGCACAGCCAAGAATTAGCTCGGGCAGAGGAGTTTTTCACAGCGCTCCATTGACTTTAACATGGGCCGTCTCATATTTCTGATCTCGGCAGTTTATTACCGTCGTAGTTTTATCAAAAATATAGTTAAACGTTGTTATACTCGCGTAGTCAGTTTGCTTTGTAATAACGATTATATAAGTGAATAGAGACCTACCCAGCTTTGCATGAACAGTGTTGCTCCTTGATATTGTTAGTCCCAGCCTCCGTCTCGATTAATAGGATATGTGGTGGTTAATTATTTCACTGTGACCGGTATGCATTTACCTCTTTGGATGCCTTGTTTCACCTGTATGTCTTGAATATAGCCTTCCAACGCATATTGCAGCCCCTCTTGCCTACTTCTATCGGACACTTTATTTGCTGCTTTATAAAAGTTTGATACAATTCCAGCAGGAAGAGCTGCCACAGCATAATGTTGATACCAAACCAGAGCCCATATAAAGTTGTCGGACGTAGCAACAGTAACTAAGGGGGGCGGGGCTTAGCCAAAGTGATAACTTGTTTGGTCCCGCGGCCCACAGGTGAAAAACGTAAAGTTTTTTGCGGCCCTCCAGGTGGCACTCGCGGCCCAAGTGTAGGCCGCGGCCCTATGGTTAAGAATAGGTGGTGTAGACCACAGCCTGGTCTGTGCCCCGCCGTGTACAGACAAGCTAGGACATGTCGTGTCGACAGTTGTAATTCAAATCCAATCCTGTATTTCACCAGTTGCACAATCACGGCGGATTTCTGCGGATTTCCACTACGTTGACTCTTGCAGGAAGTCGGGAACGGGTTTGCCGAATGCAGCACGAACAGAGCCGTGGTCTGGTACCGTTATATGGACCCTACGGACTGGAGCGGTTACAGAGCCGTGGTCTGGTACCGTTATATGGACCCTACTGACTGGAGCGGTTACAGAGCCGTGGTCTGGTACCGTTATATGGACCCTACGGACTGGAGCGGTTACAGAGCCGTGGTCTGGTACCGTTATATGGACCCTACTGACTGGAGCGGTTACAGAGCTGTGGTCTGGTACCGTTATATGGACCCTACGGACTGGAGCGGTTACAGAGCCGTGGTCTGGTACCGTTATATGGACCCTACGGACTGGAGCGGTTACAGAGCCGTGGTCTGGTACCGTTATATGGACCCTACTGACTGGAGCGGTTACAGAGCCGTGGTCTGGTACCGTTATATGGACCCTACGGACTGGAGCGGTTACAGAGCCGTGGTCTGGTACCGTTATATGGACCCTACTGACTGGAGCGGTTACAGAGCCGTGGTCTGGTACCGTTATATGGACCCTACTGACTGGAGCGGTTACAGAGCCGTGGTCTGGTACCGTTATATGGACCCTACGGACTGGAGCGGTTACAGAGCCGTGGTCTGGTACCGTTATATGGACCCTACGGACTGGAGCGGTTACAGAGCCGTGGTCTGGTACCGTTATATGGACCCTACGGACTGGAGCGGTTACAGAGCCGTGGTCTGGTACCGTTATATGGACCCTACGGACTGGAGCGGTTACAGAGCCGTGGTCTGGTACCGTTATATGGACCCTACGGACTGGAGCGGTTACAGAGCCGTGGTCTGGTACCGTTATATGGACCCTACGGACTGGAGCGGTTTGCATATATTATTTATCTTCAGGAAGCTTTTCTAAAAGGTCTGAGATGAATAGTAGAAATGTGAGATTTCGATCCCTCAGTAGGTTTAGTACATATCTGCACAACAGGGACTCATTAATTTGAAACGGGAGCCAAGCAGAGGAAACGGCTGCTTCAGTATTCCGATCTGAACAGGGTCCAACCAGCCATTACTGTTATTCTGAGTGAGTTGAGAGGGATACAAAATGAACGCCAAATTCATTTGGTAAAATCTATTTTCTATTCACTTCCTTTTTGGGTTTCTTTGCAACCTGTGTAAAGAATTTTATTTACATTTTTAAGAAAGGTCGTGTAATCAGACAGCAGTAACGGCATATCAGTATTTAAGTGTTAAATTTTTCTCCGCAGTTTGGTGGAACACCAGCTTGTTTTAGGGCCCAGGTGACTTTGAGCCTGCTGCTGACACACACACACACACACACACACACACTCACACACACCTTGGTATACTCACAAATCAGATAGGTTTATTAACCTCTATCCTGGGTTATTGGTCTCCACCCTGTATGTCTACACACACACACACACACACACACACACACACACTTATACAGGACCAATCTTGAGCACTCTCTGTACTTCGATTCTCTCGATTTCACCAGTGCCATGGGAGATCATTAGTTGAAGGGAGGGGGTGAGAGGGGGACAGGTTGGTCAGGTGGAGGACAGAGTCTGCTGGAGGAGTTAGATAAAACAGCCTGGTGTCACATGTAGAAACTCCATGTAGTGGAGCAAGCAGGTGAAAATATACTGGTTCACTTAGCTACGAAAGTACACTATTAGATTTGAATACATAAAAATAAAGCCGTCCTCGAATGAATCTGCAGGTGTGTGTGTTATGGCACTGGTTTTGGATTTGGCTGCTAGTATCAATGCCTGACAAAAACGTCCAGTTGCAGCTGCCATTGAAAGAATAGGCAGAGACTCTACTAACAGCCTGTTGACAGCATGTCTTATTTCTCAAGGTTGGCCCTTCATCTTCGATGGAAAGAGCACTTGTGGTGGGATTGTGGTGGTTAAAGAGTGCGTGGTGTACACTGTACATTCTCCATGGAGCAGAGCAAGCTTTCATTTTCTCTTCATGGATATTTTTTGCTATGTGTGTTATGAGTCATGAGCTGGCAGGCCACATGTTCACCTGAGTATTAGAGGCCATATCTAAAGGCAAAGGTACTGCGTCTCATTCTCTTTCTTGTGCTCTATCTCTGATAGAAGTTACGGCAGTGACTCATCTTAGCCCTGTGCCCTGTGTGTAATGCTGTAGATCTCTCTTTTCTCTGGTCATGAGAATCAGGTGTGATGAGTAAAAAGTATATATGGGATGTACAATATACAGGATGTGATATATGCAGGGTGTGAAATATCCGTGTGTTCCAGGAGAGGGTTTGGAAAACCCATCCTAGTGCAGTCTGGTCGCAATAATCACACTAATCGCTGTAAGATCTGGTATGGGCGACACAGATCTGAGACCAGAGTGACTCAAATTGACCAATTGGCTATCGGTGTCCGACTGCCTTCACACCAGGGTTAGCTTATCCCTGTTGCAGACCTTGCCGGAAGAAAATCAGCACACTGTGTGTGTTTGTAAGTGTGAGTGGGTATAATGCTCAGTTCAGTGCTACATAAGTGATAAAAGCAACACGTATACACACAGGCAAACACAGCTGATCTGATAACAGCTCTTCTCAGCAGATTCCACAAGCCCCTTTACAGCTGCACACTGGCTGATCCTCTCCGCCAAAGCATTACAAATTGCCTGGCTCCACACCCACAGCCTACAGACAAGCTACAGCCTAACTACAGCCTAGCTACAACATAACTACAGTAGTACAGCCCCGCTATAACCTAGCTACAGCCCAGCTACAGCCCAGCTACAGCCTAGCTACAGCCCAGCTCTAACCTAGCTACAGCCTAGCTACAACCTCACTACAACCTAGCTACAGCATGCTACTGTAGGCTGTTTGGATGTTTAGTTCTGGAGATAAACAACACATTACGTTTACATACCCTTCACCATTGACCAATTTTAAATGTTGTTAAGTTATGTTTACTCGGGTAACGTTTACATGTTGACTCGGGTAACATCTTCCCAGCCGTAAGTGTGTCTGTGCTTGTCTGTGCTTGTCTGTGCGTGTCTGTGCGTGTTTGTGTTTGTTCGTGTCTGTGTTTGAGCGTGTTTGTGTGTGTTTGTGTGTGTTTGAGCATGCTAAGACTAGATGGTTTGATGGCTTTTTTCTTTGGGCTAGAATTCAAAGTACTTTTCAGACATAACAGTGTGAGTGCTGTCATTGTAACATACACAGGCACACACACACACACACACACACCAACTGTAGCGGGAATCATCTAATGAGTTCAGTGTCTCTATCCTGACAGGTCCGTGTCCCAATGGCAGCGCCACTAGACAAACACTCAAGTTAGGTGTGTGTGTCTGTGTGTTCCGGGGAGTTGGACCACACTGGGACACTTGTGTGTTGTTTATTCAGATGTTACTGTAGCTCAGTTTAATTAGCATTGCTAAACACACACTGTGTCTGATCCTCAGCTGGGCCTGTGTGTGTGCATGTGTGCGTGTCTGTGTGTGTGTGTGTGTGCGTGT
>CM055738.1:7208526-7213526 GCA_029465975.1 Dallia pectoralis | reverse complement strand
CTGCTGTCTCTCTCCGTTACTCTCAGTTGTATTGTAGTATTACTACTTCCTGATGACACTCAGTGATGCCTTCCTCTCTGCTTTCTCTCCGTTACTCTCAGTAGTATTGTAGTATTACTACTTCCTGATGACACTCAGTGATGCTAACTATGACGGAACAGATCTCATCTTCAGTCACTTTGGTCACTTGTTTATTCTGCCTTTCATCTTTCATTCTCGCAATTGTCCCAATCGGATGTCGCTAAGACAACCTGAAACTCTTCATTTTCTTCTTTAATCTCACCTATGTTAGCCTTCTCCAGTCCACCTTTTCTATCGTGCTTTTCCAGTCTATCTTTTTGTCTTTCTTTTCGGTCTTTTTCTTTGCTTCTTCCAGTCAATAGCTCCTTATGTTTTAGATGGCTTCATGTGGTCTAACATATTGACAAAACCAGCCCCCCTATTGATGACTAATGGACTGATCCGTGTCCAACCAACACTGGGGTGGGGACCTAACCGTGCAGATTCACGTAGGTTATTTCTTGGAACCTGGGACATTTTAACTGGAAGTTTCACGGGGAACGTAGAAAAATGCCCCTTCAGTTTGACAACAAGGGTCTCTGTTGACTTGTCTTGGCCGGTTAAATTCTGGGAACAGATGTTTTCTGCTTCAGAGCGAATCCCCTTTAGAGGCTTCCCTCAGAGCGGACGGTGTGGAAATAGGATTCTCTCTTTCCCGTCCATCTTTCTCCCCTCTCCTCTGCCTCACGGTCATTTTCACATCTGTTCACTCACTCGCCTCTCCTCTACCCCCTTTCCCTTACAACAATGAATATACTATATACAATAACGTACCCCCCCCCCACTGTGTATTGCCTATTCTGATGTACATGCAGCCATGCTAGCTAGAGGAAGGGGTGGAGTGATAGAGGAAGGGGTGGAGTGATAGAGGAAGGGATGGAGTGATAGAGGAAGGGATGGAGTGATAGAGGAAGGGATGGAGTGATGGAGGAAGGGATGGAGTGATGGAGGAAGGGATGGAGTGATGGAGGAAGGGATGGAGTGATAGAGGAAGGGATGGAGTGATAGAGGAAGGGGTGGAGTGATAGAGGAAGGTGTGGAGTGATAGAGGAAGGTGTGGAGTGATAGAGGAAGGGGTGGAGTGATAGAGGAAGGGGTGGAGTGATAGAGGAAGGGGTGGAGTGATAGAGGAAGGGGTGGAGTGATAGAGGAAGGGGTGGAGTGATAGAGGAAGGGGTGGAGTGATGGAGGAAGGGGTGGAGTGATGGAGGAAGGGGTGGAGTGATGGAGGAAGGGGTGGAGTGATAGAGGAAGGGATGGAGTGATGGAGGAAGGGGTGGAGTGATGGAGGAAGGGGTGTGATGGAGGAAGGGGTGGAGTGATTGAGGAAGGGGTGGAGTGATGGAGGAAGGGGTGGAGTGATAGAGGAAGGGGTGGAGTGATAGAGGAAGGGGTGGAGTGATAGAGGAAGGGGTGGAGTGATAGAGGAAGGGGTGGAGTGATAGAGGAAGGGGTGGAGTGATAGAGGAAGGGATGGAGTGATAGAGGAAGGGGTGGAGTGATAGAGGAAGGGGTGGAGTGATAGAGGAAGGGATGGAGTGATAGAGGAAGGGGTGGAGTGATAGAAGAAGGGGTGGAGTGATAGAGGAAGGGGTGGAGTGATGGAGGAAGGGGTGGAGTGATGGAGGAAGGGATGGAGTGATGGAGGAAGGGATGGAGTGATAGAGGAAGGGATGGAGTGATAGAAGAAGGGGTGGAGTGATAGAGGAAGGGGTGGAGTGATGGAGGAAGGGGTGGAGTGATAGAGGAAGGGGTGGAGTGATGGAGGAAGGGGTGGAGTGATAGAGGAAGGGGTGGAGTGATGGAGGAAGGGATGGAGTGATGGAGGAAGGGATGGAGTGATGGAGGAAGGGATGGAGTGATGGAGGAAGGGATGGAGTGATGGAGGAAGGGATGGAGTGATGGAGGAAGGGATGGAGTGATAGAGGAAGGGGTGGAGTGATAGAGGAAGGGATGGAGTGATAGAGGAAGGGATGGAGTGATTGAGGTCTTTAAGGGTAATATGATGGAATATCTTTTACATGGAACCAGCCCAGCACATTTTAATAGATAATGAGAATGGACAGGGTGAGCTGTGATATACAGAACAACTTTTCCTCCTCTGGTGAGGTTTTACAGACCAGGGGTGTTTGAGGAAAGGCTGTTACCAGACGCTATACAGGTTCTTCCAGCTTGTGGTATTGAAAACACATACATGTGGTAGGACTACGAGGTGTTAGTGATGCACAGCTGTCTGGAGAAAGGTCTTATCCTTCTAAAACTCAAGACTAACTTGTGTTTTATCTGCATCGTGGCCTGGGGAATATGACCTTTATCTGTGGTCTCTCTTCCTCTGTCTGCATGTCTCCTGTTGTCTCTCCTCTCTCACTCTGTCTCTTTCTGTCTTCATGTCTCCTGTTGTCTCTCATCATCTCTCACTCTGTCTATTTCTGTCTGTATGTCTCCTTTTGTCTCTCATCTTTCCTATTTCTATCCTACAATTTCTTCAGGCTAGTGAACTGTCATGACCAGTAGCAGAAAACCGGGCTGTTTGTCTGTCTACCGGTTCTTTTAACAAATATTGCGAAAAACAAATGACGTAGTGTCTTTGAAATGATTGTTATGGCTCATCAAAGGTCGTTTTTTAGGGATGTGCAATTATAAATGAGGTAGTGCCTGTGGGCACTCTGATACACACACACACACCAACACGTGTACACACACACACACACACACACACACACACACTCACACTCACACACAGGGGAACAATCACACCACACTCTCTCCCTCCCTTACCTCTCTCTCTCTCTCATTAACTGCCTATTGCTGGACTCATCTGCTGTTCCTGTAGAACCAACCCAGAGGCTACTGGTGGGACCTTTAATGTGTTGTTGTAAACCTTTATGTTACGGTATTAATGTAAATAATAAATGTTCATGTAATAAATAAGTGTTTGGTATTAATGTAAATAATAAATGTTCATGTAATAAATAAGTGTTTGGTATTAATGTAAATAATAAATGTTCATGTAATAAATAAGTGTTTGGTATTAATGTAAATAATAAATGCTCATGTATTTAATAAGTGTTGGTATTAATGTAAATAATAAATGCTCATGTATTTAATTAGTGTTTGGTATTAATGTAATTAATAAATGCTCATGTAATAAATAAATGTTGGTATTAATGTAAATAATAAATGTTCATGTAAATAATAAGTGTTGGTATTAATGCAAATAATAAATGCTCATGTATTTAATAAGTGTTTGGTATTAATTTAAATAATAAATGCTCATGTATTTAATACGTGTTGGTATTAATGCAAAAAATAAATGCTCATGTAATAAATAAGTGTTTGGTATTAATGTAATGAATTAGTGTTCATGTAAATAATAAGTGTTGGTATTAATGTAAATAATAAATGCTCATGTATTTAATACGTTTTTGGTATTAATGTAAATAATAAATGCTCATGTATTTAATAAGTGCTTGGTATTCATGTAAATAACAATGTTCATGTTAATATGTTCTTGGTATAAATGTACACAATACATGTTCATGTATACAATAATGTTAGTATTTTTGTAAATTATAAATTGTAATGTAATTAATAGGTTTTGGTATTAATGTAAATAATAATAATAATTGTATAATAATATGTTGTTTATAATAATAATATATGTTGTTTATAATAATAATAATTGTATAATAATATGTCTTTATTATTGTATTTTGGAAGCATCGCTATATATGCGGTTTCCTTTTGTTGTTTATGTCTAATATAATTATGGTCCAGTCCATGTCTTCAGTTTCTAATTGCTCCCAGGTTGTTGCTGTAAAGCAAATGTCTTCTTTGCGTAATAACCCATTATAAAACAGTAAAAGTAAATTGTGCTGAAGTTAAGGTAATTAATAAGTGTTTATAGAAATGTAATCTAGTGTCGGTGTTCATTTCAGTGCTGAAATAAACGTTTAACTGCCAACAAACATCAACTCCTCTTGTTTCACTTTTGTTCGATCGCCCCTCTCGTAAGTGATTCTAGGCGTCTCTGAGTCTCCTGTTTCTTTTCCCTGGGGAACGTGTTGTTTGAGAGAAGACCTGATAAATGAAAGGGGAAGTAGGGAACAGAAAAAGTAAGGATTTATTGTTTGTTTTCCCGAGACAGAACGGGACCCATGGTGTCTAAAAAAGGTGACACAAACTTGAAACCACCTGTCAAGACTGGTCAAGACTACATGGATTCGCCATGTTTCACCTAAAGCAAAGGCTAAATTCATTGATCCCATGGAATATGGGAGTTAAGCATGGTGGTGGCAGTGTAATGGTTGTGTAATGGTTGTGTAATGGTGGTGTAATGGTGGCAGTGTAATGGAAATGGGGGTGTGTAATGGTTGTGCAATGGTGGTGGTGTAATGGTTGTGTAATGGTGGTGGCAGTGTAATGGTTGTGTAATGGTGGTTGTGTAATGGTGGTGTAATGGTGGTAGTGTATTGGAAATGGGGGGTGTAATGGTTGTGCAATGGTCGTGTAATGGTCGTGTAGTGGCCGTGTAATGGTCGTGTACTAGTGGCCGTGTAATTGTAGTGTAATTGTAGTAGTGTAATGGAAATTGGGAGGTGTACTGGTAGTGTACTGGTGGTAATGTAATGGTAGTGTGGTGGTAGTGGTGTAATAGTGGGGTTGTAATGGTGGTGTAATGGTGGTAGTGTGGTGGTGGTGGTGTAATGGTGGTAGTGTGGTGGTGGGGGTGTAATGGTGGGGGTGTAATGGTAGTGTAATGGTGGTGTAATGGTGGTAGTGTGGTGGTGGTGGTGGTGTAATGGTGGTGTAATGGTAGTGTAATGGTGGTAGTGTGGTGGTGGTGGTGTAATGGTGGTAGTGTGGTGGTGGGGGTGTAATGGTGGGGGTGTAATGGTAGTGTAATGGTGGTAGTGCGGTGGTGGTGGTGGTGGTGGTGT
>CM055738.1:7198526-7206026 GCA_029465975.1 Dallia pectoralis | reverse complement strand
TATTTAAAGGAAGTGCAATGGTGCAAAGAAGCACCTTCATTCTCATCCGCAGCTTCACCATCCATTCACTGTGTAACCTGCCATCCATCTACAGCATCAGATGATCTACTGTGTTATCATCCTGAATTAAATGAATTGTGAATTATGCAGTAAAACATTTTACTAAAATAGTATGTAGCCTATTTATTGTCTTATGTAGCCATACAATACAAAAATTAAAACCATGATTTTAAAATGCACAGGCTATGATATTTAAATTTCTAAAGATCGAATAAATTAAAATCAATCAAACTGTATGTCCTATTTTGATGTAATAAATGCTAAAACATTTTAGATCACAAGCGACGCGCAATCAAATGATTTGCGCATGATTGGCCGTATATATTGCAACACAGACTGTTGAAATAAAAACATTAGGCTACAGTGTATAATTTGATCATTTACATTTGTAAAATGTATTATAGTAATTACAGCCCAGTAACTAAGGCACTATAGACAATGAAACACGTATTTTACAACACAGTTTGTATATTGGTCACGGTCGGGTATATTCTGCTGTTACCCGGTAGATACATTAATCAATTTCGTTTTATATTTTCGTTCTGTTTATTTAGTAAAACATATATTTCTTTATAAACGTAGGCCTACCTCTTTTTTCTAGTTCATTCAAATTCAACCAAGCCAATCAATCTATTATCTATGGATATCTCGCAGCTTTTGTCTGCCTGAGCAGGACACGCATACTAACCGGTTGCACTGCGCACAGTGTTCATTAGTGATGTTATGAGTGCACATGAGACCGCAGCAAATTAATCGGTTACATATATCCAGTTTCATATAGATCGGACCAAAACGCGTCAAGTTTCATGTAGACCAGACCAAAACGCGTCAAGTTTCATGTAGACCAGACCAAAACGCATCCAGTTTTATATAGACCAGACCAAAACGGATCCAGTTTCATATAGACCAGACCAAAACGGTGTCCAATATAGATCGGACCAAAACGAGATCAGACCAAAACGCATCCAGTTTTTGAAAACGGGACAAGGTAAAATGCACGTATTTAGGAAAAGTCATGGAAGAACGAGGCTGTAGCTTTTCAACATTATATATTTATTTTAATTACTAACTGCAACGCCCGCGGGCATGGGCTGTTGGCGCTTCTAGTGTTAACACGCTGACATCTAGCGCACCGCGCATTGCATGTTGATACGTAGCTGAAAAAACGCCATAGATCTGCATCTAATTGAACGTGCACTGGAGCGCGATTCTACGATATTTCCGAAAAAGTGAATCGTGGAGACATTTTAATCGTCCACGATTAAATATCGTCATATCGCACACCCCTAGGTTACGATTAGATGTATTTTAGTTTTGGTTAGAGGTCAGGATTATAGGTCCTTTAGTTTTGGTTAGAGGTCAGGATTAGAGGTCCTTTAGTTTTGGTTAGAGGTCAGGATTAGAGGTCCTTTAGTTTTGGTTAGAGGTCAGGATTAGAGGTCCTTTAGTTTTGGTTAGAGGTCAGGATTATAGGTCCTTTAGTTTTGGTTAGAGGTCAGGATTAGAGGTCCTTTAGTTTTGGTTAGAGGTCAGGATTAGAGGTCCTTTAGTTTTGGTTAGAGCTCAGGACTAGAGGCCTTTAGTTTTGGTTAGAGGTCAGGATTAGAGGTCCTTTAGTTTTGGTTAGAGGTCAGGACTAGAGGTCCTTTAGTTTTGATTAGAGCTCAGGACTAGAGGCCTTTAGTTTTGGTTAGAGGTCAGGATTAGAGGTCCTTTAGTTTTGGTTAGAGCTCAGGACTAGAGGCCTTTAGTTTTGGTTAGAGGTCAGGATTAGAGGTCCTTTAGTTTTGGTTAGAGGTCAGGACTAGAGGTCCTTTAGTTTTGATTAGAGGTCAGGACTAGAGGCCTTTACCTCATATGTATGATATCATATATAAACGCACTCTGCCTGGAAACCAGTCCTGACTATTCCATTACTTTTATCACAAACCAACGCTCAGCCTCGGCTTGTGATGATAATACATTCTGTCACAGAGGAACAGTACTGCCAATTGTATTTGGTGGAAGCCGTTGAAGACAGCCACGTTTGTCTCTCTCTCTTCCACTGTTTCATGCGTGGGACTTGGAATGGAAGGTGGAATCTAAGGGAATTCTTTATTTAATGGACTTTAACAAATTCCTTCCAGGCCACCACCGAAATCATTGTTACATCAACTCAGTGTTTTTTAACTGTGGCAACACTCCGTGGTGTTGAATCCGCACGCTGCTGGAGTGGCAAACCGTGCCAGTGTTGTAGTGGCTACACTCTGGTGTTAAATCTGCCCGCTGCTGGAGTGGCAGACCGTCCCAGTGTTGTAGTAGCTACACTCTGTGGTGTTAAATCTGCCCGCTGCTGGAGTGGCAGACCGTCCCAGTGTTGTAGTAGCTACACTCTGTGGTGTTAAATCTGCCCGCTGCTGGAGTGGCAGACCGTCCCAGTGTTGTAGTAGCTACACTCTGTGGTGTTAAATCTGCCCGCTGCTGGAGTGGCAGACCGTCCCAGTGTTGTAGTAGCTACACTCTGTGGTGTTAAATCTGCCCGCTGCTGGAGTGGCAGACCGTCCCAGTGTTGTAGTAGCTACACTCTGTGGTGTTAAACTGCCCGCTGCTGGAGTGGCAGATGTACTCCAGAGCATAATAACTGTGTGAATGTGTGCTAGTCACACTGGGTCATCTCCAGCTGTACACACGGCCCCAGGGAATCACTACTGTAGGGAGAAACCACAGGAATAGAGAGTAGAGGGGACAAGTAGGTGAAGACGGAGACACAGTGCATGGAAGGACTAGTGCCTGAGTGGGGTTAAAAATAATGTTGCAGAGCTTGAGTTCTTTACTGTGTTTTAGTGGATGTTTGTATGTCTTTGCAGTCAAGCAGTCTGACAGACATACAGCCAGGCAGTCAGACAGTCAGACAAACAGGCAGTTGGACAGGCAGACGGACAGGAGGCACTCTGTTGATTAACTTGTTGATTTGTCACCCACCATTAGCCAAAGTGCTAATTCATTTTTGGCCAAAGTTCTCTTTAGTTAGCATCATGCCAAATGCCTGATGGGAGCGTTTATCTCAGAAATCCATCCCATGTATCTCTAGTGTGAGAGAGTGAGAGAGATAGGAAAGGGGTTAAAGCTGGGCTGAGCAAATTAAGGCCCACATTTTAATGATTGCCTTTTTGTGGCCCACAAATCATTTATAATTAACAAATTACTAAACAAATGTGGAAGTAAGAGAGGGAGGAAGAGATGTCGTTTCAGATTTTCTGTTCTAACCAGTTGAACAATTCCAATTCCTAGCAATCTTTTCGGAAAAACGGTACTTTTGGAGATTATTGTAAATCCTTTGGTTTAGGTGTGTTCGTATTGCTCTAGCAGATATTTTGTGCGCATGTTGCTTTAACAATTACAGAAATTAGAAATAACGTTTTGGGGCAATTGTCTTGACAGGTGTTTCCAGTTAGTCTAGTTTCAGGCATTAAAGAGCTGTCGACGTCAGGTCTGGGTTCTTTGCCTTTAGCCTTTAAAGTCCATTATTGGTGATGATCCACATGAGGACCCACACGTGTTGTCAGGGGAAGTCATGTGACGTCATGTGACACTCAGAAACATTGGCTGGCGAAACCAATGGACACAAATACAGTCAAACTAAAGCTTCTCATTTATACTTGAACCTGAGCGTATACTTGTTAAGAGTCTCCTGCTATTTACTTTCTCCAGATTAGCTCTCGTTTGTTCTGACAGAATGACAGCACACCCCAAAAACACCCGAGTCATTGGCCTCTAGCACTTCTTAAAAGTCCAATCTAAAACCAAGCGAGGAGGGAGTACAGCCACCCTTTAAACACACAGAGACAGTGATTGACTACACGTTCTGGGATAATCTATGCATACAATTACTTAAGGAATGCTTGACCGAGGTCTTTAAAACCGGCCTAGTCTTTTCTCAGCAGAACTTGTGTGAATGAATCAATCCATTTCTTTACACCACCGCAGTTTGGACCGTCGAGCAACACTGGAGAGTCAGACAGGAATAAAGGTCTGTGGTTGCTGTCACATTCCATCCAGGCTCTGGGCTACTCACCATCTCTTCCCTGTGGGGGGCAGTTCTGGATGTGTTTGCTCCTGGGACTAACTAATTGTGTAAAGGACTGTGGTTGCTGTCACATTCCATCCAGGCTCTGGGCTACTCACCATCTCTTCCCTGTGGGGGGCAGTTCTGGATGTGTTTGCTCCTGGGACTAACTAATTGTGTAAAGGACTGTGGTTGCTGTCACATTCCATACAGGCTCTGGGCTACTCACCATCTCTTCCCTGTGGGGGGCAGTTCTGGATGTGTTTGCTCCTGGGACTAACTAATTGTGTAAAGGACTGTGGTTGCTGTCACATTCCATACAGGCTCTGGGCTACTCACCATCTCTTCCCTGTGGGGGGCAGTTCTGGATGTGTTTGCTCCTGGGACTAACTAATTGTGTAAAGGACTGTGGTTGCTGTCACATTCCATACAGGCTCTGGGCTACTCACCATCTCTTCCCTGTGGGGGGCAGTTCTGGATGTGTTTGCTCCTGGGACTAACTAATTGTGTAAAGGACTGTGGTTGCTGTCACATTCCATACAGGCTCTGGGCTACTCACCATCTCTTCCCTGTGGGGGGCAGTTCTGGATGTGTTTGCTCCTGGGACTAACTAATTGTGTAAAGGACTGTGGTTGCTGTCACATTCCATACAGGCTCTGGGCTACTCACCATCTCTTCCCTGTGGGGGGCAGTTCTGGATGTGTTTGCTCCTGGGACTAACTAATTGTGTATTTTAAATGCTCTGGCCCTGTTCCAACTGGAACTACTGCACTTCCTTAGTATGTGTGTTTCTGTGACGCGTGACATGCAGGGTCATGGTCAGGCAGGGTCATGGTCAGACAGGGTCATGGTCAGGCAGGGTCATGGTCAGGCAGGGTCATGGTCAGACAGGGTCATGGTCAGGCAGGGTCATGGTCAGGCAGGGTCATGGTCAGGCAGGGTCATGGTCAGACAGGGTCATGGTCAGGCAGGGTCATGGTCAGGCAGGGTCATGGTCAGACAGGGTCATGGTCAGACAGGGTCATGGTCAGGCAGGGTCATGGTCAGACAGGGTCATGGTCAGGCAGGGTCATGGTCAGGCAGGGTCATGGTCAGGCAGGGTCATGGTCAGGCAGGGTCATGGTCAGACAGGGTCATGGTCAGGCAGGGTCATGGTCAGGCAGGGTCATGGTCAGGCAGGGTCATGGTCAGGCAGGGTCATGGTCAGGCAGGGTCATGGTCAGGCAGGGTCATGGTCAGACAGGGTCATGGTCAGACAGGGTCATGGTCAGGCAGGGTCATCAGACTATGTGGGGGGTTAGTTGTGTTGAGTTGCCTGGTTCTTGACTATGTTAGTTGTTGAGGTTCTCTGATTATTGATGTAGATGGACGTGGAACTGTCCAGAGGGTCGGTCACATGGTCATGTGTCTCTGTACATGCTGTTTAATGTCAGGCATCTGATTTAATTTGTACCACTGTTGGACCCATTTAGACTGATCAACAGGAGTTTACTGCCACACACACACACACACACACACACACACACACACACACACACACACACACGCGCGTGCACTCACTCACACACACACACGCACGCACATGTCAGAAGACAGTGCTTGGGTGTTAGAAGGTTTACTGACTCTGAATGGGCAGAGTTATATGTGTGTCATGACTAACCTAGAGGTTGCTCAGCAACTGTTACCTAGGTGAAAGAGTAGAAGGAGGAGGAGCAGGAAGAGGAGCAGAAACATGAGGTGGCGCAGCAGCTCTCTGACCCAGAAACCAATATGTGGTTTAGGAGATTTAGTTTGGAGGCGAACAGAAGTATCACTCCCTCCTCTATTACCACACACCACTACTGTAGTCAGAAGTATCACTCCCTCCTCTATTACCACACACCACTACTGTAGTCAGAAGTATCACTCCCTCCTCTATTACCACACACCACTACTGTAGTCAGAAGTATCACTCCCTCCTCTATTACCACACACCACTACTGTAGTCAGAAGTATCACTCCCTCCTCTATTACCACACACCACTACTATAGTCAGAAGTATCACTCCCTCCTCTATTACCACACACCACTACTGTAGTCAGAAGTATCACTCCCTCCTCTATTACCACACACCACTACTATAGTCAGAAGTATCACTCCCTCCTCTATTACCACACACCACTACTATAGTCAGAAGTATCACTCCCTCCTCTATTACCACACACCACTACTATAGTCAGAAGTAATACTCCCTCCTCTATTACCACACACCACTACTGTAGTCAGAAGTATCACTCCCTCCTCTATTACCACACACCACTACTGTAGTCAGAAGTATCACTCCCTCCTC
Source organism: Dallia pectoralis (assembly GCA_029465975.1). NCBI lineage: Eukaryota > Metazoa > Chordata > Actinopteri > Esociformes > Umbridae > Dallia > Dallia pectoralis. Next base: position 7,199,592 of record CM055738.1, on the reverse strand, counting down.
CATTACCACACACCACTACTGTAGTCAGAAGTATCACTCCCTCCTCTATTACCACACACCACTACTGTAGTGAGAAGTATCACTCCCTCCTCTATTACCACACACCACTACTGTAGTCAGAAGTATCACTCCCTCCTCTATTACCACACACCAATACTGTAGTCAGAAGTATCACTCCCTCCTCTATTACCACACACCACTACTATAGTCAGAAGTATCACTCCCTCCTCTATTACCACACACCACTACTATAGTCAGAAGTAATACTCCCTCCTCTATTACCACACACCACTACTATAGTCAGAAGTATCACTCCCTCCTCTATTACCACACACCACTACTGTAGTCAGAAGTATCACTCCCTCCTCTATTACCACACACCACTACTGTAATCAGAAGTATCACTCCCTCCTCCATTACCACACACCACTACTATAGTCAGAAGTAATACTCCCTCCTCTATTACCACACACCACTACTGTAGTCAGAAGTATCACTCCCTCCTCTATTACCACACACCACTACTGTAGTCAGAAGTATCACTCCCTCCTCTATTACCACACACCACTACTGTAGTCAGAAGTATCACTCCCTCCTCTATTACCACACACCACTACTGTAGTCAGAAGTATCACTCCCTCATCTATTACCACACACCACTACTGTAGTCAGAAGTATCACTCCCTCCTCCATTACCACACACCACTACTGTAGTCAGAAGTATCACTCCCTCCTCTATTACCACACACCACTACTGTAGTCAGAAGTATCACTCCCTCCTCTATTACCACACACCACTACTATAGTCAGAAGTATCACTCCCTCCTCTATTACCACACACCACTACTATAGTCAGAAGTAATACTCCCTCCTCTATTACCACACACCACTACTATAGTCAGAAGTATCACTCCCTCCTCTATTACCACACACCACTACTGTAGTCAGAAGTATCACTCCCTCCTCTATTACCACACACCACTACTGTAGTCAGAAGTATCACTCCCTCCTCTATTACCACACACCACTACTGTAGTCAGAAGTATCACTCCCTCCTCTATTACCA
>CM055738.1:7191026-7193526 GCA_029465975.1 Dallia pectoralis | reverse complement strand
CCTCCTCTACTCTATACATCTACACATCTCCTCCTCTACTCTATACATCCAGGAAATGAGGAGAACCAGTAAGAGGGAGAAAAGTCCTTCATTCTCTGTGACATCTGTGTTAATGCTATTCTAGTCTACCCTCATATGCGTATGACCTTTGACATGTAATGGACAATGATTTCTGCTGTTTGTAGACCCAACGCTAATGATAAAGATTGTTAGTGGACTGCAAGGCATTTAGGATTTGACCTGCTGTAATGCACTCTAGTAGTGGCTGGGGCTTAGCAGAGAACTTGATTAGACTTCACCTTGTCCTCTAGATGGATCTCACACACACACACACACACACACACACACGCTCATCACATGGCAAAACAGAGGTGAGACTTAGAACTTATATCACAGTTCAGACAGTAACCATGACAGCGAGCAGAAGATTTCACTGGCTAATGCTGCCTGTATCACTGGGTCACTTCAGGTGAAAGGTCATGAACTGTAAGTCACTCTGGCTAAGACCCTCTACACAAAGACTCAAACGTATATTCGTTGGAGTCGTGCAGAGAGCCAAGACCGATTATATGCTGTTAGACGAGATATGAGATGCTCTCAAAGTAAGGAATGGGATCACGGGGAGAGAGGCTTTGAGCGGAATGCAGAATGTCAAGAAGGACCTCTCAGCATGGGGTTTGTACCCGTGTTTAATATTAGACCTTTATTTAAGCTGGAGAAAAAAACGTAAAGTTAAAAAAAAAATTGTGGGGACCTGGGACGAAGCAAGTAGACGTTGCCTGTTGTCCGAAAACGGAGGAAGACACCTTTTTGAAAAGCAGCAAAGCTGTGAATCTCATGTAGCAAGTCCACGGGTGTCATGGAAATGGCATTTTTGTCTCTGTTATTGTTTAAACCTTTTTTATAAATGTCAATACAAATAATTACCTTCCGCTTCTACTGACCTGAACAATCCGGGTGTTTTTGGTTTTGTAAAAGCTAGGTTATTTTTGACCTGGATTTCGTTGGTCAGAAAGACCAGAAAGGTTTCTCAAAACAATGATGTTAAAGACACACACACACACAAACACACACAAACACACACAGACACACACAGACACACAGACACACAGACACACAGACACACAGACACACAGACACACAGACACACAGACACACAGACACACAGACAGACAGACAGACAGACACACAGACAGACAGACACACAGACACACAGACTTTATATAGACTCTACCATCCCTCCCCTACATACAATAGATCCACTTTATAGCTACCCGGGTATTGATATATTGACTCCATACTGTCTGAGAGGGATTCTGTTTACAGGTTAACAACAAAGACTGACTGCAGTGATCACTCTCACACACACACACATGTGACTAAACACAAACGTACATGAGACACAGAGGGTTGGATGCTCTATGAGATATGGCTGAAACCCTGTCTGCAAATCCCCTTCACCGAGCTCATACACACACAGGAGCTCACATCGGTCTCTCTCTCCTCTTTCTCCTCTCTCTCCTCTCTCTCTCTCTCTCCTCTCTCTCCTCTCTCTCCTCTCACTCTCCTCTCTCTCTCCTCTCTCTCTCTCTCCTCTCTCTCTTCTCTTCTCCTGGCTCCTGTGTGAAGCAAGATACATAATAATAATAATCTGATTAATTGGACTGTGTTTGTGATTGAGTTTACACAGCTGCTGCCTATTCAGCCTTAAACTTGTGAACTCCAGTGTGCAGCTGAACTCTATTCAGACAAAATGGAACGGCCGCTTCCATGTACTGTCAGTCAAAAAGACCCAGAGTTCCGCCTCTTAGACCCAGAGTTCCGCCTCTTAGAGCCAGAGTTCCGCCTCTTAGAGCCAGAGTTCCGCCTCTTAGAGCCAGAGTTCCGCCTCTTAGAGCCAGAGTTCCGCCTCTTAGAGCCAGAGTTCCGCCTCTTAGACCCAGAGTTCCGCCTCTTAGCCCCAGAGTTCCGCCTCTTAGACCCAGAGTTCTGCCTGTGGTCAGTTATCCACATCTAACAGGTCAGTTATACACATAGATATCTAACAGGTCAGTTATCCACATAGATATCTAACAGGTCAGTTATTTATACACATAGATATCTAACAGGTCAGTTATCCACATAGATATCTAACAGGTCAGTTATTTATACACATAGATATCTAACAGGTCTGCCTATGGCGCCCTCTGTTGATATCATAGTGGTGCTCAGATTCTGTGCGTCGTTTTCCGATCGGTCACAGTGGTTTTGTGTTGTGGTTGAGTGTCACTGTGTCACTCTGTAGGGTCGTTTGGGGTTGTGGGTTTGGTGGTAAACACGGTTACATTATCTGACCACAGTAAAACAAGCCTCTGTTCAGGTGTTGTGTCTCACCAGTCTGATTCCCACATGTTTATAGAACAAAATAATTACATTCTCTCTCTCCCTCACTCTCTATTTATCTCTGAATCTCCCTCTTTATCTCTCAGTCTCTCCCTCTTTCTCTCTCTTTCCCTTTGTC
>CM055738.1:7116026-7183526 GCA_029465975.1 Dallia pectoralis | reverse complement strand
TATGTGAGTGTTTAAACCAGTATGTGAGTGTCTAAACCAGTATGTGAGTGTCTAAACCAGTATGTAAGTGTCTAAACCAGCACGTGAGTGTCTAAACCAGTATGTGAGTGTCTAAACCAGTATGTGAGTGTCTAAACCAGTATGTAAGTGTCTAAACCAGCATGTGAGTGTCTAAACCAGTATGTAAGTGTCTAAACCAGTAAATAAACCAGTATGTGAGTGTCTAAACCAGATGTATGTGTATCAACTGGTGTGTGGGTGTATCAACAAATGTGTGTGTATATCAACTGGTGTGTGTGTGTGTGTGTGTGTGTGTGTGTGTGTGTGTGTGTGTGTGTGTGTGTGTGTGTGTGTGTGTGTGTGTGTGTGTGTGTGTGTGTGTGTGTGTGTGTGTGTGTGTGTGTGTGTGTGTGTGTGTGTGTGTGTGTGTGTGTGTGTGTGTGTGTGTGTGTGTGTGTGTGTGTGTGTGTGTGTGTGTGTGTGTGTGTGTGTGTGTCAACTGGTGTGTGTGTATCAACTGGTGTGTGTGTATCAACTGGTGTGTGTGTATCAACTGGTGTGTGTGTATCAACCGGTGTGTGTATCAACCGGTGTGTGTATCAACCGGTGTGTGTATCAACCGGTGTGTGAATGTGATATTTTCTGTAATGTGCTTTTGTGCAGTTCGAATGAAGCCAAAAGGGTAAATGCAGTACCGGTTGATACACACACACGCACCAGTTGTGTGTGTGTGTGTTTTGGCATGCACACAAAGTTACACATACTATCTCATTCAGCTTGCTGTTATATTTCCTCCTAGAATGGTTGTTGCCTGGAGGTGGATTTGAAAGGAAATGCCTGCTGAGAGAACAGGGGAGGAGGGGGGGGGCAGGGTAAGGGGTACAGAAGGGGAGATGAGGGGAGCAGAAGGGTAGATGAGAGGAGGAAGAGGAGAAGGGAAGGGGAGCAGAAGGCTAGATGAGAGGAGGAAGAGGAGAAGGGAAGGGGAGCAGAGCACTCTGAATCTACAGAGAGAAGGAGGGAGAGATGGAGAGAGAGACAGACAGACAGAGGGAGGGAGAGACAGACATGGAGGGAGAGACAGACATGGAGAGAGAGAATGGAGACAGACCGAAGGAGGGAGAGATGTACATTGCAATATTAGGATTTGAAAAAATATATATATATTTTCAGTAACAGCAATAGTGTTTCACGACATTCTCAGCAGAAATGAGGTGAGGTTAGCTTCTGTTGGCAAATATAAAAGCCCACCCCCTCTCTTTTCTATTGGCTTCACAAAGCCATGTGACTAGCTGCCCTCACTCACGATAGGACACTGCAGCAACTGAAGGTGTTTTTACGGTTGCTGAGGTTAAACATAGTTCACTCAATTTCTGTTCATTTGACAAAACAAATGGGGACTTTTGACGAGAATCATTCTATTCTTTTATACTTTTAAAATTACAAACAATTTAGTTTCAACAGCTATTGTAAACTGGTTGACCAAGAGTGAATGCATTATTTTAAATAAACCGTTTCAGTAATTCCTCTAACTTCCACTAGGTGAGAGCAGAGGATATAGCAACTCTCAAATCTTAACATAATAAATCCCTCATCTACAAAAGTATGAACCTCGAAATGTGCCTCGGATTCGGAGCTCCGTTCACAAACCCAAACAGAACCCACAGAGCCCTAGGAGATGAACACAGTCAATTACAAACATTTATTCAAATATTTTTTGACACACTGAAAGCAGTCAACCAATAACCAGATAGAGGGAGGGGGCACAGGCAGAGGGAGGGAGGGGGCACAGACAGAGGGAGGGAGGGGGCACAGGCAGAGGGAGGGAGGGGGCACAGGCAGAGGGAGGGAGGGGGCACAGGCAGAGGGAGGGAGGGGGCAGAGGGAGGGAGGGAGGGGGCACAGGCAGAGGGAGGGAGGGGGCACATGCAGAGGGAGGGAGGGGGCACATGCAGAGGGAGGGAGGGGGCACATGCAGAGGGAGGGAGGGGGCACATGCAGAGGGAGGGAGGGGGCACATGCAGAGGGAGGGAGGGGGCACATGCAGAGGGAGGGAGGGGGCACATGCAGAGGGAGGGAGGGGGCACATGCAGAGGGAGGGAGGGGGCACATGCAGAGGGAGGGAGGGGGCACATGCAGAGGGAGGGAGGGGGCACATGCAGAGGGAGGGAGGGGGCACATGCAGAGGGAGGGAGGGGGCACAGGCAGAGGGAGGGAGGGGGCACAGGCAGAGGGAGGGAGGGGGCACAGGCAGAGGGAGGGAGGGGGCACAGGCAGAGGGAGGGAGGGGGCACAGGCAGAGGGAGGGAGGGGGCACAGGCAGAGGGAGGGAGGGGGCACAGGCAGAGGGAGGGAGGGGGCACAGGCAGAGGGAGGGAGGGGGCACATGCAGAGGGAGGGAGGGGGCACAGGCAGAGGGAGGGGGGGGCACAGGCAGAGGGAGGGAGGGGGCACATGCAGAGGGAGGGAGGGGGCACAGCAGAGGGAGGGAGGGGGCACAGACAGAGGGAGGGAGGGGGCACAGACAGAGGGAGGGAGGGGGCACAGACAGAGGGAGGGAGGGGGCACAGACAGAGGGAGGGAGGGGGCACAGACAGAGGGAGGGAGGGGGCACAGACAGAGGGAGGGAGGGGCACATGCAGAGGGAGGGGGGGGCACAGGCAGAGGGAGGGAGGGGGCACATGCAGAGGGAGGGAGGGGGCACATGCAGAGGGAGGGGGCACAGGCAGAGGGAGGGAGGGGGCACAGGCAGAGGGAGGGAGGGGGCACAGGCAGAGGGAGGGAGGGGGCACAGGCAGAGGGAGGGAGGGGGCACATGCAGAGGGAGGGAGGGGGCACAGACACATGCAGGGGGGAGGGGGCACAGACAGAGGGAGGGAGGGGGCACAGACAGAGGGAGGGAGGGGGCACATGCAGAGGGAGGGAGGGGGCACAGACAGAGGGAGGGAGGGAGGGGGCACAGACAGAGGGAGGGAGGGGGACAGACACACAGTGGGAGGGGACAGACAGACAGTGGGAGGGGACAGACAGACAGTGGGAGGGGACAGACAGACAGTGGGAGGGGGACAGACAGACAGTGGGAGGGGACAGACAGACAGTGGGAGGGGACAGACAGACAGTGGGAGGTCATGCCTTAACCTCCAACCACGGCCTTTGTCTTTTCTCCACAGACTTAAAGAGAGAGGCCAGTATCTGCCACATGCTGAAGCACCCTCACATCGTGGAGCTGCTGGAGACATACAGCTCAGATGGAATGCTCTACATGGTCTTCGAGTTGTAAGTCTGCTTCTCTGTTACCTGTATATTACCCACTCATTCTCTAAAGAAGCCACTCACGCTGGAATGACAGTGGTAAATGTATAACAGATTAATATACACACTCAGTCTCACTCATAAAGGTCATGTGAACTTCACTGAAGTTTTGCTTTCAGAGCTGTACTGAAGTACACTGCAGGTCACTAGTTAGTCGAAGTTGGAGAGAGTGCAAACTGCTTGAATGTAATCAGGCTCTGCTGACTGTGTGACCCTGACCCCTGATACAGTGACTCTCACTCACACCTAAATATATTTACCACAAGCAGAACTGGCTCCCTTCATGAAACCGAACAAAGGGACATGCCATAAACAAACAACACAAACCATGAGTCATGTGTTCGGCTATATAAAACACACCCATTCTTTCTGATTCTGAAGTCCAGAGTCAAAGTTGGTCGGGGTTAAACACTGGTTCCTTTTTTAGATGCCACGCCTGAAATCCCACAGAGCAGAGCAACAACGTGGACCGATACACATTAATAGAATTCACCATGTCGATGTCACTTCAACAACCTCAGGAAGGAAACTGTCAAAATAAACGTCACCACAGACTCTACCAAGAGCAGTGAATACACAGGCAAAATGTGCCACAAGGTTAAGTGGTCTTTTCCCCAGGTCAGAGCAGTTTCAGAGAACACGTGAACGTCTGTAGTTAGTTGGCTCTGCAAAAAGAAGGAAGAAATATCCAGAACTAGCTTTGAGAGTAGCTCATGCTACCGCCATGTAAACTGTCTTTGCTCACTAGGGGATCCTGTCGCTGAGGTTGATACAGAGACTCAACAGCTCGAACAACTCCGGTCAATCTGGCTAATCCGGCAGCTAAACCTAATGGAGATACGTGACATTTGTCAGGAGAATACACGCACCGCTTGCATTCAATTATTTACTATATTTTGGTTGCGTTTCTGCGCTCATGTCTATGCATGTTTGGGATCATTATCTCGTTTTAAAGGCCCATCTTATCTTGTTTTAAAGCCCCACCCGGAGCATAAATCTCCTGCAGTGGTTTTGGCCTGAATTATTGAGTGTGTTTGTGCAATTGATTATGCCGTCAATCTGAAGGAGTGCCCTGGCCTGGACCGGTAGAATTTCCAAAGCATCAATGATCCAGCAGCGTAGTTACTTTTGGAGATCAGGTGCTTCCTTGTACGATGTCTTTTGTTTGTCCTCTACATGCCAGCGTGAACGGGTCAAATGGGTCCATTTCAGCTCATCGTACAACTTCGTACAGCTTCCGTCGTGCAACCTTCTCAAGAGCTTTTCGACAAGGGCACTGATTCTGTGATCCAAATGTGCAATCCACTTTTTGGATTAACGTCCCGACATGCGTGCAGCGTCATGTTTCTTCCCCAGGAAAACAGGAACAGGTGAACGGCAACAATACAGTTCCGTGAAACCAACTGTGAAACACAGACACTCAATACAGATGCCACTGTGTTTTGTATTGTTTTAAATATGGTTTATGGTTGCACATTCTTTTCTGCAATTTGCTGAATTTCGTGATGGGTGCTAGTACTGGTTTCTATTTTACATCATTTGACTTGGCCAGTAGAGGTGTAACTGACGTGGTCTTCGGTCATGGGGTTTTTACTAGTCACTGACACTAGCGTGGCTGAGCTGAATATCACACCAGAGGTTTGGCTGACGGGTAAATAAAGCTGGGTGTGTAGCCGCATGCTACTAGGGACTGGTAGGTGCTAGAGGCCAGAAGGGAGAAGTGAGAGAGAGACAGTGAGAGGAACAGAGTGAGACAGGGTGAGACAAGGTGACGGGTAATGGGGGAGAGGTGAAAAGGGCCAGGGCCTACGCAGGAATTGTTCTACAGTGTGTGATGAAAGTAAAAGGCAGTGAAGCTCTGAACAGCGGTGAAGTCACAGCCTCACAGCACAACAGCATCAATGACAAATGCCTTCATCTGAAATGAGTAATACCTGAAGTCCGAACTGTGTTTCGCTTTTCTCTCATGTGCATTAAAGGATTCGATGAAAACAAAAATGTTAATTATGAGGAACTTTGATGGCTTTGATCAGTCGCTCAGACAAACACACGCATAGACACGCACACATACACACACACATACACACACACATACACACACACATACACACACACATACACACACACATACACACACACATACACACACACATACACACACACATACACACACACATACACACACACATACACGCACACTGACCTATCTTCTACTGTCCCCGCTCTCTATCTCTCTGTCTCTCACTCTTCCTCTTTCTCCCTCTCTCTCCCTCTCTCTTCCTCCTTCCCTCTGTCCCTTGCTTCTTTAGTATGGATGGAGCAGACCTGTGTTTTGAAATTGTAAAGAGGGCTGACGCCGGCTTTGTGTACAGTGAAGCAGTGGCCAGGTAAGTTCATGAACATTTTCTCACTTTGCTCAGAAAAGTACCAGAACAAATATGTAACATTATGGAGCTCTTTAAAGCGTTTTGGCCCAATATATCTATAACCATAGCTAGCCTGAAGCACTGCCTGAGTCGACAACAACATTTAGCGATGCCGTTTTCCCATTCGCCCGCAAACCCCGCCCCCAAACCCGCCCCCAAACCCGCACCCCAACTTAATCCAGCTTAATCCAGCTTCCTAGACTGACTAAGAACTACATACCCATAACTACGTTTCACTATTCTAAAAGTATATTCTAAAATCAAAACTAAATACTAATGAAAACAATATAAATTTCTCATCTTCTTCTCCAGCCACTACATGAGACAGATACTGGAGGCTCTACGGTATTGCCATGACAACAATGTCATCCATCGAGATGTGAAGGTAGGTTTTGTCCGTTTCATACTGGGTGTGAACAGGGTGTGCTGATGGGAGAAGCAGTTTAGTTCAAGTTTAGTTCTGTTTTCCTTGTCTTGGTCCACAGTTGTTCTGGTCTCACTCTGTCTCTGTTGATGTGTCGGGACTAAGACAAGAGGGATGTATGACACACACACACACACACACACACACACACACACACACACTTGAGCTTGAAACTCTCCTTCAATAAGAGAAGAGCTGTGCTTCTCGTCTTGTCATTATTTCATGTTCTATCCGGGGGTCACACACACACACACACACACACACACACACTGGGGTCACACACACACACACACACACACACACTGGGGTCACGCACACACACACACACACACACACACACACACACACACACACACACACACACACTGGGGTCACACACACACACACACACTGGGGTCACACACACACACACACTCACATACACACACTGGGGTCACACACACATACACACACACACACACACACACACACACACACTGGGGTCACACACCCACACACACACACTGGGTTCACACACACATACACACACACACACACACTGGGGTCACGCACACACACTGGGGTCACACACACATACACACACACACACACACACACACACACTGGGGTCACGCACACACACACACACACACACACACTGGGGTCACACACACACACACACACACACACACTGGGGTCACACACACACACACACACACACACACACTGGGGTCACACACACATACACACACACACACACACACACACACACACACACACTGGGGTCACACACACACACTGGGGTCACACACACCCTGGTTATATGGCAATGCCGTACTTGTTGAATATGAAGTGGGTTACCTGCATCAGTGTATCGTCCTCTCCCTTTTGTGAAAGTCAAAGTCATTGAATTCATTTCAATCCCAAGAAGCATAAATCACGAAGTGTCTCTCTGTGTTGTCCTCCTATTATTCATAATAACCTTTTCCCTCAGCGTTCCGTGTGTTCGTGCATGTTTATGTGCACGCGTGAGCACACAAGTGTTTGTGTAATTGGAACCGCAGATAATCTGTCACACAGCTAATTACAAATAATACGTTTGGCATTCTGAGAGGGTAATATTGACTAACTGATGGGAATTTGAACGTCGTGGACGGGTTCCAGAATGTTTCTGTTTCATTCCGGATTCCGCCAGTGAACATGACAACGGAGTTTAGAATGTCAGAGCGATGAACTGTGGGCTCTTCGATTCTGGTCAAATATGAATGAATGTTTTACGAGCCTATGTGTTTAATATAGACAAGCGGCTTTGATCTGACAATAGGCTAGGCGACTCTTTTTGGCTAGACATATTAATATGCAAACAAGCCCGTTTGGGAGAAGTGATAGTATTTGATTTTGAGCGGGCCTGGCTTAATGACGTCAGTGATGGTAGGACCAACAAGCATTGGTAACATGGTATATTTATATGGTAATTATACCATCTGTTGGCAAATTGTGTATGTGTAAGTATTCAGTGGAAGGTTTGGTTGACACAGACACACACACACAGACACACACACACACACACACACAGACATAGACACACACACACAGACACACACAATTAGACACACACACAGACACAGAGCCACGCAGACACACAGACAAACACACACACACACACACACAAATTACTCTCTACAGCCTGTTGAAGGAAGGGGTTCGCTCCTTTCAAAAGAGATCTTTATCAACAAGCTGCTTTAATTCACTAGGTCCTGAGAGGTGCCTGGAGGAGTCATGGCAACCTGTGGGAATGTCCTTTGAACAACTTCCTTTGTTTTCTTTCTGATAGCATTACCTTTTATATTAAGAAGCTTAGTCAACATTAAAACATTTCAAATACTCTGTAAGACCCACATAACACACACAAACTCTTAACACAAACATTTTACATTTTATTTGAGCAAAGTTGCCACACGTATGCCAGGATCCTGTTTGTGGACTTCAGCTCAGCGTTCAATCCCTGAACTCATCCCTGAACTCCTACATCAGAAGCTCACCCAGCTCTCAGTACCTGCCACCACCTGTCAGTGGATTATATATTTCCTGATTGACAGAGAGCAGAATATCAGACTAGGGAGCATCTCATCCAAAAGTCGGTCCATCAGCACTGGCGCACCACAGGGGTGTGTCCTCTCCCCGCTGCTCTTCTCCCTTTACACTAATGACTGGACCTCAAATACTCAGCCATCATTCAGTCTGTCATCTGCACCTCCATCACTGTCTGGTTTGGGTCAGCCACCAAACAGGACAGGGCCAGACTGCAACGGACAATTAGAGCTGCAGAGAGGATCATTGGAGCTGACCTTGCCTCCATCCAGGAACCTGTACCGGAACCAGGGTCGGGGAAAAAGGCAGCTAAAATCTAGATGAAGAGAAGAGGGGAGAGAACGTAACCTTGAGGGGAGCCAGTGCTGATGGTCAGAGGGTCCGACAGGTGTTTCTCCAACCTCACCTCCTGCCTCCTGTTGGATTAAAAGTCTATGATCCATTTACAAGTGGACATGGGCAGTTGGGCACTCCCAAGCTGGAGAGTTTATCCTGGAGAAGGGCTGGGATTATGGTGTTGAAAGCAGAGATAAAGTCCACAAACAGGATTCTGGCGCAGGTTCCGGAGGAGTCAAGATGTTGGAGAATGAAGTGGAGAACCATGTTAATCGTCCACAGACCTGTCGGCTCTGTAGGCAAACTGCAATGGGTCTAGTACTGGATCTGTGTTGGTCTTGAGGTGTAACAGCACCAGGCGCTCAAAGGACTTCATAACCACAGAGGTCCAGGCAACTGGTCTGTAGTCATTCAGCCATGTGATCCTTGGTTTCTTGGAGTCTGGGATGATGGTGGAGGACTTGAAGCAAGCCGGGACGCTGCATAACTTTATTGAAAAAGCCTGTAACCTGGGCAGATCGTCTGCAGCCTAGGGTGATTTGCATTTGTAATTTGTTATCTGTGCACTTGTATGACTTCCTCCTGTCTACTCTTCGCGCGCACACACACACACACACACACACACACACACACACACACACACACACGCACACACATGCACACACATGTATCAGTTACCATGTAATCTTAAATCTTCATAGATAAGTAAAGTTGTCAGTGTATAATGTGTTTACACGCCACTGTTTTCACTCCAATCCATCGAGCTGAAGTCTTTCCATGACCCCTGGCTCTTAGGACATTTCTTCTCTTCCAACTTCCCATTAGTCCTATTGGTTCTTACTTTGGCCTGTGAGGAGGTTCCACCATCTGATTGGCTGCTGGTCTTCTCTGGGCACGACCGAAACATTGAACTGATATTTTTGTGAAACGTCTTGTCCAACAGAAAGTACATCACCGGGTCAGCGGAACTACGCAGCGAGGCGAGACAAAGAAGGAAGTTCTTTACCTGAGATGAAAATTCAAAAAAATACTTTCACAACTTTAAAGACAGGGACACATTGGATTTACTCTTATTTTACTGTCCATAATGAGTTTTCAGAAATAGAGTAATGAATATTTTAGTGATTATCTCGTGTTCGTCTTTTTTATTTAATTCTGTGATGTATGTAGGAGAGAGTGGTAGGCTGGCAGTGCTGTTCAAAAGGGAACTATGTTTATCAGTTTATGACCGTGGTCGATCAAATAACTCTACTGTCAATACAACTGTGAATAGCTGCGCCAGAAGAAACGTTTGAACCATTGTTTAGATGCTACTGAACAGTTGTGTAGTGTGTCGTTAACTTAAACAACGTATCGAGGAAGGCGTTTTTGACCTCGACAGCAGCAGAGAGACTGTGGCAGGGCTCCCTGGCGGTAATAACGGGATCAGCTTGTTCCTGGTTCTCCACGATAGCGATGAAGATGGACTTGAAGATGTGATGAGGTAGCAGGCACACCGTCAGAACCACCTGTAGAGGAAGTCGGGGTGCTGGTGTCCAGTGAACGCTCACAAACTCACAGTAACCAAACGACTACCGAAGTGAATCAAAGCCTAACTGGCGAAGAACTAACGGGTGCCTAAAACTGAAACCGAAACAGAACTCTCACCTGGATCACCACGATGTTCCGGAAAACCTTTCCCAACAGCTGCTGGGAGCTGTTGACGGCGGCGCTCTGCCTCGACCTCCTGACGTGCCTCGCCACGGACACGTACAGCGCGATCACCAGCAGGAAGCACACGAAAAACACAACGATGGCCGCTACGCTCGAGCCCCTCGACAGGCTGCCCCCGGCCTCCACCGCGTAGTTGTAACAGACCCCGCCTCTTTCCTCTTCACCCGTGTCTCCCCCTCCCCTCTCGCCGCCGGCGTGCCGTTTGGACTCCATCACCGAATAGTAAACCGTCACCGGCACTATTGCGCCCGCCACCGCCACCCACACCCCGGTGCACACGGCGCGGGCGAACATGGGCCGTCTCAGAGCCGAGAAGAAGGCGTCGGGCAGCAGGGTGGCGAAGAGGCTCGGGCGGCTGGCGTGGGTCTGCTGGATGAGCGTGGCGAAGCGGCTGAGGGCCACCCAGGTCAGGATGAAGACGCCCACGTAGATGTTGATCTGTTGGACCGGGGTGACTCCGTGGATGACCGCCTGGCACAGGGCGCTGTGCGCCGACCACACCGCACCCTGGGGAGGAGTGGAATTTGATGGCGTGTTTCTGCATGTGTTTTCTGGTTTTGTCTGAACGCTTTGTGCTGTTTTTGAATGTGTGAACGGTCGTCGCGGTGTCTGGCGGGTGTCGGTACCTGCAGGTAATAGACGGCCTGGAAGGGCGCGGTGAGGCAGAGGAGCAGGTTGGACAGGCCGAGATGGGACAGGTAGACATGGGTGGAGGTCCGGTTGGGGATTCGCCGGAAGAACACCCAGAGGGAGAGAGCGTTGCCTGGGAGACCGGTGAGAAAGATCAGGGCGTAGAGGCAGGGCAGGACGAAACGGGTGGCACCTGACGGGCAGAGAGGTGCCAAGGTGTGCAGTTGAGAGGTGTTGGCCACAGGTGGAATCGCCATCAGCCTGTCAGACTAAATAAAACTATTTATGAAATGACTGTAACATGACCTCAGATTAAATAAAACAGTGAATAAAAAAACGATATAATAATATCCATTGAAGTATAAAAATGATTGATTGGACAATTTTTGGATTGAAAACTGAAATAAGACATGATCTCAGATTAAATAAAACTATTTTGAAATGACAGGTGTCTTGATTTTGCAGATTAAATGAAACAAATCAGAAATGACTGCATTTACTGATTAAATAAAACTATTTAGGTTGTGTCCCAACATGATTTAGATTAAATAAAACTATTTATGAAATGAACTGTAACATGACTTAAATTAAAATAAATTCACCTTTATAAAATTACTGTAACATGACCTCAGATTAAATAAAACTATTTATGAAATGACTGTAACATGATCTCAGATTAAATAAAACTATTTATGAAATGACTGTAACATGATCTCAGATTAAATAAAACTATTTATGAAATGACTGTAACATGATCTTAGATTAAATGAAACAATTTATGAAATGACTGTAACATGATCTCAGATTAAATAAAACTATTTATGAAATGACTGTAACATGATCTCAGATTAAATAAAACTATTTATGAAATGACTGTAACATAATCTCAGATTAAATGAAACTATATGCTTTGAATAATCAGTAATTACAGCACATTTTGTTAAAAGTTCCCCTGATTGCGGTTCCATTTTTGGCAATAGTGTTTTCGAACTTCAAGTTTGCGGTTGCACAACGATGTCCAATCAGCTTTAGGGAAGTAAGGCTGTTAAAGAACCAGGGGAGTGCATATATTTTTAAACCATTTAAACCTTTTTGTTTCACTCTAAAACAATATTTTACCCTTTCAAAGTGTCATCCCGTCGCAGTCTATATTTATATCCCTATTATTTTCAAATGGTTACAGAAAATGCTTAAAAGTCATTGGGGGTTGATGCAGTCAAACGAACAAATGGAGCAAGAGTAAATTGAGCCAGACTGTCACAGTCGTTACATTGAGGCATGTTTTTTCATCTAGTCCAACTTCCTTCCTTCAAGTGAAATTCCACTGTGTTTTACCAATATTTTGTTCTCTTTATCACCTCATCGCACCCTGGTTTGGTTTTTCTCCAGAATTCGGACGTGTCATGTCTCGCAATGACAACAGCTCAAACACTGACTGATCAAATGGAAATGTGCACGTTGTGTCAAAAACAGAACAATCGCTATGCAAACACAAACTGATTTACATAGTATGATAGAACAAAAGCTTATTCAGGTCAGGTCAATACCAAATTATAAATTATTTCATAACTATAATTTTGTTAATCCTTTTTTCCACTTTTAACTATCTTCTGTGGGGACCAGAGAGATTTTTCTCATTAAGTGACTTCCATGCTAACACCTCATTTTCATACAAAAACATTTGTGTACACTGTAGATATACATACATACATACATACATACATACATACATATATATATGAATATATATATATATATATATGAATATATATATGAATATGGATACTTACAGATCATAAATCAATGATGTCAATCAACCAAATGGAGCGTACTTTTGTGCAGTGAATGTGGAGAATCTCTTATGCCGTTTGTTGCCTGAGCTTGTGACGTTAAAGTGTTTCAGTATATATTAGAGGGGAAGTGTGTGAAAGATAGTGTTAGAGATATGCTGCGAGCACGATCACATCTGTTACTGATATAGACGATGAATAATAATAGAGCTTAGTGTAAATTACATTTACAATCCTGTTCAGTCTATGCCGTGCCAGCGGTTTTGACTACTTGTGCGTCTGGACAGAGGAGAGAGGCAGATTCTCCCATGGCAGGCCATCCCACTGTAACCTGAAATTCACCTATTTTAGCCCTGGCCTTAGAAACCGGAAGAGATACTGTGAAAGAAAAAAACTGTGAAAGAACTGTGAGCAATGTAGCAGAGAACAGAGGCTTTACACTTCTGATGACTTTATTAGCGAGGAGCACAGATAACCTGTATTTGTACACAATGCATCATACCTCTGGCGGGAGTTGAAGACCACTTCACAAACTGGGCCAGTGATTATTACATTAACGAGCGTTTAACGAGAGGCTCGCGTGCAGATGCTTGGCCAGGGAGATTGTTTTTCGGAAGCTCCCGACGCAGGCAGAATTCTGTGTGCCATGCGACAAATGAGCTATGTAATGCGCTATCCTTTTCAACTCCGTAGCACCATCCCCCCCCCCCCCCCCCAGAGCTGCGGTTGTGGACAGACTTTTCCACTTCACATATCGAGAACAAAGATCGAGTAGGGTGGAAGTGTCACAAACTGTCTTGTGGCAAAGGTGGCATCCTGTGACAGTGCCACTGTTTTATGGTTACTGAACTCTGAAGTCTCTGAAACGCCTAAAACCCCTTCATTAATTATGGTGTCAACATACTTCTCTCTTTCCATACTGAAGAGGATCCTCAGGGCAGGGCTGTAGCTTTGAAAATAAATATAACTATGGGCCTATAGCCTACATACGTATATTCATATTTATACGTTTGAACAGGAAACTGAAAAAAGATTGTAAGCACTGCTGGCAAGAGAGAAAACTAACACTGAGAAATGTTAACGGTTCTGTAGGGCCTTTAAATTGCCTCAATAGTCAATAGGTTCTATACATACATACATACATACATACATACATACATACCTCAATGAAGATATTAGAAGAAAGTGCATTTAAATTGCCTCAATAGTCAATAGGTTTTATAAATACATACCTCAATGAAGATATTAGAAGAAAGTGCATTTAAATTGCCTCATTAGTCAATAGGTTCTATACATACATACCTCATTGCCGATGCAAAAGTGGTGAATGTATATCTGGGTCATTAGTACAAGCTCCAAACGTATGCTCTGACCGTTTTTGTCTACTCTAAGAAGAGGATCCTACCTACTGTGGGAGGAAGTGCGTCTGTCGAATGCAATGCAATCAAAAAGAAAGTTACACTCTTTGTTTGTTTTTTTTTAAATGGTGTCAGTGGAACAACTAACGGCCGCAAACAAACACGAGTCAGGCGGCTGAAGAAAAAGAAGCAGTAAAGTTCACAGACTGTCACTAATGAGACACTTGCATAAGACGTTTTTCTCCAACCACCTTGGCCACATGTCCCACACCTTCGCTGGGCTTGAGCCCTGTTGTTTGGTGATTCGCATGTGTTTCTGACTGTGACACATCTGCAAAAAAAGTGACAACTTGCAATTTATGACCAATGCCTTGCAGAACCCTGGGTTGCTGCCATGAAGAAATATTGAGTAAATGTCTGAAGCAACCAGGTGCGACCCTCCAGCCCAAGGTCTGTGTTTATGGCGAGGACCGACGACGCAAAATAAAAACTCCTGCTCAAGAGGACATACGTTTCCCTCAATGGATGACAGTTCATGAAGGTTGAGAAAATGACAACAATCACAGTAGACAGGGAAATGACAACAACAGAGGACGTGAACCTGAACATGTATTTCTAGACGAGGCTACTTTGTTTTTACAGAAATGTTTTCTTAACATTAAATGACAGTTGGTCATCTACAGGGGAACTCAGGGACACCTGAAGCACCACCAGTGTCTCTTGCATGTGGATGTTCTGTTTACTGAAACAGCCAATCAAATTCAAGCCTTTGCCCCCCCACACATCTGGATTACAGACTGTATGTATCTTTGTCAAATCTTTGTCAAAGGGTCTTAAAAAGTATTTTTTTTGCTTTAGTTAAAATACGTAATGACGTTGTAATTCTCATCAATTAATTGATTGTTGTTAGTTTCTTAAATGAAGTAACAAGTATACTCAGAAAAAAATGTCTTCTCACAAGCAACTGCGTTTATTTTCATGTCTTTTGCACGTTTTTGATGGCCGGGTCGCCATTGCAAATGAGCATTTGTTTTCAATCGGCCTACCTGGTTAAATAAAGGTTAAATACATTTTTTTAAACTGGGGGAATGGCCCTAGCCCACACCTTCTTAGCCTGATGGCAACAAACTGCAGAATCGCCATTGAAGAGCACTTTTTGTCAGTTCTGTCTGGTCCGGCGACGGTGGGTTTAAGCCCATAGGTGACATTGTGGATGTCTGGTGAGGACCAACATTACAACTCACTCAGCCTATCGCAGCCTCTCTCAGCCTATCGCAGACACTCTGAGCACTGATGGCGGGATTGTGTGCTCCTGGTGTAACTCGGGCGGTTGTTGTCTCGTCATCCTCTACCTGTCCTGCAGGTGGGCATTCCAGATGTACCGATCTGTGCGGATGTTGTTATGTGCGGTCTGCCACTGTGGCGATAATCAGCTGTGAGATGAGCTGTGAGATGAGCTGTGAGATGAGCTGTGAGATGAGCTGTGAGATGAGCTGTGAGATCAGCTGTGAGATCAGCTGTGAGATCAGCTGTGAGATCAGCTGTGCGTCCTGGCTCCCTGTAGTGGTGTCTTAGGCGTCCCACAGTACGGACACGACACGTTCCCAGTCCTCAAGTTTCCTTGCAGCACGGCGAAGGCAAGTCCACGCAGACGAGGGGGACCCTGGGCGTCTTTCGTTTGGTGTTTTTTCAAGTCAGCAGAAAGGTCTCTCTTGTGCCCTAAGTTTTCGTAACTGTGACCCTTGTGTCTAGCGTCGAGCTGATTGTGTCGTAACGACAGTCTCACGCATGCACGTTCTTTCTGTGTTCATGGGTCATTGAACAAACGTAGGCACCAGTGTTTAGGTCCTTTACAATGAGGATCGATCTGTAAAGGATTTGGATTTTTGCGACTTGTCTTTTTTGCTGAGTTTATCTTAGCGGTTAAACAGCGTGTTTCACACACACTCACACGTAAAAACGTGTATAAAGAACAGAAATTAAAGTTTAAATAATAATAAGAAAAATGCACTATGACAACACCAACAGAACAATTTACATCCATGATGGGGAATGGGACTAGAAATGCGTGAGGAGAGATTGCAGACCAGTAGGGAGCAGAAGTGAAGACAAGCATGAGAGAAAGATATGCCCGTCTGTCTGGGCGTGACTCTTATTGCCGACCCTGGCAGCAGGACAGGTGGCGTTGGGCCAGATATAGTAAGGGATGTAAGACACAGCTCAGTGCTGCTATAGCTTTAGTTGTGTTGGTCACCTCCCACTGAAGTCTCACTTCGGCACAGTCGCCCTCTTGTGGTGTGAATAGGGTAACTGCACGCTGGACGTGGTAGGGCAGGAAGCAAGCCACGAACACCGCAACCATAGCCAGGATCTTCCTACGTACCTTCAGGCTACCGCCCTTTGACCCCAAGTTTTCAAGTCTTTTCTGCCCGCTGTTCTTCTCCTCTGTGCTCACCCCAACGTCCTCTCTAACCCCCCTACTCACCGTCTTCACCCCCTCTGTGATCGCCAGCCTCACCCCTCGTTCCCTGTTGTGGTTGAGTCTGGCTCTCCTGACCTTTTGCAGATACAGAACCAGTCCCCCATAGCTGAGCAGATATAAGATGAGAGCAATGAAGAACACCACCACTCCCAGGCAGTGTTGCTTGCCAAACCCTCCTCTGTTTTGATTCTCCATCATGTCAAAGCAGCTTCCATCTTGTATTTGATCTTTTCCTTCATTCGCACTTAACACGATGCCACACACCACCACGGTTACCCAGGTGCCAAGGCAGAGTGCCCAGCAGCCTCTTGTCGTGTTGAGGGGTGTGAGGAAGGCAGGGTGAGGCCGCACCTACAACCGCAACAACAATTGAAGTGACAGTTTAGTGGTAAATAAATAAGGTATTCATGCAATTCAACGGAAACTGGCCAGTCAAAACATCTTAATGGGTATGTTTTTCTTTTTGATTCCTTGTTTTTTTGAGTCCGTACCACAGTGGTGTAGCGTATCACACTGGTCCAGAGCAGCAGCATCATGTTACAGTAGAGGTTGATGTAGAACACTGTTTTCATGGTTTCCACGGCAACCTGACACATCATCTCCTCCTGGGACCAGACCTGACAGTTCAGGTAGTACATTATGCGAAAAATGAAGCTGAGGCACAGCAATAGGTCAGAGGTCACTATGTTAACGGTCAAGATGATGGTCGGGGTCCACTTCGACTTCCAGAGGTCACGCAGGGTCAGGCAGTTGCTTAGGGAACCCACGAGCAACAGGGTCAGGTAGAACCAGGGCTTGACTTGTGTATAGAAGACATCAGGGTCTAGTTTACAGTTACTGGAAGAGCAAGAAGAGAATTAGGGGACGGGTTGAGAGGAGACAAAATCATATTGCTGTGTGCACTGTGGTGTTGTGCTATTGGGTGTGTATGGCATTTTCTGTGACTCACTTGATGAGGTAAAACAAAGGGTTTGGTGTTTAGGTATGGACTCTACTGGGGTTACGTTTGGATTAAAGTTAATCTTTCTAAGGTTAGGTTAAAGTGAGTTTCAGAGTTAAGGATAACGGGATAACAGAAGGTTTCATCGGAATACATGTTGTTCCCCCCTATAAAGTGTGAGTGGTATAGCCCAGATCACATTTTACTCCCTACGTGAAGATAACATGAGTGAATCAGCAAAGATTTTCCTACAGCAGATTTTTCTGCTTCCTCATTGGCACTTCTGTGCATATACAGCTACTAACGTAACATTTTGAGCCTGAAGTAATGATTTGGGAAACATGAACTACTGCTTTTGTTTAAATGTCACCTTGTCTTTATATTACGGTCCTTAAAACCGCATTAATCCCACTAAGTCTTCACAAGTCTAGCAAAACAGGGTGTGTTAGTCAACTCATTGCATTGTCTGCTACATGTGGACCCCAGTGGAACGACCAGTCATTTTCATGATTGTCCTGATCTGATGAGGACACCTGTGGTGACTTTGGTACTAGCATTCCCCTCAGTCACATGGAGGGGTAAATGAGGCAGACGTGCAATAAGGTCCAGTACACTGCTGCTCTCGGTTACCATCACGTGTGCATTCTTACTAACAAAACCGTTCCTGCTGCAGAAGCAAAGTGTGCAATGGCACCAGCTAACTTCCCATTGTGCACGATAACGGTAACGGCACACGCCAAACGAGCGAACGCAGGTTTTGCAGCAAGCATGTACAGCGGAAGTGAAGATATAAGTCGTACCTGAGTTGATCACTGCTGTTGATAACCGGCAAATGATTGGCGGTCGACGTTGCTCGTTTCATAATGGCGGTTGATGAATGCATCGTCATTTAGTTTTAGGCATGAACACTTCCCTCTAACTCAGTCTCAGCCTCAGTCCGTGTATCAGTCTGTCTGCTTGCAGCTCCCCACTCCTATTTATCTCTCGTTAGGCGGTTACCTTTTGATGCTCATTATATATATATTTTTTTTGTCTTCTTCAAAGGTAATTTGCATATAATATATAGCAGCCGGTATATCTGGTTCCTCTTTGCCACTTCCGCACGTATATAGCCATGGAATTTTAAAAAAGTAACATTTTGTACTAGTATTCAGGCTACTAAATGTAGTGTGTCTGTCTCGATGTTGTTTTGACTTGGAACCAGTTATTGCATGCTGCCGCTGTCTGACTGAGTGTTAAAAATGTCTCTTTTGTGGGACGTCAGCAATACTGTGATATCTCCCCCAAATCCACAAAGTGGACTTACCTGGCGATAGTTTATTGTATGTAACTACATCATATTTATACTTTATTTTCAAGGATGAGCAGCAGATATAAGCAACATATTATTAAATGACGGGCACATTTCTTCTGCTACATACTTTTGGGGAATTACAACACGATGAAGTTTGAACGCCCCTGCATTAAAGCTCTCAGAGTAATTCCTTATGTGTCCAGAGGATGGCGCTCATTACTGGCGATTCCTCACACCGAGCTTGTAAATTCCCATCCTGCTTTTAGCTTGAGCTGTTTGGGGTGGGTTTTACCAAATCAGAGACTGTTTTATGTATTTTGTCATTTTTATTTTCACTACCGTGAACCACTGTCGGGTGACGTATATAAAGGGAAAGACCAAGATGCAGTGGCTCAGGAAATTGTTGGGCCACCAGCCACCAGAACAGCTTCTATTGCCGAAAGATGGTGTCGGGATTTAGAGTCTGTGAAGTGTCCTGTGACGGATGAGCTCTGCTGTGGTCCGGCCGAAGCCCAGAGGGGAACAAAACAAGGCATAGATGCGCTAGGCCAACAGGCACTCTCAAATGGGCTGTAGATTGTGCCAAAGTGCCCATATGAGCCATTCTCAAATGGGCTGTAGATTGTGCCATAAGTCCCCATAGGAGCCAATATGAGCCATCTCAAATGGGTGGTAGATTGTGCCATAAAAAAATACATTTGAAAAAAGAAATTGAACACATTCATAAGAACAATCACAAAATATCAATCAAATAAATCAGACATTAAAAATCAGACATTACCGTTGTGTTATGGACACTAAAAACAAGCTGTTTAAAGTTAAAGTGATCTTAACTTAAAGATGTGTGACAACAAAGTATGTGAAATAAGGAGCAAATATAAGTCTGTGTTTGCTAGTGACCTAAAGAGAAAATAAACTCAAATAAACATTTTTGACACTGTTTGTGTTTTGGGAACGCCGTTATTTTTTATTAAGTTCTCGTGTGTGCCACGTTGTTGTTTGGCTTTGCCCGTCTGTCTGGGCGTGACTCTTATTGTCGACCCTGGCAGCAGGACAGGTGGCGTTGGGCCAGATATAGTAAGGGATGTAAGACACAGCTCAGTGCTGCTATAGCTTTAGTTGTGTTGGTCACCTCCCACTGAAATCTCACTTTGGTACAGTCGCCCTCTTGTGGTGTGAATAGGGTAACTGCATGCTGGACGTGGTAGGGCAAGAAGCAAGCCACGAACACCGCAACCTTAGCCAGGATCTTCCTACGTACCTTCAGGCTACCGCCCTTTGACCCCAAGTTTACGAGTCTTTTCTGCCCGCTGTTCTTCTTCTCTGTGCTCACCCCAACATCCTCTTTAACCCCCCTATTCACCGTCTTCACCCCCTCTGTGATCGCCAGCCTCACCCCTCGTTCCCTGTTGTGGTTGAGTCTGGCTCCCCTGACCTTTTGCAGATACAGAACCAGTCCCCCATTGCTGAGCAGATATAAGCTGAGAGCAATGAAGAACACCACCACTCCCAGGCAGTGTTTTTGGCCAAACCCTCCTCTGTTTTGATTCTCCATCATGTCAAAGCAGCTTCCATCTTGTATTTGATCTTTTCCTTCATTCGCACTTAACACGATGCCACACACCACCACGGTTACCCAGGTGCCAAGGCAGAGTGCCCAGCAGCCTCTTGTCGTGTTGAGGGGTGTGAGGAAGGCAGGGTGAGGCCGCACCTACAACCGCAACAACAATTGAAGTGACAGTTTAGTGGTAAATAAATAAGGTATTCATGCAATTCAACGGAAACTGGCCAGTCAAAACATCTTAATGGGTATGTTTTTCTTTTTGATTCCTTGTTTTTTTTAGTCCGTACCACAGTGGTGTAGCGTATCACACTGGTCCAGAGCAGCAGCATCATGTTACAGTAGAGGTTGATGTAGAACATTGTTTCCATGGTTTCCACGGCAACCTGACACACCATCTTCTCCTGGGACCAGACCTGACAGTTCAGGTAGTACATTATGCGAAAAATGAAGCTGAGGCACAGCAATAGGTCAGAGGTCACTATGTTAACGGTCAAGATGATGGTCGGGTCCACTTCACTTCCAGAGGTCAAGCAGGGTCAGGCAGTTGCTTAGGGAACCCACGAGCAACAGGGTCATGTAGAACCAGGGCTTGACTTGTGTATAGAAGACATCAGGGTCTAGTTTACAGTTACTGGAAGAGCAAGAAGAGAATTAGGGGACAGGTTGAGAGGAGACAAAATCATATTGGACCCCAGTGGAACGACCAGTCATTTTCATGATTGTCCTGATCTGATGAGGACACCTGTGGTGACTTTGGTACTAGCATTCCCCTCAGTCACATGGAGGGGTAAATGAGGCAGACGTGCAATAAGGTCCAGTACACTGCTGCTCTCGGTTACCATCACGTGTGCATTCTTACTAACAAAACCGTTCCTGCTGCAGAAGCAAAGTGTGCAATGGCACCAGCTAACTTCCCATTGTGCACGATAACGGTAACGGCACACGCCAAACGAGCGAACGCAGGTTTTGCAGCAAGCATGTACAGCGGAAGTGAAGATATAAGTCGTACCTGAGTTGATCACTGCTGTTGATAACCGGCAAATGATTGGCGATCGACATTTCTCGTTTCATAATGGCGGTTGATGAATGCATCGTCATTTTGTTTTAGGCATGAACACTTCCTTCTAACTCAGTTCGTGCCTCAGTCCGTGTATCAGTCTGTCTGCTAGCAGCTCCCCACTCCTATTTATCTCTCTCTCGTTAGGTGGTTTTTTTATGCTCTTTATATATAATATATAGCTAGCCCCGCAGACGGTATATCTGGTTCCTCTTTGCCACATCCACACGTATATAGCCATGGAAATCTAAAAAAAGTAACATTTTGTACTAGTATTCAGGCTACTAAATGTAGTGTGTCTGTCTCGATGTTGTTTTGACTTGGAACCAGTTATTGCATGCTGCCGCTGTCTGACTGAGTGTTAAAAAAATATATTTTGTGGGACAACAGCAATACTGTGATACATCATATTTATACTTTATTTTCAAGGATGAGCAGCAGATAGAAGCAACATATTATTAAATGACGGGCACATTTGTCTTCTGCTACATACTTTTGGGGAATTACACCACGATGAAGTTTGAACACCCTGCATTAAAGCTCTCAGAGTAATTCCTTATGTGTCCAGAGGATGGCGCTCATTAGTGGCGATTCCTCACACCGAGCTTGTAAATTCCCATCCTGCTCTTAGCTTGAGCTGTTTGGGGTGGATTTTACCAAATCAGCGACTGTTTTATGTATTTTGTCATTTTTATTTTCACTACCGTGAACCACTGTCGGGTGACGTATATAAAGGGAAAGACCAAGATGCAGTGGCTCAGGAAATTGTTGGGCCACGAGCCACAAGAACAGCTTCTATCCGGTTGTTAAGTCTGACGTCACGCGTGACGTTTAGCCTTTTCCGGGTCCAAGCGCTCCGCTCGTCCAGATCTTACCATACATTTTCTCACAGTTGTAAGTGCTGTAAAACTTGCAAATAAATAAAAATGTGACATTTCACACAAGCCAGGTAATTTAGTTATTATACATATTTATTATTTATTATTAATCACATTTATAATATCACAAATAATACATATTTATTATTATAGTTTGTAGGCCCTTCATGCCACACACATAACTTTTAAAGGTAACACTTTATTTTACAGTTTCCGTTACATTTGTTGCATATACTTATTATAGTAATAACAGTAAATGATGCATAATTAAATGCAACTAACCCTTAGCCAAACCCTAATCCTACCCTAACCCTATAGTAAGTCCATGTAGTTCATTAATATTACTCAGTACTTCAATATATAATTATGTGTGCTTGACTATGGTCAAGGACACATATTGTAATCTCACATATATATTATTATTATGTTATTACACATTATTATATATATTATTATTATGTGTGCTTGACTATGATCAAGGACACATATTGTAATCTCACATATATATTATTATTATGTGACTATGGTCAAGGACACATATTGTAATCTCACATATATATTATTATTATTATTATGTGTGCTTGACTATGGTCAAGGACACATATTGTAATCTCACATATATATTATTATTATGTGTGCTTGACTATGGTCAAGGACACATATTGTAATCTCACATATATATTATTATTATTATTATGTGACTATGGTCAAGGACTTGACTCACATATATCAAGGACACATATTGTAATCTCACATATATATTATTATTATGTGTGCTTGACTATGGTCAAGGACACATATTGTAATCTCACATATATATTATTATTATTATGTGTGCTTGACTATGGTCAAGGACACATATTGTAATCTCACATATATATTATTATTATGTGTGCTTGACTATGGTCAAGGACACATATTGTAATCTCACATATATATTATTATTATTATTATTATATCAAATTTTGTCCCCGCCTACTCCTCCCACAGTTTTTTGGACTAGATGGACAAAAAAGGTGTCAAAATTTGCGTCCCGAAACCTATTTTGTTGCTATTGTTTTGTAGAAGGTTTCGTTATGTAGTTTACGAAATATTAACGATATTGTCACTAATTAATCCTCATTGAAATACATTGACGGAATCTTCAAAACTAGAGTGTGAGAGCCCATTCAGCAGAAAATGTAGAGAACATTTGTAAACTGCTCCTGCTGCCTGAGTTTCAACCCTTTACACACAAATGGCATATCAAAACGTTCAGCTATTTGTGCTGTCACTCAAAATGTTCAAATATAAGCTGTAACATAAATATTGATTTCGTTATGTCCTTTTGTTTCCAACTTGCGCCTCCCCATAGAGATCCATTGAAACTGTGATTTTCTCCTCTCTAATTTGAAAGTGATTTTTGGTGTTTTTATGTTAGTTTGTAAATTGTGATAGTGCCTACATTTCTGGGGGTACATATACATATTATATATCAAAATGTAGGCCTGGTTCTTAGGATTCTCATGATGTAATCTGGTTAGTAGAGCTAAAAGTATACGACCATGGCTGATTCCTATTCATTTTGACACAGACACTAATTAGTAGGAACATTCTGGAAGGGGCGGGGGGGAGGAGGCAGCGCGCTCTGATATCGATGAGAACAGGTGTTCCTCCTGACAAAGGCATAGTTGCCTGGCTACAGCCAAAGACACTGCCTACAGCAATGAATGAATTAATGGGTAAGTTCTTTCTCTGGGTCTCTGTTTACACGTTAGCATGTTAGCTAGCGTTAGCGTGTTAGCTAGCGTTAGCGCGCTAGCTAGCGTTAGCTACTACTGTAAGTGTATGCATACATTCAGACAGCCTGCAGCAATGAATGAATGGGTAAGTTCTTTCTCTGGGTCTCTGTTTACACGTTAGCATGTTAGCTAGCGTTAGCGCGCTCGCTAGCGTTAGCGTGTTAGCTAGAGTTACCGCGTTAGCTACTACTGTAAGTGTATGCATACATCAAACAACAACGTTAGCATGCTAGCTAGCGTTAGCGCTGCTAGCTAGCTAGTTACTCTTGTATGTGTATGCTCCATCACTTGGTAGATTGTATTCAAACGACTTTTGTTAGTGTGCAAACTAACTAGCTAGCCAGTACTGTTTGTGTAGGCTCACTAAAACAACTAGGCAGGTTGCAATGGTGTTTAATAGGTTACTAGGTTGGTTAAAAGGCTGCTTACAATGCTGCTTAATAGGCAGTTTGCTATGTTTGTTAATAGGCATGTTACATGCTGTTGAATAGGCAGGTTTGCATTATAATGAATAAGCAGGTTACATGCTGTACTATTGTCAGGTTACATGCTTTATATTAGGCAGGTCGTTATGCTGTTTAATAGGCAGGTTACATGCTGTATATTAGGCAGGTTGCATGCTGTTTAATAGGCAGTTTATAATGCTGTTTCATATGCTACTATGGTGCATGCAGCAGTAGTGTGTATTCATGAGTAATGACTGATAGGTTTAACACATTGCATACTATGGGGCATGCAGCAGCAGTGTGTATTCATGAGTAATGATTGATAGGTTTAACACATGGCATACTATGGTGCTTGCAGCAGTAGTGTGTATTCATGAGTAATGACTGATAGGTTTAACACATTGCATACTATGGTGGTTTAACACATTGCATACTATGGTGCTTGCAGCAGTAGTGTGTATTCATGAGTAATGACTGATAGGTTTAACACATTGCATACTATGGTGCTTGCAGCAGTAGTGTGTATTCATGAGTAATGACTGATAGGTTTAACACATTTGTATACTATGGTGCATGCAGCAGTAGTGTGTATTCATGAGTAATGACTGATAGGTTTAACACATTTGTATACTATGGTGCATGCAGCAGCAGTGTGTATTCATGATTAATGACTGATAGGTTTAACACATTGCATACTATGGTGCATGCAGCAGTAGTGTGTATTCATGAGTAATGACTGATAGGTTTAACACAATGCATACTATGGTGCTTGCAGCAGCAGTGTGTATTCATGAGTAATGACTGATAGGTTTAACACATTGCATACTATGGTGCTTGCAGCAGCAGTGTGTATTCATGAGTAATGACTGATAGGTTTAACTAGGGGTGGGCGATATGGGAAAAATATCATATCACGATTTTTTCAGGAAAAATCACGATTCACGATTTTATCACGATTCTTTTTCATGTTGCTTTTTAAGACTATTTTGCTAATTACTGAGCTGCAATACAAGCAAATTATACAAAACATAAAAGGGAAAAAAAAATTAAAGTAGCATATTTTAATCACGTGTATATTTAAAGGAAGTGCAATGGTGCAAAGAAGCACCTTCATTCTCATCCGCAGCTTCACCATCCATTCACTGTGTAACCTGCCATCCATCTACAGCATCAGATGATCTACTGTGTTATCATCCTGAATTAAATGAATTGTGAATTATGCAGTAAAACATTTTACTAAAATAGTATGTAGCCTATTTATTGTCTTATGTAGCCATACAATACAAAATTAAAACCATGATTTTAAAATGCACAGGCTATGATATTTAAATTTCTAAAGATCGAATAAATTAAAATCAATCAAACTGTATGTCCTATTTTGATGTAATAAATGCTAAAACATTTTAGATCACAAGCGACGCGCAATCAAATGATTTGCGCATGATTGGCCGTATATATTGCAACACAGACTGTTGAAATAAAAACATTAGGCTACAGTGTATAATTTGATCATTTACATTTGTAAAATGTATTATAGTAATTACAGCCCAGTAACTAAGGCACTATAGACAATGAAACACGTATTTTACAACACAGTTTGTATATTGGTCACGGTCGGGTATATTCTGCTGTTACCCGGTAGATACATTAATCAATTTCGTTTTATATTTTCG
Organism: Dallia pectoralis; assembly: GCA_029465975.1. Classification (NCBI taxonomy): domain Eukaryota; kingdom Metazoa; phylum Chordata; class Actinopteri; order Esociformes; family Umbridae; genus Dallia; species Dallia pectoralis. Next base: position 7,157,352 of record CM055738.1, on the reverse strand, counting down.
TTCTGTTTATTTAGTAAAACATATATTTCTTTATAAACGTAGGCCTACCTCTTTTTCTAGTTCATTCAAATTCAACCAAGCCAATCAATCTATTATCTATGTATATCTCGCAGCTTTTGTCTGCCTGAGCAGGACACGCATACTAACCGGTTGCACTGCGCAGAGTGTTCATTAGTGATGTTATGAGTGCACATGAGACCGCAGCAAATTAATCGGTTACATATATCCAGTTTCATATAGATCGGACCAAAACGCGTCAAGTTTCATGTAGACCAGACCAAAACGCATCCAGTTTTATATAGACCAGACCAAAACGGATCCAGTTTCATATAGACCAGACCAAAACGGTGTCCAATATAGATCGGACCAAAACGAGATCAGACCAAAACGCATCCAGTTTCTGAAAACGGGACAAGGTAAAATGCACGTATTTAGGAAAAGTCATGGAAGAACGAGGCTGTAGCTTTTCAACATTATATATTTATTTTAATTACTAACTGCAACGCCCGCGGGCATGGGCTGTTGGCGCTTCTAGTGTTAACACGCTGACATCTAGCGCACCGCGCATTGCATGTTGATACGTAGCTGAAAAAACGCCATAGATCTGCATCTAATTGAACGTGCACTGGAGCGCGATTCTACGATATTTCCGAAAAAGTGAATCGTGGAGACATTTTAATCGTCCACGATTAAATATCGTCATATCGCACACCCCTAGGTTTAACACATTGCATACTATGGCGCAGCAGCAGCAGTGTCACCTCAGTTTGGCAGTTGATATCAGTACACAGTCGACTACGGGTGGCCGCAAGCACACATCATCACAATTTCAGCAGAAATTGTACCCTATCTAGTTACACTGTTACAATGACACCTTGAAATAAATACATATAATTAAAATAAAACTACAGTTATCTATATACAGACATGAATTACACCCAGAAATTCATGTATATACAACACAGTTACCTCAACCAATTTCACGGAGAATGGATTTTGTAAATTTGTAAGACACACACTTTAAGTACGGTAAGTGCCCATATGAGCCATTCTCAAATTTGTGGTAGATTGTGCCCATAGGAGCCAATATGAGCCGTCTGAAATGGATGGTAGATTGTGCCATAAGTGCCCATATGAGCCTATATGAGCCGTCCTCAAATGGGTGGTAGATTGTGCCATAAGTGCCCATATGAGCCGTTCTCAAATGGGTGGTAGTTTGTCCCCATATGAGCCTATATGAGCCGTCCTCAAATGGGTGGTAGATTGTGCCATAAGTGCCCATATGAGCCGTTCTCAAATGGGTGGTAGTTTGTCCCCATATGAGCCTATATGAGCCGTCCTCAAATGGGTGGTAGATTGTGCCATAAGTGCCCATATGAGCCGTTCTCAAATGGGTGGTAGATTGTGCCATAAAAAAATATATTTGAAAAAAGAAATTGAACACATTCATAAGAACAATCACAAAATATCAATCAAATTTCTAAGACATTTCCATTGTGTTATGGACACTAAAAACAAGCTGTTCAAAGTTAAAGTGATCTTAACTTAAAGATGTGTGACAACAAAGTATGTGAAATAGAGGCAAATATAAGTGTGTGTTTGCTAGTGACCTAAAGAGAAAATAAACTCAAATAAACATTTTGACACTGTTTGTGTTTTGGGAACGCTGTTATTTTTTATTAAGTTCTCGTGTGTGCCACGTTGTTGTTTGGCTTTGCCCGTCTGTCTGGGCGTGACTCTTATTGCCGACCCTGGCAGCAGGACAGGTGGCGTTGGGCCAGATATAGTAAGGGATGTAAGACACAGCTCAGTGCTGCTATAGCTTTAGTTGTGTTGGTCACGTCCCACTGAAATCTCACTTTGGCACAGTCGCCCTCTTGTGGTGTAAATTGGGTAACTGCACGCTGGACGTGGTAGGGCATGAAGCAAGCCACGAACACCACAACCGTAGCCAGGATCTTCCTACGTACCTTCAGGCTTCCGCCTTTTGACCCCAAGTTTTCAAGTCTTTTCTGCCCGCTGTTCTTCTCCTCTGTGCTCACCCGAACATCCTCTTTAACCCCCCTACTCACCGTCTTCACCCCCTCTGTGATCGCCAGTGTCACGACTCGTCGGGTGTAGTGTGGATGAAGCCATGTGCAGAGTCGTATATCCGTTTGGGTCAGGTTTATTTAAAGGACAGCAAACTCAAAACAAACCGTAAACGGCGACAAAAACACGTACTGGTCGAAAGAAAGGAAAATGCGCATATAGCGACTTAAAACAAGCACCTTCAAACAACAATTCTAACGTGTTACAAAAACACTCACCTCTACAAACAATGTGACATAGAACAATGCGAAGCAATGAGTGCACTGCTCGCGACCCTCTTATATCCCATTGATTATAAGTGCAAACAGCCGTGAGACAAACGTAAACACGGAAGTGAAACAAGGAAGTGCATCACCGAAATATGTCCGTGTAGCAACGCCACCACACCAATCGTGACAGTATCCCCCACTAAAAGGCTAGCTCCCCAGATAGCCGAACGGAAACACAAAACCAAGACAAGGGAGCAACAGGGAGAGAACCCGCAGTCAAACCCAAAAGGGTCAGTCCAGGACCGCAGGTCCAGCCCTGAAAAGGCCTCAGTGGCTGAGAGGCCGCCATCTAGTGCGGCAGAGAGACCGCCATCTAGTGCGGCAGAGAGTCCGCCATCTTGTGCGGCTCAGAGTCTGCCGTCGTGGGCGACGTCGTGGCGGAGGCCATCGTGGGCGCCGTCGTGGCGGCGGCCATCGGGGGCGCAGTCGTGGCGGCGGCCATCGTGGGCGGTGTCGTGGCGGAGGCCATCGTGAGCGTAGTCGTGGCGGCGGCCATCGTGGCGTAGTCGTGGCGGCGGCCATCGTGAGCGTAGTCGTGGCGGCGGCCATCGTGGGCGTAGTCGTGGCGGCGGCCATCGTGAGCGTAGTCGTGGCGGCGGCCATCGTGAGCGTAGTCGTGGCGGCGGCCATCGTGAGCGTAGTCGTGGCGGCGGCCATCGTGAGCGTAGTCGTGGCGGCGGCCATCGTGAGCGTAGTCGTGGCGGCGGCCATCGTGAGCGTAGTCGTGGCGGCGGCCATCGTGAGCGTAGTCGTGGCGGCGGCCATCGTGAGCGTAGTCGTGGCGGCGGCCATCGTGAGCGTAGTCGTGGCGGCGGCCATCGTGAGCGTAGTCGTGGCGGCGGCCATCGTGAGCGTAGTCGTGTGGCGGCGGCCATCGTGAGCGTAGTCGTGGCGCGGCCTTCGTGGTCGGCGATGCGGCAGCCATTGTGGGCGGCGATGCGGCAGCCATTGTGGGCGGCGATGCGGCAGCCATTGTGGGCGGCGATGCGGCAGCCAGTGTGGGCGGCGATGCGGCAGCCATTGTGGGCGGCGTCACGGCAGCCATTGTGGGCGGCGATGCGGCAGCCATTGTGGGCGGCGATGCGGCAGCCATTGTGGGCGGCGAGCGGCAGCCAGTGTGGGCGGCGATGCGGCAGCCATTGTGGGCGGCGATGCAACAGCCATCTTGAGCGCTGGCAGCCAGTGTGGCTGGCGTGACGGCAGCCATCTTGGGCGCTGCGATGCAACAGCCATCTTGAGCGCTGGCGGCACGGCGGGAGCCATCGTGGGCGCTGGCGTGACGGCGGCAGCCATCTTGGCGCGCGGGGCGGCGGCAGCCATCTTGAGCGCTGGCGTGGCGGCAGCCATCTTGAGCGCTGGCGGCACGGCGGGAGCCATGTGCGTGGCGTGCGGCAGCCATCTTGGGCGCTGGCGGGACGACGGTAGCCATCTTGGACGCTGGCGTGACGGCGGGAGCCATCGTGGGCGCTGGCGTGACGGCAACAGCCATCTTGAGCGCTGGCGGGACGGCGGGAGCCATCGTGGACGCTGGCGTGACGGCGGCAGCCATCTTGGGCGCTGGCGGGACGACGGTAGCCATCTTGGGCGCTGGCGGGACGGCGGGAGCCATCGTGGGCGCTGGCGTGACGGCGGGAGCCATCGTGGGCGCTGGCGTGACGGCAACAGCCATCTTGAGCGCCGGCGGGACGACGGCAGCCATCTTGAGCGCTGGCGTGACGGCAGCAGCCATCTTGGGCGCTGGCGGGACGGCAACAGCCATCTTGAGCGCTGGCGGGACGACGGTAGCCATCTTGGGCGCTGGCGGGACGGCAGGAACCATCGTGAACGCTGGCGTGACGGCGACCATCTCAGGCGCAAGCGTGGTGGCGACCATCTCAGGCGCTGGCTCCTGTAAATCCAGCCATGTCCTCCACCACGTCCTAATAACAGCCGAGGGCTGATCATCCAACCCCTCCGGGGTTTTTCTGTCCCTGACGTCGGTGGCCGAAAAGGGTCTTCCCACTGCGGGGTTTGTGGCTGTAGCTCCAGCCATGTCCTCCACCACGTCCTAATAACAGCTGAGGGCTGTTCATCCAACCCCTCCGGGGGTTTTTCTGTCCCTGTCGTCGGCGGCAGAAAAGGGTCTTCCCACGGCGGGGGTAGTGGCTGTAGCTCCAGGGGTTTCCCTCCCCCTGTCTGCAGCCCCGGAGCAGTGGGGGGCCGTTCCTGCAGCACCAGGACCGTGGGTGCTCTCTCCGCGGTCCTCCCGGAACACCTCCTTAGCTCCCCCCCAAAAACCTTCTTGGGACGCCTTCGGGGTGCCCTCTTGCCTTCCTCCGGGAGGGACCGCGGACCCGATGTAATCGGCCCTGATAGCTGCATCGGTGGCTCATACCCGAAGTAAGCACGGAGGCGCCTATACTCCTCTTCGGGCGTCTCCGGCTTACCCCAGTCCCACTGCTCCGTGGTGCGACGGTGAGCTTCATCCTTCGGGGCGCTATAGCTTGCCCCCCCGAGGAATCCACTCACCGTCTGCTGGCTCCGCTGGCTTCTTTGTGGGCTTCGCATTCTGTCACGACTCGTCGGGTGTAGTGTGGATGAAGCCATGTGCAGGAGCCAAGGTAATCCGTTTGGGTCAGGTTTATTAATGACAAAACATAAAACAAACCGTAAACGGCGACAAAAACACGTACTGGTCGAATGAAAGGAAAATGCGCATATAGCGACTTAAAACAAGCACCTTCAAACAACAATTCAAACGTGTTACAAAAACACTCACCTCTACAAACAATGTGACATAGAACAATGCGAAGCAATGAGTGCACTGCTCGCGACCCTCTTATATCCCATTGATTAAAAGTGCAAACAGCCGTGAGACAAACGTAAACACGGAAGTGAAACAAGGAAGTGCATCACCGAAATGTAAGTGTAGCAACGCCACCACACCAATCGTGACAGCCAGCCTCACCCCTTGTTCCCTGTTGTGGTTGAGTCTGGCTCTCCTGACCTTTTGCAGATACAGAACCAGTCCCCCATAGCTGAGCAGATATAAGATGAGAGCAATGAAGAACACCACCACCCCCAGGCGATGTTGATTGCCATACCATTGTCTGTTTTGATTCTCCCTCATGTCAAAGCAGCTCTCTTTTATTTCTTCTTTTTTTCCTGTGGTCGTATATAACACACTGACAACCACCACCATAACCACAGTTGCCCAGGTGGCAACGCAGAGTGCCCAGCAGCCTCTAGTCGTGGTGAGGGGTGTGAGGATGGCAGGGTGAGGCCGAACCTACAACCGCAACAACAATGACATTTTAGTGGTAAATAAATTAAACGGAAACACTTAATGGGTATGTTTTACTTTTCTTTTTGATGCCTTCCGTACCACAGTGGTGTAGCGTATCACACTGGTCCAGAGCAGCAGCATCATGTTACAGTAGAGGTTGATGTAGAACACTGTTTTCATGGTTTCCACGGCAACCTGACACATCATCTCCTCCTGGGACCAGACCTGACAGTTCAGGTAGTACATTATGCGAAAAATGAAGCTGAGGCACAGCAATAGGTCAGAGGTCACTATGTTAACGGTCAAGATGATGGTCGGGGTCCACTCCAACTTCCAGAGGTCACGCAGGGTCAGGCAGTTGCTTAGGGAACCCACGAGCAACAAGGTCAGGTAGAACCAGGGGTTGACTTTGACATATAAAAAGTCAGGAGCTAGTTTACAGTGACTGGGAGAGGAGCAGAGGGAGGGTAGATGGTGGGGCAAAGGAGAGAGAGGAGAGAGATGGCAAAGGAGTAAGGAGAGAGAGGGGAAAGGAGAGAGAGGAGAAAGGAGAGAGAGGGGAAAGGAGAGAGAGGAGAAAGGAGAAAGGAGGAGAGGGAGAAGGAGAGAGAGGAGAAAGGAGAGAGAGGAGTAAGGAGAGAGAGAGGAAAAAGGAGAGAGGAGAAAGGAGAGAGGAGAAAGGAGAGAGGAGAAAGGACAGAGAGGAGTAAGGAGAGAGAAGAGAGAGGAGTAAGGAGAGAGAGGGCAAAATAGAGAGGGCAAAGGAGAAAGAGGGGGAAGAAGAGAGGGCAGCAAAAACACATGTGAGCATACAGGGTCTATAATTAGCAATCGCCACACGCCAAATTCTGATCGATTTAGACTTTGACGAGTAAATATGGAGACTACACGCCACATTGGCATAATTTCATTCACGGGCTAAAGAAAGCTGCTGGTTGACTGTCAGCTAGATCAATCAGTGTGAAATTTCTGTACCTGAGAGCACATCTGGGTTAGAGTGTAGAGAAAAGAGAGAGACTACTAGAGACAGATTACCTCACTCCTGCAGCTTATTCAAACACCAACACAGAGTCAGGGCAATAACGAGCCAAATGTGGTGTGAAGTGTGGTAACTACACTGTCCCATCACTCATCCCCTTGTCAAACATTACTTTTTGAGGCTTCAAGCCTGCAGCCCCCCCTCCCCCCAATCAATAGTCAGCTCTTTCCTGGTCAACCGTCAGCTCTTCTTTGGTCAATCGGCAGCTCTTCATTAGTAAATCGTCCGTTCTTCCCCGGTCAATCGTCCGCTCTTTCCTTGTCAATCGTCTGCTCTTCCCCGGTCAATCATCTGTTCTTTTACGGTCAATTGTCAGCTCTTCCCCGGTCAATTGTCTGCTTTTTACCGGTCAATCATCAGCTCTTCACTAGTAAATCGTCCGCTCTTCCCTGGTCTATCATTGCCACGAGTGAGGATTTTTTCCTCACTCTAGGTGTAATTAGTTGGGTAATTGGTTTAGCTTATCGCACACACCATGTGGGGGTTTTGTAATTAGTTTAGTATTAAAGTTGAGCGTTTGCCTTTTCACATTGTGGGTTCTTGTTGTTGTCTTTATATGGTGAGTGTTATTGCGTGTTACTGCTGTTGTTTGAATGTATTTTATTAGTCGCTGTGTAGCGCAATTTCATTTAAAACTAGTGCATGTTTTTTTTCGCCGTTCTCGATTTGTTTTCATTTGATATATAAACCTAAGTTTAATGCGCCTGGCATTTATCAAGATAACATGCTAAATACTACTTATAGCAAATTGCAATGGGCCATATTCTTTAAGAAATGTGTTCTTAAACCCCAATTACGCAATTTCCACGAAGATTCTGACATTCACCAATGTTTACTTATCTGGAATTTTTTCTTAGGAAAGAACAGAATCTACGAACAGTGAAAACCACTCTTATGCAGATTTGCGCGCTGACATTTTCCTGACAAATCATTAGTCTCTGCGTTTTCATCAATTGTCCAGTGCTTTAAATATTATGAAGAATAACATTATGAATCATTTTCAATTATTTCAAATATTTGCAATACCCGAGATTGCGGCCATTACGATTATGTCCCCGATGCGCTGGTCCAACTTAGTAAAGACAGTGCTAGCCCTTCCCCCCTGCTGTGGTCAGCATCTCTTCACAGAACGAGTGATTAAATCCCATGCATCCTTTTTGTATTTGATTTTGCAACCACTACTGATGCTGCTAAATATTACATATTTTTGCCTGTTCACTTCTTGCAGAAGTATTTCCACTTCTGAACTACTGAAGTTTTTTTTTCTTTTGGCGTCTGATCCTCTACTGTATTTACATTTTCGTTTCGGCATTTTTGCATTCTCCACCAGTTTTTACGATGAGTTTCCACTCCGCCCTGCAGTTTAATGCTCTTTTATGGGAAATACTGGGGCGTTTACCTATGCTAATTAGGAACAACTGACACTCACTTTCAATTTAACGTGGACAAGGACATCATTATAGGAACGTATGTGCGAACAATTATGCACTTTAAGAACACGTTCATGAATTTGAGTAAGTCTTCTCTTAGGACCTTTCTTAGGAACAAATTTAAGAAATAACTTAGGAAAACATTGAAGTATGAATATGGCCCAATGTCGTTTTTTGGCTGGTAAAAACATCTGGCTGTCTTTTCATCTATCTGGCACTTTGGCTAGTAAGTCTTTTCATCTATCTGGCACTTTGGATGGTAAGTCTTTTCATCTATCTGGCACTTTGGCTAGTAAGTCTTTTCATCTATCTGGCACTTTGGATGGTAAGTCTTTTCATCTATCTGGCACTTTGGCTAGTAAGTCTTTTCATCTATCTGGCACTTTGGCTGGTAAGTCTTTTCATCTATCTGGCACTTTGGATGGTAAGTCTTTTCATCTATCTGGCACTTTGGCTGGTAAGTCTTTTCATCTATCTGGCACTTTGGCTGGTAAGTCAAAAAGTTAACTTTGGACCCTGTGTGTATCCATCTTTACGTGAATCTACAAACATAAACAGACGAACAAACAATTTGTTCCAATATTTTCATGACATTTGACAAATAAATATACTTTGACAGGCATAAAGAATGGAGATATACAATGAACACGTTTAACGAATTTAGTTCCTACTTCTAAACTATGTATTTCCATTAAATGTCGTCAACTCGAATAAAGAAGCCAAGACCGAAATCCTACCTGTGGTTGCTGATGTGATTGATCGATGGGGTTTGCGGCTGTATGTTATGGGTTGTCAGATCCATCTTATTATATTTTACAGTGTGTTTTCTCGCTCGCTCTTATCTGTGCTTTCTTTGCTCTTCAGTTGAATCCGGACGTGTAGCAGTTACTATTTTAGATGTGGTGTCTGTGTGGCTATCCGGTGTGTTGTGATGGTGTGTGATGGTGTGTTATAGTGTGTTATAGTGTGTGATGGTGTGTGATGGTGTGTGATGGTGTGTGATGGTGTGTGATGGTGTGTGATGGTGTGTGATGGTGTGTGATAGCACGTAGACGTCAATGCGGTTTCTGCATTCTTATTTTTGACAAACTTCATATTACATGACCGGCACTTTGGGAAATCCCTATAAAGGATACCGTCTAATCTGAAACACTCGTCTTTGCTATCGGGGGGATCAATCAAGACTTTTTTTTTTACCAGAACGAAGTCTCTAATGTCGTCTGACCATAGATCCCAGCATTATAAAGTTATTTAGCAAAACCACAAACACAGACATTTCCTGTCTTGGTGTGGCTTCCGACAAGCCATCCAGATGAACTGTGCTTACTGTGCTTGTGAATTCAGAACTGCTGTCATTTTCACAGGCTTTCATCCAGGCTTGTACTTATCATCGCCCTCAAATGTTTTTCCCCGGCCTGCTGACATCCTCAACAAGCATCTTTGACGGGAACGGGCCCTAAATAGGCAATGATTTGGGAATTACAAAGAACTTCTGCTCAATCAGACCCAAATCGTGTACTTTTTATCCACCAGACTACGAAGATCCAGAGGTGACAAAGTAAATATATGTATTGATGGAACCAAATAATTATTTTGATGCCGTAATATCTCATGTCACCTTTGGGGCTGCGAGCCAGACTGATATAAATATAACAAATTGATGTATACCAGTTGTGGAATCTTTTGACAAACATTTGTGTATGCTTCGTTTGTGCAATGTCTATGGATATTACATGACGACCTTTTAAAGGCAGTTTTTCTGTCGTTTCTGGAAGACACTTGACACAATGACCGCCAGCTTATTCAGATATGCCTGAGAGAGAGCTGGGGTTGTTTGTTTCAAGTCTGAAGCCCTGGACACAGGGAGCCATAGTGACCATTTGTGAGAATTGATCTAGCAACATTTTAAAACAAGGTATATACAGTATATACACCGAAACTTCATGAAGAGAATGACGTTGATCATCTTCTTACAAGAGTACATGCCACAGTCAGGGTAGATTAGATGTTAAGCAATCAATCGGTTCTTGTAGTCAATGTGTTTGATTGAAGGTTTAAAGACCTAAGCGACTTAAAGACAAGAGCCAAAGTGTTACTGACAACTGGGTCAGAGGAAATGAAAGTGAAAGTGCTTTCATTGCCACCGGAGAATTTCTAACTGACCTTAGAGCAGTGGAAGTAGGTTGTCTGTTCCCATGAGTGTTGTTTTAATTTTGATCATGTGCGAGACCAACATGTCTGATCCATGGCAATTTACAAGACATGTTTTGGCTGCACACAGAGGACCAACAGCATATTAGACAGGTGGTCATAATGTTTTGGCTGCACACAGAGGACCAACAGCATATTAGACAGGTGGTCATAATGTTTTGGCTGCACACAGAGGACCAACAGCATATTAGACAGGTGGTCATAATGTTTTGGCTGCACACAGAGGACCAGCAGCATATTAGACAGGTGGTCATAATGTTTTGGCTGCACACAGAGGACCAACAGCATATTAGGCAGGTGGTCATAATGTTTTGGCTGCACACAGAGGACCAACAGCATATTAGGCAGGTGGTCATAATGTTTTGGCTGCACACAGAGGACCAACAGCATATTAGACAGGTGGTCATAATGTTTTGGCTGCACACAGAGGACCAGCAGCATATTAGACATGTGGTCATAATGTTTTGGCTGCACACAGAGGACCAACAGCATATTTGGCAGGTGGTCATAATGTTTTGGCTGCACACAGAGGACCAACAGCATATTAGACAGGTGGTCATAATGTTTTGGCTGCACACAGAGGACCAACAGCATATTAGACAGGTGGTCATAATGTTTTGGCTGCACACAGAGGACCAACAGCATATTAGGCAGGTGGTCATAATGTTTTGGCTGCACACAGAGGACCAACAGCATATTAGACAGGTGGTCATAATGTTTTGGCTGCACACAGAGGACCAACAGCATATTAGACAGGTGGTCATAATGTTTTGGCTGCACACAGAGGACCAACAGCATATTTGGCAGGTCAAAACATATTAGCAGAACAAGAACAGTTTCAGGCGGGTTTCAGAATACATTTTTTTTATTTCTGAGCCTGAAATTTAACTACTGATGCTCCATAAACTCAACTAGTCTAAAGAAGGCAATTTTTATGAAACCATTTTTACAACAAGGTTGACATAAAGTGCTTTTACAAACACTCGGCCTGAACCCGACAGAGCACTCATCAACAAGTTGATACAAGTTGATACACGGCGGCTAGGAAAAACTCCCTGGTGGGTTGAATTTAGGAAGAAACCTAGAGTGGAACCAGGCTCTGGGGGGTGGCCAGTCCTCTTCTGCCTGTGGGGTCATGTAAAACCCGGGCTTGACGGCTCTTTAACCAGTACAGTTTTCAGCTGTACTGTACGCATATGCAGATATTCCATAAAAAAATCGGCCATTTTAAGGTACAATGGACTTGGATTTACAACATTAGCAATGTCCACACTACATTTGAGATCAAAGTGATGTTATTTTAATGGAGAAAAAAAAGAAGAATCCTTTTACTGGGGGTGTATCTTTTTTAATAACAGAAATGTGTTTCTATGTAATTATGGTACCTAGGATCTTTCTTTTATCGCCATGTGTTTGAGAGTTCTTCTCAATGTCTGTGTAGTTCTCTAGACGTAACATGTCGATTGCAGAGATGTTTTGTTTGACATACCTCCGATGTTTTGTCTAGATGTTTACGCTTCCTTCATATTAGTGAATGGACGGTTAATGCCCAATGATTGTATGGGCTTTTTTCTCAGCCCAAAATTGCTTTGATGTTGGTTGGTCCTCATACCTGAAGGAGGATGGATTTAGCTGCCATTTTTTTTTGCCTCATCAAAGTCCTGGCGATGCAGATTACGGGCAGAAAGGGACCACAGGCATCCTCATATCACAACAAGTCCGTTTTTAGGGGGCGTAAATAACAAAACTGACCGTAGGTGAATTGTCCCAATGTGCTAAAGTCCCGCTGGTTGGACAAGGGTTTTGTTCCTCACGTCATTATTGAAACAAACAGTTTGCTCTTCCACAATAATCCTCGCACATTCTGCACTGGAGGCACTCCCACTACCACCCAGGTCCTTCAGTCGGAAAACTCGGTTGAACAGTCCGAGCGTCTGTTTTCTCACTGACGCCGACAACAGGAAGTACATCACGGGGTCCAGGCAGCTGTTGAGGGCGGAGAGTAAGAGCGCCACTTCATTAGCTTTGTCCGCAACACCCCTCCAGAAGCACGACGTGTCGGTGATCTGAGAAACGACGTAGAACACCCGGACAGTGTGATAGGGGACGAAGCAGAAGGTAAACAGAAAGAGGACGAAAAATGAGTTCTTGGCGGTCCGGTTGTAGTGAAGAGCATTTGGGAAATCTGGTTTATTCCGTGACGTCCTTAGCAGCTTGAGGGTGATCTTCCCATATGACACCACAAGGCAGACAAATATCGCCCAGAAAACACCGATCAGGAAGAGGTTGAAGTAGGCCTTCCATTTGGCATGCTGCCGCTGTTTATACTGAAAACACCTGTGAGATTGGGAGAATAAAACAACTATTTATGTCAATAGAAATGTTGGACTCAACCAAAATAAATGTTAACAACAGAGTGGTCCTCGTCTATGCATTGTTTTTGCCCCATTTTCCTGCCTTTCACAATTTTCTTGGTATAAATAATTGTAGTGGATGTACTCCGGTACTCCAGAAAATTCAAATGTGGTGAAAATCTTTTATCGCAGTGACTGCCAACCATTCCAGGAGAACTGAACATCAGCACCCGCCTCTGCTAGGTCACGCTGCTTCATTTGACCATCAACATCAGTCATCTTGCTAGCGACTAACCGGTCATAAGAGATCACTCGAATACAAAAAGACAGTGACTGATACGCCAGTCCACCCTCTTGTAACCAAGGCAATGCTAGGCCATGTTGCACAACCTATGGAATGGCCTGTTCAGGAAGACCTGGTACAGTCTTCACCCCAAAATGACTAAACTGCTTCAAATAGTCTGCTTCAAGTCTTCTTGTAGAAATGAAAAGTGTCACATGGTAGACGACTTTGTTAAATCCTAGTGTCAGCTCAGACAAGTCTGCCACCCACCTCGAGAGGCCAATTGCGTCATTTTCTTACACAACAAGCCAAACCCACCTGTTGGTCTCCTCGTTGCCTTCCTTGTGGAGAATCATGGGTATGACCAAGACAAGGGACAACACCCAAACTGTTCCACACACAGTAGAGCTCCATTTGTTGGCCTGGATGCGATACGCCCCTACCTTGCCCCAATGGATCTTCAGATAGCGATCCACACTGATCAACCCCAATAAGATGATACTGATGTACATGTTCATGTAGAACAGGTTCCCCACTGCGTTACAGAGGGTGGAGCCCAGGTCCCAGTGGTTCCCCTTACTGTGGTAGAGAACTCGGAACGGGAGACAGGCGACCAGGAGCAGGTCAGCCAGCGCTGTATTGATGAGAAAAACGCGGACTGAGTTCTTCTTAGACTGATCGCGGAACAAGGCCCAGAGAGCCAGGATGTTGCCTGCCAGGCCCAAGATGAAGAGTATCGTGTAGAGGACGGCTAGAGGGATCCTCAGAGAGCTGTTATCAAGAAGGCAGGGGTCACTGGGCAACGGGGTCGTGTAGGTTGTCTCCGTGACACCAGGTGGATGGTGCAAACCGGAGAAGGTTGCAGTAATGGCTGCAGCTGTGAAATTGTTCGGGAAGTTGACCATCATGGCATCAGTCACACCATGCGTGTCAATCATCAGATCTGTGAAGAAAACACACTATTATATTAATATTAGCCCAGAACTTTATCTTGTTCCTCAAGCAAATGGAAAACTGGCTGGGTTTTTTTTACTTGCTGAGTGGGAGAAAGTGAAGCAGTTGTATTCTATTACGTTGTATCCCAATGGACTCAAGATAATGTGATTGTGTGTTTCCTGGTTCTACCACATACTTTTCTTGGGAAAGTTCTCCCTAAATAGTGGTGGTCTGTTTTGATGGATGGAGACCAAACTGGACGATTTAGGTCTGGATCAACACCTGATCCACTAAGCGTTCATTTCCCACAAGCACTGACCAGCTGACTGGCGGACATTGGGCCATATTCTTCAATGTTTTACTAATTTATTTCTTAAATTTGTTCCTAAGAAAGGTCCTAAGAAAGGTCTTACTCAAATTCACGAACGTGTTCTTAAATTGCATAATTGTTCGCATTTACGTTCCTATAATGATGAATACCACGTCTTCGTAAATTTAAAGCGCGTGTCAGTTGTTCCTAATTAGCATAGGTAAACGCCCTGGTATTTCCCATAAAAGGGCATTAAACTGCTGGGAGGACTGGAAACTCATTGTAAAAACTGAACTGGAGAATGCAAAAATGCCAAAATAAAAATGTAAAGACAGTAGAGGATCAGACGCCAAAAGAAAAAAAAATCAGTAGTTCAGAAGTGGAAATACTACTGCAAGAAGTGAACAGGCAAAATTATGTAATATTTAGCAGCGTCAGTAGTAGTTGCAAAATCAAATACAAACAGGGTGCATGGGATTTAATCACTCGTTCTGTGAACGCTGTGTCAGGGCAAGGGCGCACCACTGATGACATAAAAAATAAATGACATGAAGTTCGACATGAAGTTTGAGGCCAAAAAAGTATTGGCAAACACAAACGAAAAATGCTGACCACAGGAGGGGGAAAGGCTTGCAATGTCCTTACTAAGCTGGACCAGCGCATCGGGGACATAATCGGAATAACCGCAATCTCGGGGGTGCCATCCACAGAAAAGTGTTAAATATATGCAAATATTTGAAATAATGGAATATTATTCATAATGATATTCAGAGACTAATGATTTGTCACGAAAATGTCAGCGCGCAAATCTGCATATGAGTGGTTTTCACTGTGCGTAGATTCTGTTCTTTCCTAAGAACAAATTCCAGATAAGTAAACATTGATGAATGTCAGAATAGGGATGGCGAAAACTAAACATTTTATTGACCGGTCACCGAGCCTCATTAACCGGTTGAAACCGGTTAACCATTTAGTTTAAAATAGGCTACGCTATTTGAAATAACAGCCATTTCGAGCCGCGCCTGCAATTTCTCAACTCTGTCTCATCTCTCTGCGCGCACTCACACACACACACACACTCACACACACACACACACACACACACACACTGCCCCGGCACCGCCCTTCCACTCACGTCACCTTTTTTTAAATCCCCTACAGCGCGAAACAAGTCCCGCAAATGCGGCGCAGAGGAGCTTGTATGTAATCGGAGGACACATGGCTCCTTAGTTTTGGTTACAATAGTTTGGGTACAAGGCAAGCCAGGTGATCGCGTTTAAAATAAAGTCGTTTGTCTAGCGTTTGAAGCTCATTAGAAACATTGCCGCGGCTCATTTGAGAAAATGACATCTCCAAAGAGGCTTGGTGTTACATCATACGGGTGTTGCGTCTTCAGGTGATACATCATAGATGATGTGCTGCCACTATATTTAAACAATGTATCACATAAGTTGCAACTTACATCTTTGTCATTCTTTTTGATGAAATGGTCCCACACAGTACTTTTCTTTGCACGCTTCATGTCGTCTGCTCTGCTCTAACGGCGTGACGGCGCGCAAATTTTTTTTTTTATTGGTTTACAAAACAGGCGATTATGAGAAAGGTTGCGTGAAGGATTATTTCACTTTACAGAAAAAACATATTGGAATGAGAGAGCGTTTATTCCAATATTTATAATTGCCTAATTTAGAGATCACTTTTTTTAACCGACAAACAATAACTTTGACCGGTTAACGTTGAAACGGTCAACCACCGGTCAAACGGTCACCGGTTAACATCCCTATGTCAGAATCTTCGTGGAAACTGCGTAAGTGGGTTTTAAGAACGAATTTCTTCTTAAGAACGTTGAAGAATATGGCCCATTGACTTCACTAAGAGATTTTAGGGGCACATGAGGTGAATAACATAGCTTTCTTACACAAAATACTTCAAAGACCTGGCAGTAAAATTTAGTCAAATGTATGTTGCCAGTAGTATTTTGTGGCCAGGTAATGTCATCGCAAGGGTTTTTATTGAGAAAACCTGGTCTTTTAAGACAGTTGCGTTGTCATTTACATCTGAACTCAGACGGAGCACATTTTTACAGCACACAAATGTGCTTGTCCTATAAACATTTAACACAAGCGTTTCAGTTAAGTCACAGTACTCACCATGTGAGCTTCTATTGGATGTAGTGTTTCTCTTCAGTCTTTGTGAATGTGCGACAGAGGCAGCAGAGAATGGAGACCTGTTGTTTTGCGTTCTTTCTCTCTACCTTTTGTTCTGTTATTCTCTCTTTCCTGTTCTGTGTGAGATTAGCAGTCCGGGTTAGAGCACAGGTTTTCTATTCTTAATCCAGTCCGTTGCTCGGCATTTTCTCCCTGTTGCAGAGTTTGATTCACCCTAAACAGACATCTGTAGTTTACGGTTTCAGTTCTGTTGTTTCTTTTAGATCCCTACCGCTCTCCTTAGACATCTCTTTCTGGCAAACTGTGACTAACTGGTGAACTCCTTACAGCACCCAGAATCTCCTCCTCCACCTTCCCGCTCCCCTTCCTTTACTCCCTTTGCTTTTTGCCTGTTGTGAAATGTCCAGAATCGAGTCTCGGCTGATGAAATGAACGTTTGGTGGGTGATGCTGTGTAAACCGCATATTTGGGTCAGACAAACATGTGTGCCAGTTTGCCTCAACCGCTGATGTTCAGAATAAAAGAGTTGCATTGCGACTGCTGTGAACAGCGTGGTGTTTGATGTAGAGATTATTATGATGGTGCTTTAAATGTTGTGAAACACTACCCAGATCTCCTGGTTACAAACCAAACACAAACACACACACACAGGCTCAGAGTGGCATCTCCCTTACTGGTTCCCTTTCACACTCCCATCTTTCTTTGACGTCTCTCTCCCTTTCTTTCCACCAGCCCCACTGTGTCCTCCTGGCCTCTAAGGAGAACAGTGCTCCGGTGAAACTGGGAGGATTCGGCGTGGCCATCCAACTGGGAGAATCAGGACTGGTGGCCGGAGGTACGCAGCGCATTGCATGCTGGGAATGTCTTGTTCCTGGCAATCAGATGTTAGAAATGTGATTGGCTGCCAGCCCCTAATGGAATGAAGCAAACATGTCCCGTTTAGGTTTCAACATGTAAAATGCATAGCCAATACGTTAGGGTTCTTGGAACATAATATAATCGCTTCTCACACATCACACACACACACAATCCGCTTCCATTTACTCGCACACACGCTAGTTGTCTTATCCAACAAACGTAGCCAATGGGCTGAACTTACACTTGTTTCTGCCACATACGTGAAGCACCAAAAGCCTCATTCCCTTCTAGCAACCCCTTGTGTTGAGCTTTATAGCGGGTGTTGGCCAGTGAGTTTGATAAACGCAGAACTGCTCGTGTCTCGATCTTCAGCTCTTCTGAGTCTGCCGGAAGTAGATGCAAAACTACCAAGTGCAAATTGGAATTCACATAGGCTGATGAGCTGAAACATCTTGACCTAATAAGCGGTTGGTCCTCTGTGTGCCGCCAAAACATTAAATGTTTAGATATATTATATATAATTATGAACTTAAATTTTTTTACATTCTGTTCCCCAGTGTTTTCAATAAATCTACATAAATATTTTGGCAAACAACAAATTATCTTTTTTCTCATTAGATTGCCCATCTTCGATATGTTGTGGTGGATGTCAAATACCTCGCCTTTTGTTTTCATCAGATATTGTTTTGATGCAAATGCCAACTTCCTCCAATACTTTACTATATTGTGTTGTGGACTGAAATGGTTCCATATGAAACTACACTGCTCAACAAAATAAAATAAGGGAACACGTCGGGTTTCGATGAACGACATATATGAAATAATGGAACGCAGATGCGTTATGAATTCGACCGAAAAATATCCAAGTAAACCATTGAAATCTCGGGCTTTGCTAACTTGCATAAAATGTGTCACGGTGACTCGTAATGTGACTCACTAGTGTGTGCATGGCCTCCGCATGCCTGGATGCACTCCTGGGGAATCTCCTCCCTGGTCGGGATCACGGCATCAGTGAGCTCCTGGAAGGTTTGTGGCGCTACCTGGCCGTGTCGGGGCCCACTGCACCAGGAGGAACCCAGGACCCACTGCATCGGCGTATGGTCTGAGAATGAGTCTGAGGATTTCATCCCGGTATCTAACAGCAGTGAGGGTACTATTGACTTACACATGGAGGTCTGTGGGAGGAGAAGCTGGAATACCCGTGCAACCTGAATGGGCTGCAGGTCTCATGCTACCAGTTGTGACACGTGCACAAGCATTACGCAAAACTAGAGAAGAATCAGTCAGCAAAGATATGTGGGCAATTGTCTGTGGCCACCACCTGCAAAAGCACATTTACTTTTTCAGGTTTTTCTCTCTACTGCCTCTCCGATACTCTTGGGGTCACTTTTATTTGCACCAACACATGAGGCATTGATTCACAACCTCTTGTGCTTTCTATCTGGACGGCCTGATATCCCTAAAGTTTAATTGACTTGGTGTTATACTGTGATGGTTACGTGTTCCCTTATTTTTGTAACATGAAACCATGACTGTGAATGTGGAAAGTGACACTTGTTTTTGCACACACTGTTTCTCATTCTGTCAGAAGAGGAACAGAAATTTTTAAAGGATGTATTGAGGGGGGCAAGACCGGGGGCGGATCGATTTGTCGAGCGGGGGGTCAGAGCAGGGAGGGATTACAAGAATACTTCGCAGACACATACTGAAACTAACACCCTAACCTAACACGCTTCTTCTTAAGTTCACTTTATAAAAAGCTTAGTTGCACTTAAAGCCACAGCATAGAACACATCCTGTGTTTCAGAACAAACAATATGCCAGTATGGTCAGTCAGTCTACTAGTGCACCTGGCCCCTGTCCTGGTCCTAGTCCTTCCTTCATCTCTCTCCAGGTCGCGTGGGCACACCTCACTTCATGGCCCCAGAGGTGGTGAAGAGGGGGCCTTATGGGAAGCCGGTGGACGTCTGGGGCTGTGGAGTCATCCTCTTCATCTTGCTCTCTGGCTGCCTGCCATTCTATGGCACTAAGGAACGCCTGTTTGAAGCCATCTGCAGGGGCAAGTATAAGGTAGTAGTTGATTTACATAACTACATTATCATACAGTCCAGGAGGATAACTACATTATCATGCAGTTAACATGGACAGCTACATTATCATACAGTCAACATGGACAACTACATTATCATACAGCCAACATGGACAACTACATTATCATACAGTCAACATGGACAGCTACATTATCATACAGTCAACATGGACAGCTACATTATCATACAGTCAACATGGACAGCTACATTATCATACAGTCAACATGGACAGCTACATTATCATACAGTCAACATGGACAGCTACATTATCATACAGTCAACAAGGACAACTGCATTATCATACAGTCAACATGGACAACTGCATTATCATACAGTCAACATGGACAACTACATTAGCATACAGTCAACATGGACAGCTACATTATCATACAGTCAACAAGGACAACTGCATTATCATACAGTCAACATGGACAACTGCATTATCATACAGTCAACATGGACAACTACATTATCATACAGTCAACATGGACAGCTACATTATCATACAGTCAGCATGGACAACTGCATTATCATACAGTCAACATGGACAGCTACATTATCATACAGTCAACATGGGCAGCTAAATTATTATAAAGTCAACATGGACAACTACATTATCATACAGTCAACATGGACAACTACATTATCATACAGTCAATAAACACAGCTACATAACCACACAGTCAATAAACACAGCTACATAACCACACAGTCAACAAATACAGCTGTGGTGCCTTTGGTGTGTGTGTGTGTGTGTGTGTGTGTGTGTGTGTGTGTGTGTGTGTGTGTGTGTGTGTGTGTGTGTGTGTGTGTGTGTGTGTGTGTGTGTGTCTGTGTCCAGTTGAATCCTAGGCAGTGGGGTCATATCTCTGAGAGTGCAAAGGACCTGGTCAGACGGATGCTCATGCTGGACCCTGCTGAGAGAATCACTGTTTATGAGGCCCTCAATCACCCCTGGCTTAAGGTATACACACACACACACACACACACTTACACACACACACTTACACACACACATACACACACATACACACACAGACACACACACAGACACACAGACACGCAGACACACACACACGCACAGACACACACAGGCACACACAGACAGACACACACACACACATACACACATACATACATACATGTATACGGACTGCTCTGTTACTACTCTGTTACTGCTCTGTTACTGCTCTGTTACTACTCTGTTACTGCTCTGTTACTACTCTGTTACTGCTCTGTTACTACTCTGTTACTACTCTGTTACTGCTCTGTTACTACTCTGTTACTACTCTGTTACTACTCTGTTACTGCTCTGTTACTGCTCTGTTACTACTCTGTTACTGCTCTGTTACTACTCTGTTACTGCTCTGTTACTGCTCTGTTACTACTCTGTTACTGCTCTGTTACTACTCTGTTACTGCTCTGTTACTACTCTGTTACTACTCTGTTACTGCTCTGTTACTACTCTGTTACTGCTCTGTTACTACTCTGTTACTACTCTGTTACTGCTCTGTTACTGCTCTGTTACTACTCTGTTACTGCTCTGTTACTACTCTGTTACTGCTCTGTTACTACTCTGTTACTACTCTGTTACTGCTCTGTTACTGCTCTGTTACTACTCTGTTACTGCTCTGTTACTACTCTGTTACTGCTCTGTTACTGCTCTGTTACTGCTCTGTTACTACTCTGTTACTGCTCTGTTACTACTCTGTTACTGCTCTGTTACTGCTCTGTTACTGCTCTGTTACTACTCTGTTACTGCTCTGTTACTACTCTGTTACTGCTCTGTTACTACTCTGTTACTGCTCTGTTACTGCTCTGTTACTACTCTGTTACTGCTCTGTTACTACTCTGTTACTGCTCTGTTACTACTCTGTTACTGCTCTGTTACTGCTCTGTTACTACAGCACATGTTAAACTTCCCTCCCTGAGATGTTAGAATTCTACAAATACTATAAATGCTGTACTTACAACTATACTCTGTGTTTACACTTTCTTCAAACGTCATTGGCTCAAGGTAGACACACACACAGCCATCTGAAAGTCTACTAATGTGAAATTGTGTGTGTGTGTGTGTGTGTGTGTGTGTGTGTGTGTGTGTGTGTGTGTGTGCGTGTGCGTGTGTGTGTGTGCGTGTCAGGAGAGAGACCGTTATGCATATAAGATCCACCTCCTGGAGACAGTAGAACAGCTGAGGAAGTTCAACTCCAGGAGAAAGCTCAAGGTAAGTGGTTCATATTCCACCGTTCATCTGTAGATGTATGAGATGACCAGTCATGCTGTTTGTCAGAGGCTGGTCCTAACCTGGAGGACGTTCTGTCTGTCCTCAGGGAGCTGTACTAGCAGCTGTCTCCAGTCACAAGTTTAACTCCTTCTATGGAGACCCACCTGAGGAGTTACCTGACTATTCTGAAGACCCCACATCCTCTGGTGGGTGAAGCCCACACACACACACACAAACAGACACACACACAGACAGACACACACACAGAAATCCACCCATACTTTTGGTGAACATTTTGCGGGTGTCCATCCGCATATCACACACTTTTTCATTATGGTGAGATAAGAATGTGCCCAATTAGAGATATGTGTGCGTTAATCAATAGACATCTGCATGCATTCATATCTGGAGGTCTGTATGGAATACTAATAAGAGGTCTGCATGCATTCATATCTGGAGGTCTGTATGGAATACTAATAATAGGTCTGCATGCTTTAATATATGGGGGTCTGTATGGAATACTAATAATAGGTCTGCATGCATTAATATCTGGAGGTCTGTATGGAATACTAATAATAGGTCTGCATGCATTAATATCTGGAGGTCTGTATGGAATACTAATAATAGGTCTGCATGCTTCATATCTAGAGGTCTGTATGGAATACTAATAATAGGTCGGTATGCATTAATATATGGGGGTCTGTATGGAATACTAATAATAGGTCTGCATGCTTTAATATCTGGGGGTCTGTATGGAATACTTATAATAGGTCTGTATGCATTAATATCTGGAGGTCTGTATAGAATACTAATAATAGGTCTGCATGCATTAATATCTGGAGGTTTTTATGGAATACTAATAATAGGTCTGCATGCATTAATATCTGGAGGTCTGTGTGGAATACTAATAATAGGTCTGCATGCATTAATATCTTGAGGTCTGTATGGAATACTTATAATAGCTCTGCATGCATTAATATCTTGAGGTCTGTGTGGAATACTAATAATAGGTCTGCATGCATTAATATATGGAGGTCTGTGTGGAATACTAATAATAGGTCTGCATGCATTAATATCTTGAGGTCTGTATGGAATACTAATAATAGGTCTGCATGCATTAATATCTGGAGGTCTCTATGGAATACTTATAATAGGTCTGCATGTATTAATATCTGGGGGTCTGTATGGAATACTTATAATAGGTCTGTATGCATTAATATCTGGAGGTCTGTATGGAATACTAATAATAGGTCTGCATGCATTAATATCTTGAGGTCTGTATGGAATACTTATAATAGGTCTGCATGCATTAATATCTGGAGGTCCGTATGGAATACTAATAATAGGTCTGCATGCTTTAATATATGGGGGTCTGTATGGAATACTAATAATAGGTCTGCATGCTTTAATATCTGGAGGTCTGTATGGAATACTTATAATAGGTCTGTATGCATTAATATCTAGAGGTCTGTATGGAATACTTATAATAGGTCTGCATGCATTAATATCTGGAGGTCTGTATGGAATACTTATAATAGGTCTGTATGCATTAATATCTAGAGGTCTGTATGGAATACTTATAATAGGTCTGCATGCATTCATATCTGGAGGTCTGTATAGAATACTAATAAGAGGTCTGCATGCATTAATATCTGGAGGTCTGTATGGAATACTAATAATAGGTCTGCATGCATTCATATCTGGAGGTCTGTATGGAATACTAATAATAGGTCTGTATGCATTAATATATGGGGGTCTGTATGGAATACTAATAATAGGTCTGCATGCTTTAATATCTAGGGGTCTGTATGGAATACTTATAATAGGTCTGTATGCATTAATATCTGGAGGTCTGTATGGAATACTAATAATAGGTCTGCATGCATTAATATCTGGAGGTCTATATGGAATACTAATAATAGGTCTGCATGCATTAATATCTGGAGGTCTGTGTGGAATACTAATAATAGGTCTGCATGCATTAATATCTTGAGGTCTGTATGGAATACTTATAATAGGTCTGCATGCATTAATATCTTGAGGTCTGTATGGAATACTTATAATAGGTCTGTATGCATTAATATCTGGAGGTCTGTATGGAATACTAATAATAGGTCTGCATGCATTAATATATGGAGGTCTGTGTGGAATACTAATAATAGGTCTGCATGCATTGATATCTTGAGGTCTTTATGGAATACTTAAAATAGGTATGCATGCATTAATATCTGGAGGTCTGTATGGAATACTAATAATAGGTCTGCATGCTTTAATATATGGGGGTCTGTATGGAATACTAATAATAGGTCTGCATGCATTAATATCTGGAGGTCTGTATGGAATACTTATAATAGGTCTGCATGTATTAATATCTGGGGGTCTGTATGGAATACTTATAATAGGTCTGTATGCATTAATATCTGGAGGTCTGTATGGAATACTAATAATAGGTCTGTATGCATTAATATCTGGAGGTCTGTATGGAACAATAATAATAGGTCTGCATGCATTAATATCTGGAGGTCTGTATGGAATACTAATAATAGGTCTGCATGCTTTAATATCTGGAGGTCTGTATGGAATACTAATAATAGGTCTGCATGCATTAATATCTGGAGGTCTGTATGGAATACTTATCATAGGTCTGTATGCGTTAATATCTAGAGGTCTGTATGGAATACTAATAATAGGTCTGCATGCTTTAATATCTGGAGGTCTGTATGGAATACTTATAATAGGTCTGTATGCATTAATATCTGGAGGTCTGTATGGAATACTAATAATAGGTCTGTATGCATTAATATCTGGAGGTCTGTATGGAATACTAATAATAGGTCTGCATGCTTTAATATCTGGAGATCTGTATGGAATACTAATAATAGGTCTGCATGCTTTAATATCTGGAGGTCTGTGTGGAATACTCATAATAGGTCTGCATGCATTAATATATGGGGGTCTGTATGGAATACTAATAATAGGTCTGCGTGATTTAATATCTGGAGGTCTGTATGGAATACTAATAATAGATCTGCGTGCTTTAATATCTGGAGGTCTGTATGGAATACTAATAATAGATCTGCATGCTTTAATATCTGGAGGTCTGTATGGAATACTAATAATAGGTCTGTATGCATTAATATCTGGAGGTCTGTATGGAATACTTATAATAGGTCTGCATGCATTAATATCTTGAGGTCTGTATGGAATACTTATAATAGGTCTGCATGCATTAATATCTTGAGGTCTGTATGGAATACTTATAATAGGTCTGTATGCATTAATATCTGGAGGTCTGTATGGAATACTAATAATAGGTCTGCATGCATTAATATATGGAGGTCTGTGTGGAATACTAATAATAGGTCTGCATGCATTAATATCTTGAGGTCTTTATGGAATACTTATAATAGGTCTGCATGCATTAATATATGGGGGTCTGTATGGAATACTAATAATAGGTCTGCATGCTTTAATATCTGGAGGTCTGTATGGAATACTTATAATAGGTCTGCATGTATTAATATCTGGGGGTCTGTATGGAATACTTATAATAGGTCTGTATGCATTAATATCTGGAGGTCTGTATGGAATACTAATAATAGGTCTGCATGCATTAATATCTGGAGGTCTGTATGGAATACTAATAATAGGTCTGTATGCATTAATATCTGGAGGTCTGTATGGAACAATAATAATAGGTCTGCATGCATTAATATCTGGAGGTCTGTATGGAATACTAATAATAGGTCTGCATGCTTTAATATCTGGAGGTCTGTATGGAATACTAATAATAGGTCTGCATGCTTTAATATCTGGAGGTCTGTATGGAATACTTATCATAGGTCTGTATGCGTTAATATCTAGAGGTCTGTATGGAATACTAATAATAGGTCTGCATGCTTTAATATCTGGAGGTCTGTATGGAATACTTATAATAGGTCTGTGTGCATTAATATCTGGAGGTCTGTATGGAATACTAATAATAGGTCTGTATGCATTAATATCTGGAGGTCTGTATGGAATACTAATAATAGGTCTGCATGCTTTAATATCTGGAGATCTGTATGGAATACTAATAATAGGTCTGTATGCATTAATATCTGGAGGTCTGTATGGAACAATAATAATAGGTCTGCATGCATTAATATCTGGAGGTCTGTATGGAATACTAATAATAGGTCTGCATGCTTTAATATCTGGAGGTCTGTATGGAATACTAATAATAGGTCTGCATGCTTTAATATCTGGAGGTCTGTATGGAATACTTATCATAGGTCTGTATGCGTTAATATCTAGAGGTCTGTATGGAATACTAATAATAGGTCTGCATGCTTTAATATCTGGAGATCTGTATGGAATACTAATAATAGGTCTGCATGCTTTAATATCTGGGGGTCTGTATGGAATACTAATAATAGGTCTGTATGCATTAATATCTGGAGGTCTGTATGGAACAATAATAATAGGTCTGCATGCATTAATATCTGGAGGTCTGTATGGAATACTAATAATAGGTCTGCATGCTTTAATATATGGGGGTCTGTATGGAATACTAATAATAGGTCTGCATGCATTAATATCTGGAGGTCTGTATGGAATACTAATAATAGGTCTGCATGCTTTAATATCTGGAGGTCTGTATGGAATACTTATCATAGGTCTGTATGCGTTAATATCTAGAGGTCTGTATGGAATACTAATAATAGGTCTACATGCATTCATATCTAGACGTCTACATGCATTCATATCTGGAGGTCTGCACGCATTCATATTTGCAGGTCTGTGTTTACAAGTGTGATAATCTAACACCTTTTTGAAATGTTATATAATTGGCTTACAATCCTCTGGTTCAACCCAGTGCTACAACATCTAATGAATAACAAACTGTAAGCAGGCCTACATACATCACATGCCATCACTATTTGTCAGTGTGCAATATAATTAAGGGCTGAAAGTGTTGACCTCTGACACAGGGCGGGTGGAGTTGACCTCAGACACAGGGCGGGTGGAGTTGACCTCTGAAACAGGGCGGGTGGAGTTGACCTCTGACACAGGGTGGGTGTAGTTGACCTCTGACCCAAGGCTAGTCATTGAAGTCAAGTCATTGAAGTCCATCCAGTAGCTCTAAAAACCTGGGATGGTTTACATAGAGAACGTTGAAAGAAAATCATTAATTGTTTGCCATTACTGTTTGCATATATTGTCAATGACAAAGTGTGTGGACATAAACTCTTATTGTGTAAAAGTAAATAGTCACACTGTGTACAACTCTAATTATGTAAATGAGAATGATAATCTTTGTACAACTCTAATTATGTAAATGTGAATGATAATCTGTGTACAACTCTAATTATGTAAATGAGAATGATAATCTGTGTACTACTCTAATTTGCATGTTTGTGTTAATGCGGCCTTCATTCTAGGACTACTGGCAGCTGAACGTAGGTATCCGTGCTCTGGAAAGTGTGTGTGTGTGTGTGTGTGTGTGTGTGTGTGTGTGTGTGTGTGTGTGTGTGTGTGTGTGTGTGTGTGTGTGTGTGTGTGTGTGTGTGTGTGTGTGTGTGTGTGTGTGTGTGTGTGTGTGTGTGTGTATTTTCGTGTACTGCATCTGTCTGTGTTTCTGTTTCTTTGTCAGTCATCTGTCACCAACTTAGATTCCGGCTGTGTGGTTTTATGTCGCGTTATAAGCACCTTGTGTCCTTACGTATTTAATTACTCATTGTATTACCACGTTGTGTTTTCTACATTACTCACTGAATGATTATGGACTGTCTGTTTTGATCTATCCGTGTGTGTGTGTCTGTGTGCGTGTGTGTGTGCGTTTGCGCGTGTGTGTGTGCGTTTGCGTGTGTGTGTACACAGGGGCTGTGTCTCAGGTATTGGACAGTCTGGAGGAGATCCACGCGTTGACCGACTGCAGTGAGAAAGATCTGGACTTCTTACACAGTGTCTTCCAGGACCAGCATCTACACACGTTACTAGATGTGAGTAGATAACACACACACACAATCACACCAAACAAGCATGCTGTCTGAATGACTGGCTGAATGGCTGTATCATCAACTGAATAGCTGACCGGTCGGATTGCTGAATTACTCACCATATAAAGTCTTTGCCATGTGTCTCTAGCAGAAGTGATAGCTAGAGACTGTTTAGTTTACTTTTTTATCTATCTCTCTTAAGCCACCATACATTTTGTAACGAGAGCTGTTTTTTCCCCTGACACATATCGCCCTTTTATTCTTCAGTTTTCCTTTTCTTTCACATTCCCTCTTTCTCTGACTCCTTTCCTTCTTTTCCCTCTCGCTGTCCCTCACTTCCTTTCTCACTACCTTCTATTGCCAGTGTTCTGTTCTGTTTTGTCTGTCACTTATAAATCATAGCAGCAGTTTACTGCCAAAACATATGCGCACACACACACACCAGGAGGATACTGTGCTCTATTCCTCATGATTTCATGCCACATTAGGAAACAGGCTTTCTGGCTGATGAGATTAAACACTAATATAGAATTCAGTAACTAATCACAGAAACATACTAGGGACCACTCCAGACTTCCTAACCAATAGACCTCAGTCTGTCAGGTGGGACAACCTCACCTGCTCCACCCTGACCGTTAACACCGGTGTCCCACAGGGCTGTGTGCTTAACCCACTCCTGTACACCCTCTTCACCCATGACTGCGTACCTCTACAGAGCTTTAATACCATCGTCATGTTCACAGATACCACAGTAGTTGGTCTGATCAGGGACAATGACGAGGCAGCCTACAGAGAAGATCAAGCACCTAGTGGCTTAGTGTGCAGATAACAGCCTGGCCAATGCCAAGAAAACCAAAGGACAAATTGAGGATTACAGGAAGACTGGTAATCTCTGTAAATGTGTACCGTTGCTCGGTGGAGATCATTCTAACCAACTGTGCCACAGTCTGGTACAACGTTTGCTCTGGGTGGTGAGAACTGGACTCTGCATGTGGTACAACGTTTGCTCTGGGTGGTGAGAACTGGACCCTGCATCATTGGAGTCCAGCTCCCCACCAGTAAAGACATCCAGGAGAAGCGCTGTTTGTCGGAGAGTGTGTGTTATTATCAGGGTTCCCTCACAACCGAGCCATAAACTGTTTGCCCCCTTGCCCCTAGGCAAGTATTTTTTAACACTACAAAAGAGGGAAAGACCAGCTCCATCCCTGAAAAAAATAGACATCAACTACGGGCTCACAGACAAAAATAGAGGCTCCTTCTCTGACTAGAACTGACTTCTGTATGGAAAACATGGAACGAACAGTGTCTGTCATTGTCTCCCTTGGCCCTTTTCATGGCTCAGTGACTCCGGGCTCCTGAGGGGACGTATTTAGGACTGTTTTTACTGTCCTCTCCCCTCACACGGAGACAGGCTCTGGGTGACTGGAGATCCCCTGTACATGGATTGAATGGACTGTTACAGTAGACTGGTCTGTATGTCACACGGGTGTATTCTGCTGGGATTAGCTACTGCTTGGTGAGATGGTTTTGATGTTTCTTTGTGTGTGTCAGTGTGTGTGCTTGTGTGTGTGAGTATTTATATCAGTCCGTGTTGTACGCTATCTTGACTGTGACTACTGTTAGACACACATTTTTGGAAATGTCGTTTTTTCAGAGTTTTTTTATAATACTACAGGATTATTTCTTATTTACGACTTAATATTAGATTCTAGTTTAGTTTACGGTAGTTCTTTTACCTGAAAATTATTTATAGGCCGAGAGAAATTATAATCAATGGTACATTTTCTTTTAAACTGCCATTGCGGACATCAGCCAATGTTTAGTCACAGCTAGCTGAAGACAACTATTTATTATATTATTATATTTGTTTTAATTTTAAATAAAGCGTACTGGACCGATCGAAAACCAACATGCACATATGCCCGCTTACTTCAGTGTTTTTTCCGGTAGCAGAGATTAGCCTTGGCTGTTTAAAGAAAATAACTAAAGTGACACAGAAAACCATTTAACATCAACTTGTAAAAAAAACACAATTGGTGATTGATGTGTCAGAACTAAGTTTGTTTTCTGAGGAGGTGTTTGAGGGAGCAGGTATTGGAGCACAGGAGTATTTATAGTTGTGTGTCTCAGCAAGTTTACATTTCAGAAATCTAGCTCTCTAGCTGTCTCTCTGAACTCATTATGTTTTCGGGCAAATATATGTATGTATCCTAACACACACATTGTAGCGTGCTAACTCTGCTGTGATGGCTTTATGGAGTAATCAGAATTAATTTGCCAAGTCTGTTTACACAGGAATTTGTTGCAGCATTTAGGACACACACTTTTTAATGTACATGAACCGTGCGAACAGAGCAAATAACACACAACACGAACAATTCGACCAGAGACCCTGCCTAGATGATGAATCCACCGTGCTTAGGTGTGTGGGGGAGGCTGGGGAGGCTGGACCTGCTGTTTCTGGGAAAGTCAGTCCCGCTGGAAGCCAGTTTCATGGAATATATAGACGCACGCATGTCTACTCAAGAACACACCAGCATGCACGAACATGCTGCAGAATTCAAGTGTTTTGTTTTATTGGTGAGAATTTAAAAAAGCTGTCCTCAGATGGCTGTGACTTTGTTTTCTTTATCCTAACAGTAATATTATGGCTGCCTTTTCTGCAGCTATGTGTTTGTCTTATCCAGTCGGTAGCAGTGGTGTGAATTCTGAAGCTTTTCGTTTGTGTCTTACAAACAACTGCTCGTCTTGTTAGTTTAGTGGAGGCTGCACGCGGACCGGCACAGAAACAAAAGCTCTTCTGTTGATCTTGTATGTCCTAACAGCCAGCTGGTTCATCGTACACAGGGCCGGCGTGTTGCTACTCTCTGTCTGCGTTTTGAATAGCGTAATCTTTCGGTGTCTGTGAGATGTTCCCCAACAGTGTTTGGCTGTGTCTTTTTGACTTGACTGAAAGCGAACACAGACGCCAGCACTGATGAGAGCTTGGCACTTGTACAGCAAATTATTTACCGGGAGCCGTTCGTGTGTTTGCTTTATAATGATGCGTTTGTGTGTCATGTTGTTTCAGCTCTACGACAAGATCAACACCAGGTCCTCACCGCATATCAGAAACCCTCTCAGCAATGCTGTGCAGAGAGCCAAAGAGGTGAGCGAATACGTACCTCACACTCTGCCCTGACCTCACAGTTTCCCCCGACCTCACACTCTGCCCTGACCTCACACTCTGCCCTGACCTCACACTCTGCCCTGACCTCAGACACTGCCATGACTTCACACTCTAACCTGATCTCACAATCTGCCCTGACCTCACACTCTGCCCTGACCTCACACTCTCCCCTGACCTCACACTCTGCCCTGACCTCACACTCTGCCCTGACCTCACACTCTCCCCTGACCTTACACACTCTAACTCTACACTTCTCTGACCTTTATATCTAACTTTATTTATGAACTAGGTGCACATCAGGGGGTGCTGTGATTATGTGTGAACTAGGTGCACATCAGGGGGTGCTGTGATTATGTGTTAACTAGGTGCACATCAGGAGGTTCTGTGATTATGTGTTAACTAGGTGCACATCAGGGGGTGCTGTGATTATGCGTGAACTAGGTGCACATCAGGAGGTGCTGTGATTATGTGTTAACTAGGTGCACATCAGGAGGTGCTGTGATTATGTGTGAACTAGGTGCACATCAGGGGGTGCTGTGATTATGTGTTAACTAGGTGCACATCAGGGGGTGCTGTGATTATGTGTGAACTAGGTGCACATCAGGAGGTGCTGTGATTATGTGTGAACTAGGTGCACATCAGGGGGTGCTGTGATTATGTGTTAACTAGGTGCACATCAGGGGGTGCTGTGATTATGTGTTAACTAGGTGCACATCAGGGGGTGCTGTGATTATGTGTTAACTAGGTGCACATCAGGAGGTGCTGTGATTATGTGTTAACTAGGTGCACATCAGGGGGTGCTGTGATTATGTGTTAACTAGGTGCACATCAGGGGGTGCTGTGATTATGTGTGAACTAGGTGCACATCAGGGGGTGCTGTGATTATGTGTTAACTAGGTGCACATCAGGAGGTGCTGTGATTATGTGTTAACTAGGTGCACATCAGGGGGTGCTGTGATTATGTGTTAACTAGGTGCACATCAGGGGGTGCTGTGATTATGTGTTAACTAGGTGCACATCAGGGGGTGCTGTGATTATGTGTTAACTAGGTGCACATCAGGGGGTGCTGTGATTATGTGTGAACTAGGTGCACATCAGGGGGTGCTGTGATTATGTGTGAACTAGGTGCACATCAGGGGGTGCACGCTCTCTTGGTCAACGTGGCTTATTGGTTGAGAACACTAGATGGACGTGATGACGTGCATGGTGTTATTTTGATCCCAACGGTTTTTAACAGAGTTGTTAGAAAGATGATTTATTTGCCATTTTTCACTTGGTCTTGGTGTGTGTGTGTGTGTGTGTCCCACTTAGACAGGTACACGCATGCTCAAAATAACTCTCACTTGTTCACATGAACACACGCACAATGTGCGACGGTGGTTTGCATGTGGCGGTGTGTTTTGTGACCACTGACCCCCGTTTATGCAGCGTCTGCCTGCATGGAGTTACCCTGTACTCTCACAGACACTGACTCATAACGTTAATCTCACACTATCTTCCCAGCTAGCTGTGTGCACACACTCTCATTGAGTCAGTCTGGAGTGGAGCTGCCGGACAGAAGATGGAGAATAAGGGTCCAGGGAAAGATGATGTATGTGTAGCTGGAATGAATAGAGATTGGACAGACAGACAGACAGACAAAGTGTCAGTGGGAAGGTGTCGCGTATCACTAGCATGTGTCTGGACTTCAAAACAACAGGAAATGTTCATGTCGGTCTCTGTGTTTGTCGAAAGGAGTTCCAAATGTACACTTACATGAAGCAGGACCGAGAGAGAGAGAGAGGTTGGCAGTGTGTGTGTGCGTGTGCGCGTGTGTGCGTGCGCGTGCGTGCGTGGAACACTGCTGGATTAATTTTGGAAAAGTTATTCGGCGCGGTTGTTAAGACTCCTTATGTGGCTTTTGGAGTAAATCAAAAAATAAACTGTGTTGACTCTGTGTGGTCCTAGTGTGCTCGTTAGTTTGTTTCGGTCGTTTCTGTTTTTCTTACTTATGAACTACTCGTTTGGTGTTGTGGTCATATTGTCCCTTTAACCTGTTTCTGCAGTAGGCTGTCAGACCGTGTGTTTTTCTCTACCCTGGGTTGACTATTCTCACTCACTGGGTCAATAGGGAACTCTTGATTGCGCAACAAAGAACGAAGGAGAAACATCGCCACCTGGTGGTCTGTCAGCATGTTTTATGTGACATTTGTTTTCATCTCTAAAGACAAGTTGGTGTAAAATAACTGCTTCAGTTTGTTGGCAACATGTTGACAAGATGTAAAGGCAATCAATAGAGATATCTATTGACCCAGTCAGCATTACTGAGTACTCACAACAAGGTACAAAAAAACACCCTGTGTCATATTGCCCACTAAATAAACAGGTTAAATTAGTCTGGTCTGGGTTGTAATCTCACTACTAAACTAGTCTAGTCTGGGTTGTAATCTCACTACTAAACTAGTCTAGTTGTATCTGGGTTGTAATCTCACTACTAAACTAGTCTAGTTGTATCTGGGTTGTAATTTTACTACTAAACTAGTCTAGTTGTATCTGGGTTGTAATCTCACTACTAAAATAGTCTAGTTGTATCTGGGTTGTAATTTTACTACTAAACTAGTCTAGTTGTATCTGGGTTGTAATCGCACTACTAAAATAGTCTAGTTGTATCTGGGTTGTAATTTTACTACTAAACTAGTCTAGTTATATCTGGGTTGTAATCTCACTACTAAACTAGTCTAGTTGTATCTGGGTTGTAATCTCACTACTAAACTAGTCTAGTTGTATCTGGGTTTTAATCTCTTTTGAACTATAGGTTGTGTAGGTACATTTGTCATACCAGATGTGTCTGACAGGATATGCTTGTGTGTCATTCCATCTCTCTTGACCTACTATATTTATCTTCTTATCTGAGGGTCTTTCTATTCCATGCTAGACACCGTCTAGTATTTCACTAGCATTTCGTTACCCCCGGGCATTTAAGGGTCCTTCCTCTGAAATGCTCTGCTTGGCTTTCTGCTGCTGTTCCTTCAGGGTGAATCTGCAATGCTTTATATTGACACTACACCAGCTACCCCTACATGTGACCATAGTCTGTGTGGCTCTCTGAACACTACACACACTAACCCTTTAGCTTGTGGCGCTGTTAACATTGACCCCATGACCTCTGGCTCCTATGAGGACTAAGGACATCATTGGTGGTCACATGTTTAATTGTCCTTCCTGTGTACTCCTCCTGGTCTGAAGAGCTCCACCCAAGACGAAGCAAGTGGAGCTTTGAAACACCTGGAATATGTAAGCCCAGAGACAACTTCCAACGCCCCAAAACACACACACACACTCTTTCACACATACAGTTTTTAAAACAGTTTTTGTTTTAAAGCATTCTAGTAAAGAACTAGTGTAGAATTGACCCAGGCAGGCTGTATCTTGACCCAGCCAGGCAGTATCTTGACCCAGCCAGACTGTATCTTGTCTATAATCAGAATATTACCTGGCTGTCTGTCAAGATTTGGGGTCAGTTTAGCATTCCATTCAAAATGTTGAATGTCGATAATTTGGCACATGAAATGAAAACTATAGCGTGTGAATTGAAACATTGTGGATTGATCCTATTGGAACCTTAACAGAAGCCTTTCATCCTGGGTTTTCAATCCTTCTGCTACTGCTGGGAGATGCTTGTTTCTGAGGGGTTCAGAGAGGTGTGAATGTGTTTGTTTGATCAGCCATGATGAGAGGCCACAGATACAACAGTAGTAAAAACACTCTCTGGTTGATCAATGTTGATGATATGAGATCCATGTTTTATGCAATAAAATCACCCGGTCAAGTCTGATCTCACGTTTCACACATCAGTCATTTGAGAATATGGGTTAGTAAGTGAATAACTATAACTATGAATACTGGACCATTATTGTATTGTATTATTGACCAGTAACTTGGTTCACAATAGACCGCCATCAATCCGTTGACAGACACGCAAACACACCAACACACAAACACACAGACACGCAAACACACCAACACACAAACACACAGACACGCAAACACACCAACACACCAACACACAGACACGCAAACACACCAACACACAAACACACAAACACACAGACACACCAACACACAAACACGCACACATACAAACACACAGACACACAAACACACAGACACACCAACACACAGACACGCAAACACACCAACACACAAACACACAGACACACCAACACACAAACACGTACACATACAAACACACAGACACACCAACACACAGACACGCAAACACACAAACACGTACACATACAAACACACACACACAAACACACAGACACACCAACACACAGACACGCAAACACACCAACACACAAACACACAGACACACCAACACACAAACACGTACACATACAAACACACAGACACACCAACACACAGACACGCAAACACACAAACACGTACACATACAAACACACACACACAAACACGTACACACACACCAACACGCAGACACGTACAAACACACAACACATACACACACATCTACATGCTTCAGACCTCCATCTCCACATTCAGCGGACAGGTGTGACATAGCAGATCCTGACGCCCAATAGGGCGCTCTGAGAGGCCCGGGGTGCGAGGGGACATCCTATAGGGGCAAAGCCCTGACCAATCCCAGAGGAGGACTCTGATTGGTTAAGACAAACCATGTGGAGAGAGCTAACGGTCCCCAGGTTTTGACTGGTTGAGGTGATTCTGAAGAGGTGTGTTTTAGGACGTATCAGGGAATGTGTGTGTGTTTAATCAGGCCAGAGTTTGATGTTCTCCACTGTGTGTCAACACTCCACACATACCTCACCTTGGCCTGGACATAACAGGCACTGAGCAGAACTCTGGAGTAAAGGCCCTCTGACTGATGTCCCGTGCTGTTGTCTGTGCATCGCAGGTACTGGAAGAGATCTCCTGTTACCCGGAGAACCACGACGTCAAGGAACTCAGACGGATACTGACCCAGCCACACTTTATGGTGAGTGTTCACTCGGCTGTGTTCACTTGGCTGTGTTCACTTGGCTGTGTTCACTTGGCTCTGTTCACTGTGTTTTGGCTTTAAAGCTACAAATAGGGAGGCAGTAGGAGGCAAAGACTGAAAGAGCAAGAACGAGAGGCAGAGGTTGACATCCGTCACAGTAACAAGGATTGTGTTGGTTTATTTATGTCAACGCTGCAGGCAAGACAGACAGACAGACAGACAGGCAGGCAAGACAGACAGACAGGCAGGAAGACAGACAAACAGAGAGACAGGCGGGCTGCTGCAGTTGAAGAACTTCCTACATCGCTAGAGAATAATAATAGAGAGAGAGAAAGAGGAATAGAGGAACGTAGGAGAGTGCATGAGTACGTCTGTGTGTGTGTGTGTGTGTGTGTGTGCGTGTGCGTGTGTGTGTGCGCGTGTGTGTGTGTGTGGACACTGAGTGTTGAAAGCTTCAATAACGATCCAGTGGTGTCTGTGCTAAAGACAGAAAAACAGGGTGTTGTTTCGGTGCTTGAACAGCTAGACTGTTAATCTCATCATGTCTCGTCACTGTGTGTTATCCTCCCCTCTGATCAATGAACAGGTCAATACCCGGGGGAGGGGGGGGGGCAGTCTTATCACCAAGGCATTATTCATCACACAGTCTGTCAGGATGGATGGATAGAGAGAGAGAGAGAGAGAGAGAGACCTGGGACGAGAAGGGGAAAGAGGGAGGGGTCGATTTGGGGACATTTGGAGCATTGGGACATTAGATGGGACTTGTGACAGTGGCCGTGAGGATACAAGTTGAATGAATGAATAAATGAGAGAGAGGGGGAGAGAGAGGGGGGAGGGAGAGGGGGGAGAGATAGAGAGGGGGGAGAGATAGAGAGGGAGAGAGAGGAATGGAGGGATCAGTGAGTCGTGTCTGATGTAGATCTGATCTGAGGCCTAGCAGTTTCAGGCCACACAGGAGAGAATGAGGGAGGAGAAATGGAGGGAAGAGAGACGTGAGGGGGAGACATGGTAGGGAGGAGGAAAGGGAGACGTATGGGTGAGAGGGGAAAGGGAGACGTATGGGTGAGAGGGGAAAGGGAGACGTATGGGTGAGATGGGAAAGGGAGACGTATGGGTGAGAGGGGAAAGGGAGACGTATAGGGGTGAGAGGGGAAAGGGAGACGTACGGGTGAGAGGGGGAAGGGAGACGTATGGGTGAGAGGGGGAAGGGAGACGTATGGGTGAGAGGGGGAAGGGAGACGTATGGGTGAGAGGGGAAAGGGAGACGTATGGGTGAGAGGGGAAAGGGAGACGTATGGGTGAGAGGGGGAAGGGAGACGTATGGGTGAGAGGGGAAAGGGAGACGTATGGGTGAGGAACTCACATTTCTCTGAACATGCACTCTGGACCAGGTACTCTGCCTCTGGCTTCAGAATGCCTTGGTTTCAGGGGTTTTTGCTCTGGTTTTGTCCCCAACTTCAGTACCATAGTGTGACTTGGTTATAAGTGGCTATTGTCCAGAGTCTTGGCTAATAAAATGTAGTTATTACACTGTTATGGCACTATTTATTGTTGTTTTATTTAGGCACTATTTATTGTTGTGGTATTATTTAGGCACTATTTATTGTTGTGGTATTATTTAGACACTATTTATTGTTGTGGTATTATTTAGGCACTATTTATTGTTGTGGTATTATTTAGACACTATTTATTGTTGTGGAATTATTATATTTATATCTAGAGGCTGAAGTAATATTTAGTGTCAGATAGTCCCTCTAAGGCTTATATCTAGAGGCTGAAGTAATATTTAGTGTCAGATAGTCCCTCTAAGGCTTATATCTAGAGGCTGAAGTAATATTTAGTGTCAGATAGTCCCTCTAAGGCTTATATCTAGAGGCTGAGGGGTTATTTGAAACCTGTGACCTTCCGCTCATTAGCAGACTCAGGACACACCAACTCAATCTTCTCAGGACTCTGTGTGTGTGTGTTCCTTGTGGGACCGCTGTTAGAGTTCCTTCTCCATGTGATGTAGTTTGACATGAGACTCAGCGAGGCTGTCGCTACCTTCATGTCTGACTCTCTCTGATCTGCGTCTTAACTTTTAGTCTCCAGTGTGCATTCTTGCTCAGTGTGGTTTATGCCCAATAATCCTCTGAGTCCCTGAGAACGGCCCAATCATTGGTTGGTGGGTAACGGCGTCTGTAGACTCACAACAAAGCTGTTGCTCTTAAGGAGCTCGGAGCTCCCGTTTCTTTTCCCCGGTGTGCCCTGAAGCCTGGAAGCCTCGAGGAAACACCGTTTTGATTGAAATCCAGAAGCCTTTAAAACGGGAAACAAATTGGCCCATTTGGGGGAGGCGGGTGGAGAGGGAGTGCGGTCCTTGTCTTTGCTGTGTGTTTAAGGTAAACCTTGTATATGCTGTGTGTCCCACACACACTCACTCACACACACACAGGCCCTGCTCCAGACCCATGATGTGGTGGCCCATGAGGTTTACAGTGACGACGCCCTGAGGGTGACCCCGCCCCCCACCTCACCCTACCTGAACGGAGAGTCGCCGGATAGCGCCAACGGGGACATGGACCTGGAGAACGTGACGCGGGTTCGCCTGGTGCAGTTTCAGAAGAACACAGACGAACCGATGGTACACACGCTCTCATACACACACACTCATACACACACACTCATACACACGCACTCATACACACGCACTCATACGCACGCACTCATACGCACGCACTCATACGCACGCACTCATACGCACGCACTCATACACACGCACTCATACACACGCACTCATACACACGCTCTCATACGCACGCACTCATACGCACGCACTCATGCGCACGCACTCATACGCACGCAGTCATACACACGCTCTCATACACACGCTCTCATACACACGCACTCATACACACGCACTCATACACACGCACTCATACACACGCTCTCATACACACGCACTCATACACACGCACTCATACACACGCTCTCATACACACGCACTCATACACACGCACTCATACACACACTCTCATACACACGCTCTCATACACACGCTCTCATACACACGCTCTCATACACAGGGTTCATATGATCATGTATGCTAGAGGTCATGTTCATATGATCATGTATGTTAGAGGTCAGGTCCATATGATCATGTATGTTAGAGGTCAGGTCCATATGATCATGTATGTTAGAGGTCAGGGTTCATATCATCATGTATGTTAGAGGTCAGGGTTCATATGATCATGTATGTTAGAGGTCAGGGTTCATATGATCATGTATGTTAGAGGTCAGGTCCATATGATCATGTATGTTAGAGGTCAGGTCCATATGATCATGTATGTTAGAGTTCAGGGTTTATATGATCATGTATGTTAGAGGTCAGGGTTCATATGATCATGTATGTTAGAGGTCAGGGTTCATATGATCATGTATGTTAGAGGTCAGGTCCATATGATCATGTATGTTAGAGGTCAGGTCCATATGATCATGTATGTTAGAGTTCAGGGTTTATATGATCATGTATGTTAGAGGTCAGGGTTCATATGATCATGTATGTTAGAGGTCAGGTCCATATGATCATGTATGTTAGAGGTCAGGGTCCACATGACCGTGTATGTTAGAGGTCACGGTCAGAGTCAACATGTCTACAGCTGTCAGTCCAGTCAAACGTTGGTCCCAGTATGATAGCCTGTCTTACCCCAACTAAATTGCTATCGTCGTGGGGACAGACGCACACACACCACTCAAACAATTGTCTTTTATACTCTTCCCTTCATCTGTGTGAGTGCTACCTGGCTCGACCTTGACCCTAATGTTTGCCGACCCCGTGACCCCTGTGCCCTCTCTCTCCAGGGCATCACGCTGAAGATGAGCGATATGAACCACTGTATTGTAGCCAGGATAATGCACGGAGGGATGATACACAGACAAGGTGATCCACCACCTCCATCCTGTCACACTGGTGACGTAGTGCTATACATTATTACAGTTATTACAGTTATTACAGTTATTACATTATTACAGTTATTACATTATTACAGTTATTACATTATTACAGTTATTACATTATTACAGGTATTACATTATTACAGTTATTACATTATTACAGTTATTACATTATTACAGTTATTACATTATTACAGTTATTACATTATTACAGTTATTACAGTTATTACATTATTACAGTTATTACATTATTACAGTTATTACATTATTACAGTTATTACAGTTATTACATTATTACAGGTATTACATTATTACAGGTATTACATTATTACAGTTATTACATTATTACAGTTATTACATTATTACAGTTATTACAGTTATTACATTATTACAGTTATTACAGTTATTACATTATTACATTATTACATTATTACAGTTATTACATTATTACATTATTACAGGTATTACAGGTATTACATTATTACAGTTATTACATTATTACAGTTATTACATTGTTACAGTTATTACATTATTACAGTTATTACAGTTATTACAGTTATTACACTTTTACAGTTATTACATTATTACAGTTATTACATTATTACAGTTATTACATTATTACAGTTATTACATTATTACAGTTATTACATTATTACAGTTATTACATTATTACAGTTATTACATTGTTACAGTTATTACATTGTTACAGTTATTACATTGTTACAGTTATTACATTGTTACAGTTATTACATTATTACAGTTATTACATTAGCAGTTATTACAGGTATTACATTATTACAGTTATTACATTATTACAGTTATTACATTATTACATTATTACAGTTATTACATTATTACAGTTATTACATTATTACAGGTATTACATTATTACAGTTATTACATTATTACAGTTATTACATTATTACAGTTATTACAGTTATTACATTATTACAGTTATTACATTAGCAGTTATTACAGGTATTACATTATTACAGTTATTACAGTTATTACGTTATTACAGTTATTACATTATTACAGTTATTACATTATTACAGTTATTACATTATTACAGTTATTACATTATTACATTATTACAGTTATTACATTATTACAGTTATTACATTATTACATTATTACATTATTACAGTTATTACATTATTACAGTTATTACATTATTACAGTTATTACATTATTACAGTTATTACATTATTACATTAGCAGTTATTACAGTTATTACATTATTACAGTTATTACATTAGCAGTTATTACAGTTATTACATTATTACAGTTATTACATTATTACAGGGTTAGGGTTACATACGACAGAGCACAAATACATACGACAGATCACTTATACATAGGACAGAGCATCAATACAACAGAGCGCCTTTCCTCACAACTGAGTGCCGCTCCTCACAACAGAGCGCCTCTCCTCACAACAGAGCGCCTCTCCTCACAACAGAGCGCCTCTCCTCACAACAGAGTGCCGCTCCTCACAACAGAGCGCCTCTCCACACAACAGAGCGCCTCTCCACACAACAGAGCGCCTCTCCTCACAACAGAGCGCCTCTCCACACAACAGAGCGCCTCTCCACACAACAGAGCGCCTCTCCTCACAACAGAGCGCCTCTCCACAACAGAGCGCCTCTCCACACAACAGAGCGCCTCTCCTCACAACAGAGCGCCTCTCCTCACAACAGAGCGCCTCTCCTCACA
>CM055738.1:6951026-7113526 GCA_029465975.1 Dallia pectoralis | reverse complement strand
GTGTGTGTGTGTGTGTGTGCATACTTAACTGGTGTGTGTGTGTGTGTGTGTGTGTGTGTGTGTGTGTGTGTGTGTGTGTGTGTTTGTAACAGTTTGTGTGTGTGTGTGTGTGTGTGTGTGCATACTTAACTGGTGTGTGTGTGTGTTTGTAACAGTTTGTGTGTGGGTGTGTGTGTGCATACTTAACTGGTGTGTGTGTGTGTGTGTGTGTTTGTAACAGTTTGCGTGTGTGTGTGTTTGTAACAGTTTGTGTGTGGGTGTGTGTGTGTGTGTGTGTGTGTGTGTGTGCATACTTAACTGGTGTGTGTGTGTGTGTGTGTGTTTGTAACAGTTTGTGTGTGTGTGTGTGTGTGTGTGTGTGTGTGTGCATACTTAACTGGTGTGTGTGTGTGTTTGTAACAGTTTGTGTGTGGGTGTGTGTGTGCATACTTAACTGGTGTGTGTGTGTGTGTGTTTGTAACAGTTTGCGTGTGTGTGTGTTTGTAACAGTTTGTGTGTGGGTGTGTGTGTGTGTGTGTGTGTGTGTGCGCGTGTGTGCATACTTAACCGGTGTGTGTGTGTGTGTGTAACAGCTTGTGTGTGCGTGCGTGTGTGTGTTTGTAACAGTTTGTGTGTGCGTGCGTGCGTGTGTGTGTTTGTAACAGTTTGTGTGTGTGTGCGTGCGTGTGCATACTTAACTGGTATGTGTTTGTCTCCACAGAGAGAGATGCGTGGCAGCATCACCTTTAAGATAGTGCCTAGCTACAGGACACAGGGGTCGTCCTGTGAGGTAAAGCTTCGCCCGTCGTCACCGCCTAACCTACCGCCTGCTTACTAGCTGTGTATGTGTGCGTGCGTGCGCGCGTGTCGATGCTTTCTCTGGCTGGGTTCCCTGCATCATTCCGTTCGGCTCAGGGCTGGGTCAGATGTGCTGCTCACCAATTTAACAAACCTGATACCGGACCCCCCCCAAACACATTCCTGACTGCTTATCATTAACCCCTGAACTGTGACCTATGTAACTCTGTAATCTGGCATTGACCCCCCTAACACACACACACACACACAGCAACAAACACCAACAAACAACACCGCTGGTACGTTAGTCGCAGAAAGACCAGACTTACCTTCTGATAATGTGTGGAGTCCAAGCAGAACCCAGCTGATAGAATTACGGTGTGTTGTCAGATGATAAGCCTGACAGCCGTATCGCGATCAATACGTCTTGTGGTTGTAGATGCAGAAGTGCACACATGGTTGTTTTTTGACTGCTTATAAGACAGGATAATCATGTTGATTTGATTTGACTGCACAGCCCAGGAGGACACTGAAGACGGTAAAGTTGACTGTTTTTGTGTCGTGGTCTGATGGTTTCTGATGGCTGTTTGCCAAACAATATATCCTGTTAGGTTGTTGTACAGTGTGTAGGTGTCGTGAGTTCCAATGTCCTGAAGTTGTAACGGTTGTTATGTTACGGTAGTGTTGGCCTGTGTGTGTGTGTGTGTGTGTGTGTGTGTGCCGGTCTGTCTGTGCGCGTGTGGGTCTGACTTGTGTATTTTGTTACAGAGAGACTCCCCTTCCAGGCAAACTCCTGCCAATGGCACTGGCCACTCCAGTGTAAACAGTTCTATCTTGGTAAGGACCCACACATCAACCTCTAAACACAAATCAAACCAAAACTACCCTCATATTCTCCCAGTTTAATAATTCTCCCCAGTCCTCAATTCTTCATATTTGGCTCGTTTAGTTTCATTTTCAGTTACCATAAATCTCTCTCTGACCTGGCTTTTCAGATGTACCTTTGACTTGGACATATTTCCGATATTTTCGTTTAAAAATTGGTGTGCTGCCAAGCTCTGCCATGTGCTCCCAAGCTTTGCCATGTGCTGCCAAGCTTTGCCATGTGCTGCCAAGCTTTGCCATGTGCTGCCAAGCTTTGCCATGTGCTGCCATGTGCTGCCATGTGCTGTAAAGCGCTGTCGTATGCTGCAAAGCTCTGCCATGTGCTGTAAAACGCAGCCATGTGCTGCAAAGCTCTGCCGTGTGCTGTAAAGCTCTGCCGTGTGCTGTAAAGCTTTGCCGTGTGCTGTAAAACGCAGCCATGTGCTGTTCATATGCTGCCATGTGCTTTAAAGCTCTGCCATGTGCTTTCACAATGCTGCCGTGTGCTCTGCCTTTTCACTGACAGCCATTTTGTACACAGAGAAACTGGACATTTTTACACAGCCTGTCAGCCATACACACCAGCCAGTTCCTACATCATCTAGTGCTAAAATTCATTCTCTGACCATACTGAGAGAGAGAGGGAGCGAGGGAACGAGAGAACAAGAGGGATTGTGTAAATGGAAAGAACCTGGGCCTGAAGAAGCTATGTGTTCCACGTTGACCCAAATGGGTTCTAATTGGAACCAAAGGACTAATACCTGAAACCAAAAAAGGGTTCCCCCAACACAGACAGCCAGAAGACACTTTTGTAACCTTTTTTCAGTGAACCTGCCCGACTAGTTCTAAAAGCCCTCTTTCTCTCTTTCTCTCTTCTCACTGTGTTTTTTTCTACAGGACCTCCCATCAACCATCCAGCCAAAGGGACGACAGGTGAATATCACTCTCCTCAG
This sequence comes from Dallia pectoralis, assembly GCA_029465975.1. Lineage (NCBI taxonomy): Eukaryota > Metazoa > Chordata > Actinopteri > Esociformes > Umbridae > Dallia > Dallia pectoralis. Next base: position 7,110,932 of record CM055738.1, on the reverse strand, counting down.
CCTGCAAAACACACACACACTGTTGACTCATAACCCATTAAACATATGTGTGTGTGTGTGTGTGTGCGCGCGTGCGTGTGTGTGTGTGTGTGAGAGGATGTGCATGCTCACCTACAGTATGTTTGGGAAGTCCAACGTTCCCGACTCCCTGAATCTGATTCTGGTCAACCTCTGGGCCGTGGCTGGCTGGAAACGTCTGACCCAAACGTGTAGTAAATAGTTGGCTTTGATAACTTACATGTTAGCCGCACCACCAATGGTTCAGGCGTGGTTAAAACAGTGGCCATATTCTCATCATCATTCACAGTGAAATATCATCCGCCACCCGTGTCCTCATCCATCTACTTTGTGCAACGCACATCTATGTGAATCGCTCAATATGAATTGCTCAATATGAACCATTCATTGTGAATCCCTATTTGTGAATCGCTCATTGTGAATTGTGTAACTTTGAATCTCAGAACATTACCATTAAAAGCTGCCAGGGATGAGTTTCAATCATGACATGGAGGTTCTGCAGCTCTGTATAATGGGGTTAGGAATCGACATTATTTCTCGCTTTCTCTATCGGCCATCACCAATCTGATGTGGTTTACATGACAACGTGTCTCTCACCAATCTGACGTGGTTTACATGACAACGCGTCTCTCACCAATCTGACGTGGTTTACATGACAACGTGTCTCTCACCAATCTGATGTCAACACGTCTCTCACCAATCTGACGTGGTTTACATGACAACACGTCTCTCACCAGTCTGATGTGGTTTACAATCTCTCACCAATCTGATGTGGTTTACATGGCAACACGTCTCTCACCAATCTGATGTGGTTTACATGGCAACACATCTCTCACCAATCTGATATGGTTTACATGACAACGTGTCTCTCACCAATCTGATATGGTTTACATGGCAACACGTCTCTCACCAGTCTGATGTGGTTTACATGGCAACACGTCTCTCACCAATCTGATATGGTTTACATGACAACACGTCTCTCACCAATCTGATGTGGTTTACATGGCAACACATCTCTCACCAATTACGATAAAATGCCAGGATGTATTTCTAGATTTTCAAACAAACCGAGAAATTCCACAATTTATAAAAATGACCTTCAACCGTTTCCTTCCAAATGTTTGACATGCAGCTTTTACAGTTATGTACTGAAATTGTCATGGCATGTCCTAGAATTCATCAATACAAATGCCCAGTTGTTTATTAGACTGCATGTTTAATTTACAAGCGTGTGAAATACAGTGGATATTAGAAGTCTACACACCCCGTAACATGAACAATTAAAATGAAAAACAAACTGAAAGCCGTGGTCCACAGAGAGCCTTCAGAGCATCAGAGGGATCTCATTGTTGGAAGATATCAGACAGGAGAAGGGAACAAAATAATTACCAAAGCATTAGATATCCCATGGAACACAGTGAAGACAGTCATCATCAAGTGGAGAATATATGGCATGACAGAGACGTTAGCGAGAACTGGACGTCCCTCCAAAATGTATGAAAAGATGAGAAAAATCAGTGAGGCTTCCAAGAGGCCTACAGCAACATTAAAGGAGCTGCTGTAATTTCTGGCGAGTACTGGCTGTGTGCTACATGTGACAACAATCTCCCGTATTCTTCATATGTATGGGCCATGGGGTTGGGTGGGTAGAAGGAAGCAAAACAGAAAAACATTTGGCGCAAAAACCACACTGCACATCACCCACAGAACACCATACCCACAGTGAAGCAGTGTGTTGGCAACATCATGCTTTGGGGCTGTTTGTCTACAGCTGGAACTTCAAAGGTTCAGTCTTGTTAATCATTTCCAGGCTATGGAAGGGATGTGTGTAAAAATAACTCCATATCTCCATGTACAGTCTATCGAAACAGTCTCTGTCCCGCCGTTACAGTCCCCGCCCCCGATTACAGTCTGAATTCCTCTTGTAACAGACTCCATGTAACCATTACGGTCTCCATTCCCAGTATTACAGTCTCCGCCCCCGCATTACGGTCTCCATTCCGCCCATAACGGTCTCCATTCAACCTGTAACAGTCTCCGTCGCCCCTGTTACGGTCTCCGCCCCCCATTACAGTCTCCATTCACCACGTAACAGTCTCTGTCGCCCTGTTACGGTCTCCCCTCACCCCGTAACAGTCTCTGTCGCCCTGTTACAGTCTCCCCTCACCCTGTAACAGTCTCCCCTCACCCCGTAACAGTCTCCGTCGCCCTGTTACGGTCTCCCGTGTCCATACTCTCTGTAGACACTCCGTGGCCGTTTTACTGCATGACGTGTGTGATGCTTTCACATCCTAGATGGTTGTTCCCAGACCTCCAATCAAGGATAAATTGTCCATTAAGGTAAGATGTGGTGTAGCCTCCATAGTGCTACAGCATATAGATAAAACAGCACCCAGGGAGGTTCTATCTATATGGCTCAACTGTAGTTTTGCCCTTGTCTCTTGCCAGAGACTCCCAGTTGATCCATCTGTCTAAACTATATCTAGCCCACCTGATTGATTCAACATGTCTAGTGATCTTCAAGCCCATGTGGTCAGTGCCCTGTTTTAGGTGAACAACAACAACATTGTGAGCCGTCTGGGAGTCCTGTGAGAGTTGGTTCCCAACCAGGGGTACTTGAAAACACTCATGACATCACAGTGGAATGAACTTGGGGGGGGGCGTTCTGAGTTGAGCTCAATTCGATCGGTGGTTCAGTAACTAATACAGGTTGGGAACCACTGCTTTAAATAACAACAGTCTGTAGCCTAATCAGATAGAACATAGATTAACAGCATCTCTTTCAGGACAATCTAATTTAGACTAAAAGCATCTATTACAGGACAATATGACCCAGATTAACATAATCTATTATAGGACAATCTGACTGAGATAAACAGCATCTCTTACAGGACAATATGACTCAGATTAACAGCATCTTTTATAGGACAATCTGACTCAGATAAACAGCATCTCTTACAGGACAATATGACTCAGATTAACAGCATCTTTTATAGGACAATCTGACTCAATCTATCTTCGACCAGTAAAACTATAAAACTATGATACGTTTTTACAGGGGTTCATTTCATAGTACTGTTGCACAATGACCTAGACATTCTCCTTTGTTGGTTCAATAGTATTCAGAGGGCGTTATTGATTGGCCTAATATTTCTTCCTGAAGCCAACACAACCGATAAAGCTGCGCAGCATCAGTGGTTTGACAAGCCCGTGTTTACGTTGTCCGAGCTATTCATGTCAGTGTACCAAATATCCGACGTGTTGGGATCATATGCAAACAGAGATACATAGATGCTCAAACTGGTGACGCCTGTATGGCACAGTGGGTTTATCGCTTTTTCTTTGTGTCTCCTGTAAAGTAGAACTGCCAATAGGGGAACGTTGTCCAACCTGGCAACCCATTAGTCTGCACAGCCACATGCCTCTGTTCCCTATCCAGGAATCCAACCTGGCAACCCATTAGTCTGCACAGCCACATGCCTCTGTTCCCTATCCAGGAATCCAACCTGGCAACCCATTAGTCTGCACAGCCACATGCCTTTGTTCCCTATCCAGGAATCCAACCTGGCAACCCAATAGTCTACACATCCAACTTTGGGATCGGATTTCACAAAAATACTGCCCATTTCAACTCGTAAAACTGCTTTCTCGTTCAATCTCTCTCTTACTCTCTCTACATCCCTTTTACCTATCTTATCAGTGGCTCATTCACCTTCCTCCATCTTCACCTCTGACCCTTGTGTGTGTGTGTGTGTGTGTGTGTGTGTGTGTCGTAGATCTATGTGAGGGCCCAGTTTGAGTATGACCCATCCAGAGATGACCTCATCCCCTGCAGAGAGGCCGGTATTGGCTTCCGGGTGGGTGACATCATCCAGATCATCAGTAAGGATGACCACAACTGGTGGCAGGGCAAACTGGAGAACACCAAGAACGCCACCGCTGGCCTCATCCCCTCACCGGAGCTGCAGGAATGGTGAGGATGATATCCTGCAATATGTAATGCAATGGAGCCAGCAGCAGTGTGGTCAGCAGACGAGAACGAAGACTGCTACACTAGATTACAGCTCTACTGTGTGTGTGTGTGTGTGTGTGTGTGTGTGTGTGTGTGTGTGTGTGTGTGTGTGTGTGTGTGTGTGTGTGTGTGTGTGTTAGTTGTCACTGTGTGTGTGTTAGTTGTCACTTTGTGTGTGTTAGTTGTCACTTTGTGTGTGTTAGTTGTCACTGAGTGTGATAGTTGTCACTGTGTGTGTGTTAGTTGTCACTGTGTGTGTTAGTTTTACTGTGTGTATTAGTGGTCACTGTGTGTGTTAGTTGTCACTGTGTGTGTGTTAGTTGTCACTGTGTGTGTGTTAGTTGTCACTGTGTGTGTGTTAGTTTTACTGTGTGTGTCAGTTGTCACTGTGTGTGTTAGTGGTCACTGTGTGTGTTAGTTTTACTGTGTGTATTAGTTGTCACTGTAAGTGTGTGTGTTAGTTGTGATTGTCTGTGTATTGTCTCTGTGTGTGTTAGTTGTGACTGCGTGTGTTAGTTGTGACTGCGTGTGTTTGTTGTGACTGTGTGTGTTTTGTCTCTCTGTACAGGCGTGTAGCGTGTATCGCCATGGAGAAGACCAAGCAGGAGCAGCAGGCCAGCTGTACCTGGTTCGGCAAGAAGAAGAAGCAGTACAAAGACAAGTACCTGGCCAAGCATAACGCAGGTACACACACACACACATGCGTGTGTGTTACTGTGTGCACATGGACACAGCTGTTACTCCGTGTGTGTGAGACAGTGGCCTGGGTCAGACTGGGGGTTGGGGGCGGGTGTGGGGTCAGAGATCTGGGGGTTCAGGTAACGGAACCTTGGCTCCTATGACATCATCATGACAGAAATAGCAGGGAGAAGTTTAATGGAGGAAATGTGTGTGATATTTGTGTACATAGTGACCCTGTAGACAGCTTGCAGCATATTCCTATAAGATCTAGTTGTGTAATGATGTGTATCTGTGTGTCTGGTAATGTTGTGCATCTGTGTGACTGGTAATGTTGTGTATCTGTGTGTCTGGTAATGTTGTGTATCTGTGTGTCTGGTAATGTTGTGTATCTGTGTGACTGGTAATGTTGTGTATCTGTGTGTCTGGTAATGTTGTGTATCTGTGTGTCTGGTAATGTTGTGTATCTGTGTGACTGGTAATGTTGTGTATCTGTGTGTCTGGTAATGTTGTGTATCTGTGTGTCTGGTAATGTTGTGTATCTGTGTGACTGGTACTGTTGTGTATCTGTGTGTCTGGTAATGTTGTGTATCTGTGTGTCTGGTAATGTTGTGTATCTGTGTGACTGGTAATGTTGTGTATCTGTGTGTCTGGTAATGTTGTGTATCTGTGTGACTGGTAATGTTGTGTATCTGTGTGACTGGTAATGTTGTGTATCTGTGTGTCTGGTAATGTTGTGTATCTGTGTGACTGGTAATGTTGTGTATCTGTGTGACTGGTAATGTTGTGTATCTGTGTGACTGGTAATGTTGTGTATCTGTGTGACTGGTAATGTTGTGTATCTGTGTGACTGGTAATGTTGTGTATCTGTGTGACTGGTAATGTTGTGTATCTGTGTGACTGGTAATGTTGTGTATCTGTGTGACTGGTAATGTTGTGTATCTGTGTGACTGGTAATGTTGTGTATCTGTGTGTCTGGTAATGTTGTGTATCTGTGTGACTGGTAATGTTGTGTATCTGTGTGTCTGGTAATGTTGTGTATCTGTGTGACTGGTAATGTTGTGTATCTGTGTGACTGGTAATGTTGTGTATCTGTGTGACTGGTAATGTTGTGTATCTGTGTGTCTGGTAATGTTGTGTATCTGTGTGACTGGTAATGTTGTGTATCTGTGTGACTGGTAATGTTGTGTATCTGTGTGACTGGTAATGTTGTGTATCTGTGTGACTGGTTATTGTTATATTGTTGTTTAACTGACTCATGTGACCCTGTTTATTTCTCACGCTGTCCTCCTCCAAATGGCCTCTCTGCATGTAAGTAACAACCGCTGACAGTAGCTGGAGAGCTCAGACTGGGTTACAATACCTGACATCTGTATGTTCATTTAATCCTGTCAGCTTTGAAGACATGAAGGCCATTAAACGATAAGATGCGACACGATACTGTAGCATCATAGTAAATAACCGCTCAACTGTCACTGACTGTCGGGGCCATAATGTTGAACTGTTCATTTCCTGGTTTAGCCTGTGTGTTTGTCTTGTTTCACCAGCCAGTGTGTTGTAGTGTGGTTGAGTGTTCAAACAGTGTGGGTCTCCATCACACTGCTGCCCTTGGCCTATCGTCTGTGCTGCAGCAGTTAAGCTCCTGGGATGTCTGAAGGCAACAGTATCTCACCTGTCCTCTCTTTCTCCCTCCGTCAACTTTTGCAGTTTTTGATCAACTAGATCTGGTCACCTATGAAGAGGTGGTGAAACTGCCAGCTTTCAAGAGGAAAACACTTGTTCTGTTGGGTAGGTCCATCCTAGTGTGTTTGGGTTATGTGTGAGATAAGGGCACTAAGTAACATGTGTGTCTGTTTCTGACTGACTGTGTTTCTCTTTACAGGGGCCCATGGGGTGGGCAGAAGACACATCAAGAACACACTCATCACAAAACACCCGGAAAGATTTGCCTACCCAATCCCACGTAAGACACATAGAAGCACGCCAGCACACACACACACACACGGATAACACACCCTTCCCTCTGGTCTGTGCTCATTCCTCTTCCTCTTTCTTCCTCCTCCAGACACGACTAGACTTCCTAAGAAGGATGAGGAGAACGGGAAGAACTACCACTTTGTGTCACATGACCAGATGATGCAGGACATCGGTAACAACGATTATCTGGAGTACGGTAGTCACGAGGACGCCATGTACGGCACGCGGCTGGAGACCATCCGCAAGATCCACCAGCAGGGAAATATCGCCATACTGGATGTGGAGCCACAGGTGTGTGTGTGTGTGTCTCCATATTGGATGTGGAGCCACGGGTGTGTGTGTGTGTTTGTGTGTATGACTGAAACATGCTTAACCTCTGTGTGAATACAGTCACACGCCCACATAACCTGGTAGAAATGTAACCTGTTCTCCATTAGGCCCTGAAGGTCCTGCGGACAGCAGAGTTTGCTCCCTACGTTGTTTTCATTGCCGCGCCAACCATCACCCCTGGTATAAATGAGGTAAGACCCACGTGCGCACACACAACAAGTGCCACTCTTCTGTTGTTAGTGGTTCTAACAGGGCACAGCTAGTGCCACTCTTCTGTTGTTAGTGGTTCTAACAGGGCACAGCTAGTGCCACTCTTCTGTTGTTAGTGGTTCTAACAGGATACAGCTAGTGCCACTCTTCTGTTGTTAGTGGTTCTAAAAGGGCACAGCTAGTGCCACTCTTATGTTGTTAGTGGTTCAAAAGGGCACAGCTAGTTGTTAGTGCCACTCTTCTGTTGTTAGTGGTTCTAACAGGATACAGCTAGTGCCACTCTTCTGTTGTTAGTGGTTCTAAAAGGGCACAGCTAGTGCCACTCTTATGTTGTTAGTGGTTCTAACAGGGCACAGCTAGTGCCAGTCTTCTGTTGTTTGTGGTTCTAACAGGGCACAGCCAGTGCCAGTCCTCTGTTGTTAGTGGTTCTAACAGGGCACAGCTAGTGCCACTCTTCTGTTGTTAGTGGTTCTAACAGGGCACAGCTAGTGCCACTCTTCTGTTGTTAGTGGTTCTAACAGGGCACAGCTAGTGTCACTTGTCTGTTCCCCTTCTCTCAGCCTTTTCTTTACTCTTTCATCCTGCATGCCCTGCATGAGCTTCTGTTTTTTCCATTTCTCCTGCATTCCATTGGCTCAGCTCCCCAAGTGGTGCAGAAAGTTGCCAGTAAGTATGAATACATTAAGCGATGCCCGGCTCTAGTCAGGGGCTCGATATGTCCTCCACTTTACTGTGTGGCATTGGGGATCTCCTCATGAACATGCCTCCACTCTGCCTCCCCTCTCCCCCCTCTCTCTCCTCTGTCTCCCCTCTGTCTCCTCTCTGCCTCCCCTCTGCCTCCCCTCTTCCCCCTCTGCCTCCACTCTCCCCCCTCTGTCTCCTCTCAGCCTTCTCTCTATCTCATCTATCTCCTCTCTCCCCCCTCTGCCTCCCCTCTGCCTCCTCTCTCTCTCCCCTCTGCCTCCTCTCTGTCTCCCTTCTCTCTCCTCTCTGTCTCCCCTCTGCTTCCTCTCTGCCTCCCCTCTCTCTCCTCTCTGCCTCCCCTCTCTCTCCTCTCTGCCTCCCCTCTCTCCTCTCTGCCTCCCCTCTCTCTCCTCTCTGCCTCCCCTCTCCCCTCTGCCTCCCCTCTGTCTCCCCTCTGCCTCTCCTCTCTCCCCTCTGCCTCCCCTCTGCCTCTCCTCTCTCCCGTCTGCCTCCCCTCTGCCTCTCCTCTCTCCCCTCTGCCTCCCCTCTGCCTCCCCTCTGCCTCTCCTCTGCCTCTCCTCTGCCTCCTCTCTCTCCTCTGCCTCCCCTCTGCCTCTCCTCTGCCTCCTCTCTCTCCTCTGCCTCCCCTCTGCCTCCCCTCTGCCTCCTCTCAGCCTTCTCTCTCTGTCCTCTCTCTCATTCCTACCTCAACTTCAGGCCTACCGAACTGCTCTCCTGAATACCTTAGGGGAATGGTTCAGCAGCAGATATGGCGTGTGGATGGTGACTGATATCTGTCTTTGACTCATTGAGCCCCTCCCCCGTGTCTCTCTGTGTAGGATGAGTCCTTACAGCGTCTCCAGAAGGAGTCAGAGGTCCTGCAGAAGACCTACGCCCATTACTTTGACCAGACCATCATCAACAACGAGATAGACGAGACCATACGACACCTCGAGGAGGCTATTGACTTGGTCTGTACCACTGCACAGTGGGTCCCCGTTTCCTGGGTCTACTGAAGACGTTGGGTCCTGCTGAGAAGAGTGGGCCCCATTGGTCTGGTGAGGACATTGGAACCCGGGTGTCAACTTGAAGGACAATGGTTTCCTGCTTCCTGGATCTACTGAGGATGAGATGGGAAACTTGGCCCTTGTTTCTGTTTTCTCCTCGTCTACCCTGTGCCCTACTGGATCCACTGGATCTCTATGGACAGCATCTCCTCTCTGCCATCTGATTGCCCTGTGCCCTACTGGATCCACTGGATCTCTATGGACTGCATCTCCTCTCTGCCATCTGATTGCCCTGTGCCCTACTGGATCTACTGGATCTCTATGTACAGCATCTCCTCTCTGCCATCTGATTGCCCTGTGCCCTACTGGATCCACTGGATCTCTATGGACAGCATCTCCTCTCTGCCATCTGATTGCCCTGTGCCCTACTGGATCCACTGGATCTCTAAGGACAGCATCTCCTCTCTGCCATCGGATTGCCCTGTGCCCTACTGGATCCACTGGATCTCTATGGACAGCATCTCCTCTCTGCCATCTGATTGCTCCCCCCTGCCCGTTCCTCTCACTTGTCCCCCGTTTCCTCCTTTCATGTCCGCCAGCAACGCATCTCTGCAAAAAACCTTCCGTCATTCCTTCGGAACAGATAAGCACCTCAACCAATCAGAAACCTCTTTGTGCCGCTCGTGACCATCTGGCAGCCAATCAAAATCCTCTGTGAACCGCAAACGGCCTATAGCAGTGAATATCTCTGCCATTACGGACTACCTAGCCATGGTGTTGTGAAAAAGACCAAAATAACCAGAACCAGAACAAATAAATACTGTCATGTCTGTATTAGCTAGGAGGTGACATTTTCATATGTTTTGAAGGGACAGTACTGTTTTTGCTTTGCAGTCCTCCACGTCATGTGACCGTGCCTCCTCCCCATACATCATCCTTCCTGGATGTTGTAGTTCATCACTGTCATGGTGTTGTAGTTCTTTTCCTGCATTGCAGAATGCTGTTATTGGCTATTGTGTTCCTTTCTTTGTTGCTGGGAGAGGACTACATGACTACATTAAGGAGAGGACTACATGACTACATTAAGGAGAGAACTACATGACTACATTAAGGAGAGAACTACATGACTACATTAAGGAGAGAACTACATGACTACATTAATGAGAGAACTACATGACTACATTAAGGAGTGGACTACATGACTACATTAAGGAGAGGACTACATGACTACATTAAGGAGAGAACTACATGACTACATTAAGGAGAGAACTACATGACTACATTAAGGAGTGGACTACATGACTACATTGAGAGGACTACATGACTTAAGGAGAGAACTACATGACTACATTAATGAGAGAACTACATGACTACATTAAGGAGTGGACTACATGACTACATTGAGAGGACTACATGACTTAAGGAGAGGACTACATGACTACATTAAGGATAGGACTACATGACTACATTAAGGAGAGAACTACATGACTACATTAAGGAGAGAACTACATGACTACATTGAGAGGACTACATGACTACATTAAGGAGAGGACTACATGACTACATTGAGAGGACTACATGACTACATTAAGGAGAGGACTACAATCCCCAAGGCACCTTTATCTCCTTTCCACATTTCCTTATTCATTTTTAAACTCTGTTTTAGTACAGTGTGTTCATTCACATCGCTCGCCTAATCGCATAGATCACTTTTACTTTGCTTCATTTTAAATGTAGACACTTGTCATTTTGGCCAACTGTCCTCTCTCACCTCCACAAGATGCCGTCTCTTCTAATTGAATCCGTAAATGTTTGGGAGGTTTAAACGAGATCTCATGCATGTCGGACATGTGCAAGCTTTCATACAGTCTGTCGGTCGGCGTTCTCGAAGTTCTGCTGCAACCTTCGTCCAAACCAACATTCCACAATCAGGAAAACTCCACTGACCAAGAGAAGCAAGAAGCAAGGAGAACGAAACAACAACCGTCAAAAGCAAGTTTACATTGATGCACATCCCGTGGTATTTCAGACGACATTTCTAAAAACAGATGTTTTTTGCCACATGTTAGCGAGATAAATGTACTTGTAAAAAAATAATATGACAAAAAAAACACAATTTCATACTAAATGAAATCAAGACGGGAAGAGGGTGAAATCACAACTCTTAATCTTGATCTCCTATTTCAGAAATGTGTTGTCTGAAAGTTTTAACGTTTCAAGTTTAATCGCCAAATGGTAAACACTAATTTGTATTCTGCAACTGTCCTAACTATATGAAATGTGCATACATACATATAACATATGTGTATATATATATAACATACAGCATATAAGGTGAAGGCTTTGGCTAGATATGGGGAGGCCGTTGTTACATCTGAATATTATATAAACAAATGACAGATGCTATGGCCGCCCCGGTGTAAAATATTCTCAAATTATAAAGTTCTTCAGTACAAACCGTTTTTTTAAATATATTTCCTTTGATGTGTTGGAAAATGTAACCTGTGTCTGGCCTTTTTGTTCACTTTGCAAACATGCATCGAATGTTATTAGTTAGTTATTTAACTTAGGTGGCGTTAAATGTCATAAGCGGGCGCACTTCCCACCACTGAACATAAATATGTATTTATAACTTTCCTACTTTACCAAAATTAATTCATGGGTACTATTTTTAAATTTCTGCCCTCAGTTTCATGGATGTTTCTAGCTAGTGTTAGCACGAAGACGCTAATTATTTACTCTAAGAACCATAGACTTCCAGTCAGCGTGCTAACCCTAGTTAGCAGCAGCTTGCAAATCAGCCTTTAACTTTCATTCAAACAGAATGCAGAGATATACCAACTGTCTGGGTTTTTTCCCCAGTACCCATATGAACTAGCAACTGACTTTCAGTAAGGAGAAGAAGTTATTAGTTGCTAAAATTACACACAATGTCAAACCCTCGTCCAAATCAGTTAGTTTCAAAAGAAAGAATACCAACATGTTAACATTAATCATTTAATATGGTGAGCAATACTTTAATGCATTAAATAATATGGGACAGAAATACAGTAGATTTACAGTGGGCCCCCCCAAACCGGGGCCCCTGGCCCCAGATATCCCAGGGCTCAACCTGTGTGTCAACACTTTTAGGCTATAAGGACACACTTAGCTGATCATGGTAAAACCATAAAATGCTAAATGTGCAATATTTTCTACACAGTCCCCAAAAGGTGTATAGTCAGGTTTTCTGTTTCTTTTCATGCTTTTTGTGTTTTATTAGACAGAGGCAGTGGGGGATAGAAAGTGTTAACTAAAAGTCTAGCAGGACAGATTCAAACCCATGCTACAGTGGTATCTGTGCAGCAGGCAGCAGCTTGGACAGTGTTTCAGCTACAGGAATATGGCCCATGTTAATACGAAATGCTCAACAATAGGCTAAAGGCCTCATTATGCTTCTGCGTCAACGCCACGGCGTAGCTACGCCGTCACTCCTACGGCGTTGTGGCCGTTTTATGGTTCTGCGTCGGGTTGCGTTGCAAATCACCACCAGATGTATAATCTGACCAATCACAGCCCTTGGGGTCTGCGTCGCCTCGACGTGTAGTTACAATTTTTTGGAGGTGCACGTCGAGCTACGGCGTAGGGGTCGGAGAGGGGTTCGCGTCGACGCAGAGGGGTCTGCGAGGGTACGCCGTCGATTTGACGCAGAAGCATAAAACAGGCTTAAGTCATTATACGGTTTCAGGGCACTACCCTTATTTAGCAAACATTGCAGTTGTAGGAAACGGCGTGTACACATGTTACATGACGGCTAATCTTGCACATTTTAACAGCTTAAACCAGGATATTTGAATATGATTCATGAATATGCATATCCATATAGAATAATGCACATGTACCAGACAAACGTAACGTCCTTTGATGATTGAACATTGATAAGTTGTCAAGCTACTCAAAATGATACCGCAGATATAATCCTATCCATTAGTCCTCCTGATTATAATCCTATCCATTAGTCCTCCTGATTATAATCCTATCCATTATCCCTCCTGATTATAATCCTATCCATTAGTCCTCCTGATTATAATCCTATCCATTAGTCCTCCTGATTATAATCCTATCCATTAGTCCTCCTGATTATAATCCTATCCATTAGTCCTCCTGATTATAATCCTATCCATTAGTCCTCCTGATTATAATCCTATCCATTAGTCCTCCTGATTATAATCCTATCCATTAGTCCTCCTGATTATAATCCTATCCATTAGTCCTCCTGATTATAATCCTATCCATTAGTCCTCCTGATTATAATCCTATCCATTAGTCCTCCTGATCGTCCCCCTGTTGACTAAACAGGAAATACAGCACGTCCGTAAAGCAAATCTGAACGATAAACGCCCTCCATTACGTGACTTTAGACAGCATGGGCTTACAGGGCAAAGAGGCGGACACTTTTAGGAGATTAGTTATTTTGTGCAAAGCTGCCCGGTTACACATTTAGTGAGAGACCAGAGTGTGGATGTTATCTGTGTGGAGGAGGTACAGGCGCTTATGACGGCCTGTCTGCATTTACACATTAACAATATTGAGAATGTTATGTTACAGGGAACATAATGGAATATTAATTAACGTTATCATTGCTTAGGGAATGTTACACAACACACAAGGAGGATGTGGGAATCTGAGGAGGATATGGGAAGTAGAGCAGGACAACCCTGTGCTGTTGTTGTAGCAGCTACAGGAAGGTTTGGGCATGACCGAAATAGACCTCTCAGTAATTTATCCAGCAGGTTTGCCGTTTCAATTATCCACACGCTCAGCTCAACCTGTATCTATGTCATTTCATAAGAGGCAGAAACCCATTGGAACACTGATTCCCGTCAGACATCTGCCGTTAGACAGCGTTAGACACTTTTTCTGAAAATAATTGCCAGTTGGATCAACGCAAAACAACATTGGTCCACCTGTCAGGTGCCAGTGACGTGCTCAAACTGGAAACCAAATGCCATCCACAAATCACACCACACCGCCAACAACGAGACCAGTGATTGGCTGACTGCCGCCCGTTTGACCCCACTGACCAGTCCTTCTGCCGGGTCCAGCAGGGTCCGGTTCTTCGGGCTCTTCGTCACGTTCCCCGCATCGTCCCTGAATTCCTGCAGCAGCAGCTTGGAGATCAGGCTGTTGAACCGGTTCTCCGTCGAAGAGAGGATCTCCGGTGACACCGTGGTCAGGTTCAGCTCCCCGGGGTCAACGCAGGATCCATTTACCCTGGCATAGACTACCGCGCCCAGATCCAGGCCAGCCACCGAGGACGGGGAGGCGCAGGGGATGTCCCGGACCAGCTTATAACTCTCCATCCACTCTTTCAGATACTCCAGTGAGCAGTCACAATGCCACGGGTTCCTGAAGAGGTAGAGGCGTCCGATGAAGTAGACGGGCTCGAAGACGGAGAAGGGTAGAGAGCTGAGGTTGTTGCTGTTGAGGTGGAGGGTGACGAGGCTGGTCAGGTTCTCAAAGGAGCCCTCCTCGATGTAGACCAGGCGGTTACGATCCAGGTAGAGAACCTCCAGCTCCACTAGGTTGCTGAACCACGACCTAGAGATGTTGGTGAGCAGGTTTCCTCCTAAGTTGAGCATCTTGAGACGCCAAAGGAACTTGAAGGCCACCCTGGGCAGATCGGACAGCAGGTTGTCGTTGAGGTAGAAGTTCTCCAGGCGCGATAGGTCGTGGAAAGAATGGTCGTGGATTACATTGATGCGGTTTTCCTGGAGGTTGAGGTATCTGATGGGTTTTGGAGGGGTGAATTGTGATTACACACAGAAGTGTTATCATACACATCTAGATTGCTCAGAACTGGATATAAAATATATCCTGTTAGATGGGAAAGAGATGTTGGCTTACTGCTTTCTCTTCCACAAGAACTTTGTCAGTAGTTAATGCCTGTTATATTGTTTTATCTCATATATTTTTTACTAATTTGGAATAAAAAAGATTTAATGGTTGGACAGATCTGGTAAAGATCTGGCTCAGAAGATATTAAATAAAGTAAACAAAATCTGTCTTTTTGACAAAAGAAAGTAGCTGAGAAGTAAAAACCTTAAAGAAGACAGTAAAAGCCTTCCGTTTGCCTCTTTTAGGTACAAGTCACCTACCTGAGGTTCCGCAGACCCTGGAGAGAGTTAAACGCCACCGCCTCGATCTTATTCCGCTCCAGATAGACATGAGTCAGGTTCTCCATCCCCCGCAGTGACCCTGGAATTCGCTTGAAGTTATTTTGGAAGCAGAAGATTTCCTTCAGAGCATAGTTCTCTAGAAATATACGGTCTGGCATGTTGAACAGGTTACAGTCCGCCACGTCCAGTCGAACCAGACGTCTAAGTCCGGCGAAGGTGCGTGTGTGGAGGTAACGGATGTAGTCGTTGTGAGCCATCCTCAGCTCCACCAGGTTGGGCAGACCCTAGACAATGATCACAGGTGTTATCATGTATTCCCTACATCGAGCACTATCGCAAAGAACAACACGGGAAGTCAAAAGGACATTCAAAGATTCGTATGGTAACCCAAATGCTCTCAAGCGAAAAGACGGCCGGTTGTGACCTTGGTTGGAATGTACATTGTGCTGTTGTCAGGCGTGTGTCCGGGGTGCCTTTTGGCGTTTTGGTAAATGTCAGGTGGCTGACCTTGAAGGCCCCTGGGGTGATGAAGGAGATGTTGTTGTGTTTGAGGGACAGGGATCTGAGGGAGGGCAGGGTACCGAAGGCCCGCTCGGACAGGAACCTGAGGCTGTTCTTGTCCAGGTTGATGGAGGACGCCTCGCAGGGGAACTCACGGGGCAGGCTGGACAGGCCTGAGCGGTCACACAGCACACTGCAGTGCTTCTCCGTCGTGCACGTGCAGGAGGCCGGGCAGGCACGTGCGCATGCCCATACGGCCAGCGCGATCTGGGGCAACAGGCACAGGAGAGAGGCTAGGGGGGGGAGGAGGAAGACAGGAGGACAGGAGGAGGAGTGGGAGGGAAGGGCGATGAAAAGGAAGAGACGTGTGCATTGTGGAGGTTATGGAGGTTAAGGGGATGTGGTAGAAACAGAAGAAATATTAAATGTTGATAATATAAAGCAAGAGTTACACAATAATAAAATATAGATACCGTAAAGCAAGAGTAACACAATAAAATATAGATAATGTAAAGCAAGTTACACAATAATAAAATATAGATAACATAAAGCAAAAGTTACACAATATTAAAATATTGATAACATAAAGCAAGAGTTACACAATAATAAAATATAGATAACGTAAAGCAAGAGTAACACAATAAAATATAGATAATGTAAAGCAAGTTACACAATAATAAAATATAGATAACATAAAGCAAAAGTTACACAATATTAAAATATTGATAACGTAAAGCAAGAGTTACACAATAGAATATATATAACGTAAAGCAAGTTACACAATATTAAAATATTGATAACGTAAAGCAAGAGTAACACAATAAAATATAGATAACGTAAAGCAAGAGTTGCACAATAGAATATAGATAACGTAAAGCAAGTTACACAATTATAAAATATAGATAACATAAAGCAAGAGTTAGATTAGAATTAGATTTTTGCTTTATAACTGTGTATCTGTATTCTACATGAAATAGACAGATGGATGGACGATAGAGGATTTGTAAATGCTGCAGTGGGGATGAGAGGGGATTTTATAGACCCCTATAAATGTTTAGGATTACTACTTTCATTCGCTAACCTGAAGCATTAAGGGGGCAGTTTGCAACTACAGGACTTTTTTATCATAATATTTTACATTTAAGTTGCAAAAGGCAAAAAACATTTTGATTATTTGGTTTGTATGTCAATCTGTAAAAACAGAAATATTTGAAACAGCACGATGGTGTGTGGATTTAAACGATGCTCTGAGCATGAGATCTGGTGACAGAAAGCTGTTTGAATGTGAAACTCATGGGTAAATATTATACAGTTGTAATGTTATGAAAACCTTTTCGGGACTTGGTAATTCATATGGAGGGTAGAATGAAAACAGCAGTGTTCCTCAGAGGACAAATGTTGTTTTATTCTAATTGAATATTGACTGACATGAATAACATATTGTGTTTCTTTTTTTGCAGAATTCAATTAGATTAAATTAAATTACCATTTAAAACTGTGAGAAATGGCGCAAAGGTGAAACGGGTAGAAGTGGTCATTAATCCCCTGACTACAGGTGTCAATTATATTTTGTGTTAACAAAGCCAACTCAGATTCGGTTAAAGATGTATCTTTTATGAGGATAATTAATTGCATTGAGCAAAGTTAATGACGCATTACTTGATTTTTACAGGACTGTGCGTGAAGGGAAGAAATATCTAATTATTTTGCACAACAATATAAGATTGTTTGAGAATGAAATACTTCCATGTGAGTATAAGAGAGCTTGTTAAGCCCTGAGGTTGAACGGATCATGATAATCGAATGTCAAAACCCTAAGTAAAAATGACTTTCTACAAAAAGATGACCTATTTCACAATCTCGATTTTTTTATTGCCAGAGGCAGATTGAGGATCTTACGATGTTTGCAGTGAAGCCAGTAGTTTCTGCCAGTGGATTAATCAACTTACTCACTAGTGTTTTTAAACCTTTCCCCGATTTAACCTGTTCTGATTTCAAGGTATTACATAAAATCATGTTTGATTTAGTCCAGACCGGACCAATGATAATTCTGGCCCTTACCATCCATCCAAACAAACGTGTCCTATCACACTTGGTACCAAGGCCTTAAATCACCTTGAAAGTCAAAACAACCCTAGAACAACATCCTTAGGATCTCATCTCATGCTGTATAATACTTCTTCTTTACAAAACAAAATGTTTTTCTCATTAAACAGATATTTTATTTGTACATATTTTGAATAGTATAATTGAGTTTGTAGGATCTTTAGAATAGAGTAGTTTATCATTCTGTAATGTCCAGGATGGCAACTCCAATTATCACTGTAGGGGAACAACAGTTAGATATAATACAGTCACATAGCAGATTGGCTCTGATCCACAGGTTTCCATCTGTTCCCTTCAGATTAAAGGTGTGCTGTGTGTCATGATGTGAAGGAAACATGATTAATCAGTCACAGGGCACATTGGCCTGACAAATACTGTCCTTAAAGTTCTCACATCTTCCCTCCTGCTGACTGTAATAATAATACTTTTTATTTATATAGCGCCTTTCCAGGGCTCAAGGACGCTTTACAATTCAGGACATACAACAGTAAGCAATGATAACAAACATTACCACCAAAAAAATTAAATACAGTCAGATACAAATGTGATGAAGGCCCAACAGGTTCAGATTAAAGATTATCTGATGCAACAATAGACCCTGTCTGCTTTTGGGATTGGGATGTGAACCGTTCCTACAGTTATGAGGACCCTGACGGATTTACGAGGACATTTTAATTTAATCAATCAGTAAAATCCCTACAGATTAAGGCCAGTGTGTGTGTGTGTGTGTGTGTGTGTGTGTGTGTGTGTGTGTGTGTGTGTGTGTGTGTGTGTGTGTGTGTGTGTGTGTGTGTGTGTGTGTGTGTGTGTGTGTGTGTGTAAAAGGACCCTTGAAGTAGAAAAAAGTTGTATATTTGTGCCTTTATATTTTCGACATGCCTTCAGGACATGTTTTCTTGAAGTTTCATTGGGACTTTTATTTTGAAAGCAGATACAATACCTCCTGCATTTGCCGCAGGAATATAAAGTTAAGTGTGGAACTGAAAGAGAAGGGCAGCTTTCACGAGAGAAAATTAGACAATTTAGCACCTGTCTCGAAAGCGAACAAGGTAATGCATTTGCTTAAAACATGTATTAATTTTAATGTGCTGGATTTATTTAGTCATATGGATCAAATCGATTATTACCAGTATTGTTGTATGTAAGTTTGCTAGCAATGTAGCGTTACCGATAGCCTAGTATTGTTAGTGAAGGCTAATATCGACGGTGTACATTTTCCAATAGAGTTGTTATTTCGACCCATCAGCTCATATGGTGAATGGTTACACATACGTGTCATAACCATCAGTTTCGAGGGTTGACAGTGAAAAATAACCTGCTGAAATCTCTTGATCTCCCACCCAATGTTCACAAAATCCGACAAAAACCCCAAACTCTCACTAACACTTTTCTTGACTCCTTTCCTCTCATCTTCGAGTCAATCACTGATCTGACTGGAGTGTGTGTGTGTGCGTGTGCGTGTGCGTGTGCGTTGGTTTGTGTAACTGGTGATGTGAGTGAAGTATGATATACTGACCTGTTAAAGCGACGACAACCATTCCTGCAGTCACTCATCTGGGACATGACAGGATTAAAGTAGATCTGAAACCATGCACACACTTTAAAACACACCCACGCTATTATAATTAGTGCTGATTATTAACTGCTTATATGCCTATAAATAAGTGATACTCTTAGTTTAAGGTTGTTCATCGTTGACAGTTTAACAAGCAGTTAATTGACGTGTAAATCAAACAAAATTGTTTATGTAGATTTCGTAAAAGTAGTGGAGGCCGGGGGACAATTGTAACATGGGACGTTTTAACACCTTGAATTTCTCCAAACAGAATTAAGATATGGTGCTTTCACTCACTCTGCACATGCTCAGTTAGATTGTCTCCTTGCTTACAAAAAATTAGCCACATCTGAAACTTCCAGAGAGAGTAACCAGCAAAAATGTATTTTTGAGGTAGTTTTTGAGGAAGTTTTACATGTGTCAAGCTACCAGTTAGGTTAATAAATGGCAAGTGAAACTGGGACGGTTGCAACGCCACTCAAAAAAACTAATAACTGGATCAACGAGAAAATTAAGAACTGATGAAGATTAAGTTTGCATTGTGTGCCTGGAGAGCTACTCCAGGTCAAGGGGTGCTGGTCCTGTGAAACCCGGGCAAACAAGTATGGAAGCCCATATTTCATAAAACCATTTAAAATCTTTTTTTTTTCAGTAGTTGACACGTTGACGTTTGCAATAGGGTGACTTCAGGTTTTTGTGGGACATTTAAGCACTAGGGCACTATACTCTGACAATGTTGCAATCCAATCCCAGCTGTTCTTTATAAATAGTTGCAGAATATGCGCTGGACATTAAAGAAAGGGTTTGATTGGTGTGTGACAATCATAGTGTTGTTAATTTTCATATAGCCTGGCTGTTGAATGCACATGGACACAGTGCCCACTGCCCAAACATGTCCAGTTATATGGCTGCCATTTGGTCAATTATCGTGCAACAATATAACTTTTGGTCTTAAATTAGTCAATAGTGGTAGTATATTTACGATCCAATTAATATGAATGTATGTTGTTAGTCGACTTTTAACACTTCAGGTTTTCAGCACTGTCCCACTCGACCTGACAGTACTAGGTAAAGTGGGACAGTGTTTTCAGGTTAAGTGGAACACTATGTTTTAGCTCAAATTCAGTACAGAACAAACATTTAAGAAAAAAAATATTTTCATCTGATTGTCTAGAACATATATAAATATAGTTGTAGCAAAGGTAGTGCCCACACAGCTAGGATACGCACAGAAAGGGACAAGGGAAATTACTGGAGAACAAACAAAGAAAATAAAACGACAGAAAAGTAAAGATGCTATATCTATGGAATGAACACAGAATTAAAAGAGCTATGAGGGAATATATAACACAGTTTGTAAGCAATTGGTATGTTTTGGTTGTCTTTAAAATGAGTAGCCACATAATGTTCTATTATTCTGTAAAAGTAAACTTATGTAGACAATTATAGAGTTTAACAGATTTGTTGTTTGAATACCAATTAATTGTTTAATTGTTTGATAAAATCAATTGAAATGCCTATTCAAGGACTTTACCTGAAAGATAGTATAAAAAAGGTTGTCAGAGTGTGTTTGAATGGATGTAACAGTCATGAAAAGATCATCATGTACTTTATTTCACCTTGAGCATTTAACTAATACCTTTATAAACCAAATTTGAGTAGGTATCGACTCATTTTGATAATCAATTATGCGATTTACCCAAAAATGGCTATTCTGGTGTAAACGGTATTTGATTTATTTGGAAAAATCGCAATTTTTACAACTGTCCACGTTCTCCCCTACGATTAATTTACAGTTCATAAGCAGTGTTCCAACAAATAGGTTAACATTTAAATCGAGTGGCAACATATTTGTGCCATCATAAATCAGAGCCAACCAAAACATTTTTAAGAAGCAGTAATAACAGTTATGCGACAACAAATTTGTAAATAAGAGTCGTCAAATTTCATAAAACACCATAAACCTTCGCCGTGTACTTACCTGTCGATCGTTTTTAAACTGCCTGTCCCAGTGTCCATGCTTAACCCTGTCTGTCCAGCCGCTCAGTCAGGAGATCTCACTCTGACAGAGGCTGTGGGACTGTGAGTCTGTCCAGCCGTTCAGTCAGGAGAGATCACTCTGACAGAAGCAGTGTGTCAGAATCAGTCACACTCCCCACGGTCACTTAAACCCGAGTGTACATATTCATAAGGGAGCTTGTGTGGTTATGTGCAGAACAGTATGTGTATTTCATCACTCACCCCCAAAAGCCATTAGTCAAATCCCAGCAAAGTGATTGATGGAGAGACGGGTTGGATTAACAGCCGGATAAAGCAGTACCACATACTAACAACAGACGGGCAAGCGACTCAGCATTCAAATCGCACTACTTCAAAACGCCTTTACACATTTTCCAACACAGAAAAGGCTTCTGAGAAAAAGCGCTGCATCCAGTCACCAGGACCATCGATCAAGTAGTGAGGTGGTTTGCCAGCAGGCTCTTATTCAGTGCTGATGGGTGATATTACACAGCAGACATCCATCTCAGGAACCATATCCAAGCATACATTTACCAGTAATGCTCTTACGCCGGTGACCATCTGTTCATTAAAGAGAACATGGTCTAGCCGGAACGTCGAGGAAAATCTGCTTGCGTGACATTCAATAATAATTCAGACGTCCAAGGTCACCCACTAATGCAGATGCGTCAAAGGTGCAGGGAGGACCTTGATTATTCTCTACAAGCAACATTAAAACTAGATATAATAGTTAGTATAGTCTGAAGCACGGGAGAAGTTGTCAAGTGCCAGGTGTCTGTCATGCGCAACAATAACTAGTATTATTGAGAAGCTTATCAATACACCAAGCAGTAAGACACAAATATCTTAATGACTTCAACCGTGATTGCTAGCGATGGCCAGCAAAGCTAATTAAATGGCTTTGCTCAACTGTAAAAGTTGGTGTTCACAATTTGTGGGATTCTTTTTAAAGAGCCACTTTAAATCTCGGTGTATTCAGAAAAGCTAATGGTTTTACAACAATGTTATCATAACCTCATACACGCAACTTGCAAGTTTTGTCCTGGTCAACACATGTGAAAATTAAATGCATGAAACAAGTTTTTTTAACAAGGTTTGTTTAATAATTCAATTGACAACTTCAAAGAAACTGAAGCCTATCAAATCACCACCCAGTGCTGCTCCTCTACAGCTCTTCTATGTGATAACCTGTCCAACAATCCTACATGTATAACAAGTCTTCAAAACGTGCTGGCTTCTTAATAAAAAGGTACTTTTGCGTTCAAACTTTTTATTTTGGTAAAATCATACAATAAATCGCACGCATAGTCTTTTTCCCATGCACTGCATTAGCCTCTAAGCTAGTACAGAAAGCAAAGTCTACATCTAATGAGCTCTGGGTATTTTTCCACAGGGCACTGAGCAAGTGTCGCTAGCGGGATCTAGTCTCGTCTTCACCGTGGTCAAGCTAGTAGTTCAATATGCTGCTACCGTGGAAAACACCGCTGCAGCAGAGACCTGCTCAATACTCTGAGGTAACACAAATTCCTAGGAGGTGCCATGTATGCAATTGCAACAGTAGAGAACAAACCACATGTTTTGGTTTTTAAGATCACCATTTGCCAGACATTCACTGGAAAAAAATCTGGTCAAATTAGAGTAGTTATATATTAACACAATGCACACAACTGGATAATCCCAAACACTTTTGCACATATACGTTTTGGAAAATTTGCTTTTGCTCTTTTGACAACTTTAATTCCAAACCTTGGCATGTTTTTTTAAATTCCATTTTACTTTTTGAAGGCCAATTGGACCATCTAATATTTAGAGATGTCAGGGCCCCAAGGCCTTGAAACAGCGGGTGGATATTATTGACCGAGTCCAATGTCTTAAACATTAAAAAGCTCACGCTACCCCGAAATATATAAATTCACGCATACAGGTGACATTCAACATTCAAGTGCCAGTGTTTTTGTTACTGTCTTTTGGTCAAGTTTCTTGAAACTTTCAAAGAATCACTTTTAGGCTTACAAAAATAAATATTTCTCAAAAATGCTTAATAAATTACACAAAACTAGCAGCAAAAGTAGAATCTAGAAATCTGTGTGCAAATGGCTAAATTCCCCAACTGCTTAACCCCTGGTCCCAAATAAATCCTGGTTAAATGTTGAGAACCCTTCCCTTGATAAACAAGCTGCGTTTTTCACAATCTCCTTGCACACAATATTTGGAAGCTTAAGGACACGTATTCAAGACATTTATATAAAACTCTAGATGTGCAATAAAATAACTTTTGTAAAACTTGATGTGCACGACAACAAACAAGGGCCTACATACCTAAACTCAAGTAGCACCATTCAATCCAAGATCTCAAACACTGTCAGCTTATGTTCATCAATGTATTTTAAAAAAGTTCTCAAAAGGCACGACACACGAGGAAGAACGCCAGGGGCGTCCGGAAGTAGCCGGAACACCCCATATCTCTCCCCCTCACGTCGACTGCTCCTCTTTGAGAGGAAAAGCCTCGTCTGGCCGTTCGAAACCAGAAATTTACACACATCTAAAGCAGATGAACCCCTGACGGAGTCGGCAGTACATATGTACCATAAGGAAGGAGACTGTAGTCCCCGTCTTTGGCCACTTCCACAGCTACATTAAGAAGCAATGGAAACCAAAGCAACTGAGGTGCACTCAACCTGCTCCCTGACCCCAACCCCACAAACCAACCCAGGGCACATCTGTCCTGTCGTACAGTTCCTCAACTCTTACTGGTTAACCCCTTAGTGATGGACCCCCCCCCACTGCCTCTGTCAGATGAACCGGGCCTCCAACACAGCTTGAAAAGAGAAAACGTTTTTTTTTAATTAAGTTAAGCCTGCGACTCAGTTCATTTGTCTTATATCTCCTTGACCAAAAAACAAAACACTAGCATGCGTAAATACCGACTTGGCGGCGCAGTAAACGCTAAGACTTGTTAACGCCGCGGTACGCGGTGCCCCCTCCCACCCCCGACGCTCCGCCCACAACCCCCACCCCTGACGTTGTGCAGCCATTTTAAACATTCCTTCCGAGACGGCGGGCATATTTTGTTTTGCTACAGGCTTGAAGAAACATTTTAATTAAATCGGGAAACTCAAACATTAGTTTCACAATACCACGCGGGCAAACCTGCCCTTTAAAATGTTTCCAGTTTAAGTAAACAAACAAAAAAGACACCGTCTGGTTATTTTAGCTAGCGCTTAAGATACTTCCTAGCTGCCATAACACTGTCAAGTTAGTTCAATCGATGTGGAGTAACAAGTTTCGACACTGAGTGTTTGAGTTGTTCTAGTGAAACCTCAGTGAGCGTTTGTAAGCACTGAGCTCAACAACTGTTAATTAAGAGATCACAACTGGAATGGCTTTTCCAAAGACCATCGTATCCTTAAGAGGCGCCTTTCCAGGATAGAGTGAGCGAAAAAAGACAAAAGTAATCGAACTCTTTGTCCCTTAATTAGAATACAGTTCCGTTAGCCTCGGTGGAAGTACGACCCAGCGAGTCTGGACACTACCGTGCCGTCGTTAGCGGCCTAAGACTCGGGTTTGAACTCGAGAAAAAGCTACATGATGTCCCTGCAACAATTTTGAAAGGTTTAAATGGATTCGTGACTCGATTGAGCCACAATGCCCCAGTGTTTGCCAAGGTTTGATTAAGTACTTAAGCTTTTTTCTGCAATGCTTCCATTTTCACCAAATAAAACTAAAACAGAACAATAATTTAGAGCTCTTGGCCACATTCATTTGGTGAAATGACAACACAGAATTATTCCTGTCTAAATTCAAAAGGCACAGTACATTAACATACAAATGATCCGCCTGTTATTCTTGTTTCTTTTTGTACAAATAAAAAATAAAGGATTTGCTGTGTTCCACAACGACGGCCTGAGTTGCTTCTTCAGCCCGTAAACTTCAGCATCCACATACATACACACTCCTCTTCATCTAAAAAAAAAAAAAAGTGTGCACATCTCTGCCCTCCAGCGGATTGGCACTGTGCTGGTTAACCCTCGGCGTTGCGTTGCGCTCCACATGAGGCGAAGGGGCAGAAAATCACCATGTGCGTAATGTACTGTGAGTCAGTGAAACTACACAGGTTCGGGTGGGGTGGTAAGGGGGTTATTATAGTCTGGCGCAGTCAACATGTGGTGTCCGTGAGGAGATGGGTTGGGTTGGCATGGCAGCCAGGTCGCTAAGGCGACTAGTTGCCCCACCAGTCGGTTCCACTACTGGAGTGGCTGTAGTTGCCACCGTAGCCGGCGTCATTGCCGCCGTAGAAGTTCCCGCCTCCAAAGCCACCTGGGAAATACAGAAGTCCTGGGTCAGAACTCATCATTCTGTTACGAGGAGGGCTGATCATTTAATCAAAGCACTGCTTCCCTGATGAGCGGAGACGTGTTCTCACGCCGTCCTGAACAGGGCCCAGACACTTACCTCCACCGAAACCGCCTCTGCTTCCTCCACCGCCGTGGCCTCCAGTGCGTGCACCACCGCGTCCGCTGCCACCGCCAAAACCGCCGCCGCCGGGCGTCTGGCGATAATCCCTGGCCCCGAATCCACCGGAAGTGAACCTGGGCGAGACCAGAACAGTTGGCATACACACACAGACTGTAGGGGGGTGTCGGGTACTGGTGGAGCGTCTCAGTGTAGGGGGGTGGTGGGGGGGCTTACCTCTTGGAGCGTCCACGTCCCATGTTACCCTTGTGGGGGTTCTCATAGCCCAGGCTTTCCAACCAGGAAGGAACCTCCTGCTTGGCTTCCACCAGGATGTCCAGCAGGTCTTTGGTGATGTTGCTGTTCTTGTCGTTGAAGAACGACGTGGCCAGACCTACGGACCGAAAACACTGGGTTCGTCACTACTCTCTCTACGGCGCGCAGTAGAATGAACAAGTGTGGTTCTCCGTGACAAACCACAAAAGCTACCTCATTACACAATGGTAATGGGACATCCCGGTAACACCTCACGGTAACATCTGGTGTTTACCAGAAAAATATGCTATAAGATGCAGCTTAACAAGTGCACAAAATGTACATTAGAAATAACAGTCTTTATTTTGCAGCCTTAAAACTAAAGGTTATTTCCCACAGGAACCGTACGTAACGGATCCATGAAATAACTTATCGTTCCAAAAGACACATCTATATCCTAAACCAATTGTTATGCGATAACAAATATATGTGTTTCCTGGTCACTGATCTGGAAAAGTCACATATGAATTGGAAATGATGATGACAAAAATCCGATCACATTCCGTATTACACTGCCCTCAACCTCATGAGAAAATGCAGACAGCAAATAAAGACCGGGAGAAACGACAGGCTATGATGGAAGTCTACCATCGACCAATACCCTCACTCACCCAGGTTTCCCACTCGACCGGTACGACCAATGCGGTGGACGTACTCCTCGATGTCGCTGGGCAGGTCAAAGTTGATGACGTGCTTGACGTTAGAGATGTCCAGACCACGGGCAGCCACCTGAAGCATAAGACACACCCCAGACCATCAGTCACAACGAGGGGGAACGATTCAGGTTGCTGTTTGGAGGACACGAAGAACATCACGACTTGAGTTGATGGGATCTAGACAGAGGCGAACGTACCGCGGTAGCCACCAGGATCGGACAGCGTCCGGAGCGGAAGTGATTCAGCGCCTCCTCTCGGTCTCTCTGCGAGCGGTCACCGTGGATACTGGTGCAGGCGTAGCCCTCGCGGTACAGGAAGTCCTCCAGGGCATCTGCTCCCTTCTTGGTCTCGACAAACACCAACGTTAGAGACTCCTTACCTAGACAGAGACAGAGGGGGAAACGACAACGGTTGAGTGGTTGGCTCCCAGGCTACAAGAGCGATAAAGACAGACTGTGGGGGAGTATGGAAGCAGGAAGTGAAATATGACACTACCCTAACAGAGCAGGGGCTGGACATGTGACTGACGTCACCACAGAACAGTACCAAAAAACAACCAAACGGTAGAAGGGAAAGGAGGATGATTTCACTGACAACCGTTATGTCCAAAGAATGTACAGATTTGTCCAAAAATACCTTTAATACCATAGCAGAATGTCCTGACAGTCATTGCTTGGGGACAGCACAACCAAGCAGCTAGTGTTAGAACATAATGGATCCACCATCAAAATAAAATATATTAAGTTTGTCAGTAAAACAAATGTCAGGGTGTATAGAGGCGGCAGTTGACCCATTATGATGTATGGACTCATTAAGGATGTATTGTAACAGGGACAGCAATGCCAACAGGCACATTGTCTGCCCGTCTTGGAATAATGGCCAATTTCACATGTTCAGTTAGGTGGCGCCCACATCCTCAAGAGCCACATTCACCTGGCCAGACAAAACACTTCCTTCACACGGCGACTTGGTGGTAATTAGTGGCCAAGGAAACGGCACAACCGGACAATAGGACAGCAGAAATACCCATTCAAATTGTGTCATTGTAGTTCTGAGTGATACATTCAACGTCTAATCGGAAGTAAAAACACAAGAAATACTAATGCATGTATGAATGGCATTGACTCCCAGTGGGTTCTCCCCAGCCTGTACCACAGATAGAAACAGCCATCCTATCCTAAAGCAGACCGGGTCAGCACAGTGTTTAGCAGCGCCCTCTGCAGGCACATGTGAAATGCTGAGTCTAGGAATTGTATACATGCTCACAATGACACAGCCATACCCAATCAATGGTTTTCTGTGAGCCAAACAGCTACCACAAACCACTGTGGACATCCTACAAGCACCACACAGCGTCATGACCACCTGAGTTAGGGTACACCTGGCCCTGGGGTGCAAGAATAATCCACGCCCCAAACGCCATTTTGACAAATGCTGACAGGAGAAAGAGGGATGTGGTCTGGGAGTGGGGGTGTAAGGAGAGGGTAGGGCAAGGAGCAGGATGTGATGTTCGCCAGTTGGAAGGTTCAGACTGGGGTGGAGAGTATCATAAGAAATACTTACCAGGTGTCACTGCAGCCTCCTGAACATCAGGAGCGTCGCTGGGAATGACTAGATAAAACCAAACCGCCCAGTACAGTAAACCAAAATGCAGTAGTAACAGCTGTTAACATGCAGGGTGATGGCTAGCCCACCCCCATTATCCACCCCCCCCGTTTGAAACCCAATGGGTGTTCACCAACACAACTAGAGACACCAATGTACTAACAGGAGATTTAAGTTGAGCGGACAGACAAACAGGTGGGCGGGGGCAATGGAGAATGCTAACAATGCCCACTCACACATTAAAACGTTCTAGGAGAAAGCTAACAATGACCCCTAAATGATTTAAATATTAACAAGCGTCAAACAATTAAATATATCTGTAGGTTCTACATGTGTATGAATGAGACATGGGTGTGAAAGGAAACCTTTCTGATGTGGCCTAGTTTCAGTCTGCATAGCTTAAATAAAATCCCGCTAATGTCATTTAAATAATTACTCAGTCTAGTTATGGTCTTGGTCACTTAACATCTATAGTAGCAAGTAGAATCTAGTGAGAATCCCTTTAATCCGTTTCTTTGTTTTTGTGACGCCAAATGTTTGCCAATATCCTGCCTACCTGTTAGCAATAGCTAGGTGATGAGGCTTTAAAATGGACTACAGTCAGATTTTAAAGCAGCCACTCTAGGGTGAATCATTTTTATTTGATCATAGGGCAGGTAAAAAAGGGGCCATTCACCTATTGAACAGTAAGACTAAAACTACTGAGGAAAACATCCAACTTCTCAGTCCTCCTAAACACGAATCTCCAGTCTACTCTGCAACATTAAATGTAAATTACTGACATTTGTCTTTTGGGGGGAGGGCATTTATTCAGTGTGATGATTTGTAATTGCAAAGCAACTTTCCTTGACAAAAACACTGGACTAATATTTGTCCCCCGTATATTCCTTACCTGTTGCATTGAGCAGATCCAGTAGGAAGGACCTCTTGTCCCCCTCCTCCACCCACACCACCTTCTGGGTGATGTTTTCAGAAGTGGAGCCAACACGGCCCACGGCCAGGAAGATGTAGTCCTCCAGAAAGTCACGGGCAAGCATCTACATTTAGTGAGAAAAACAAACACAGCACATTAGATACACCACAACAGGTGTCTTTTCTTAAAGCTCACCTCTGCTGGTGTGGTATTGCTGTATACCTGAATCTCCTTGGGAAAGGTGGCGCTGAACATCATCGTCTGGCGCATGCCTTTCGGTGGCATTGTGTCCTGCTCTACGATGCGTCTGATCTGGGGCTCGAAGCCCATGTCCAACATCCTGTCAGCCTCGTCCAGCACCAGGTAGCTAACAGATATAACACATAGTTATACTAGCATTAGCGCATGTCTGACACACTAGCATTAGCGCATGTCTGACACACTAGCATTAGCGCATGTCTGACACACTAGCATTAGCGCATGTCTGACACACTAGCATTAGCGCATGTCTGACACACTAGCATTAGCGCATGTCTGACACACTAGCATTAGCGCATGTCTGACACACTAGCATTAGCGCATGTCTGACACACTAGCATTAGCGCATGTCTGACACACTAGCATTAGCGCATGTCTGACACACTAGCATTAGCGCATGTCTGACACACTAGCATTAGCGCATGTCTGACTCACTTGCAGTAGTCTAGGCCAATCTTGCCCCTCTCCATCATGTCCACCAGACGCCCAGGTGTGGCCACCAGCAGGTGGCAGCCTCGCTCTAGGTCTCTGATCTGTTGGCCGATGTCTGCCCCACCGTACACCACGCAGGGACGGACGCGTGAGCGATACGCAAACTACAGGGGAGCAGATCCACAAGTCAGCAGAGAACACTACAAACACCTGTAATTCAGTAGCAATATTTATTTTTTGTAAATGACTAACACAAGCTCAATCCACAGCAGACTACAATACCAAACTGTTACGTAGTTTGATGCACATATTAGTTGGCACCATGGATTAATGACACAGCTAGATAAATATTCTGGCACTGAAGACAGGGTATTTTGGCAGTCAACCCATCTCTTATCACGCACAAACAGAATGTGTGCGCCAAACAAACAAGGTCAACATTGTCTAGCTGCAATTCTTCACAAACCAGTTCTGTACAAGCAAGCCGGTCCATCTTGCACGGGGCCTACTGGGAGAATCTACTGCACTGGTACCATCCACTATCTGTCATCGCGTCGGAGTTAAAGCCCATACCTTTCTGGACTCCTCGTAGATCTGCAGGGCCAGTTCTCTGGTGGGAGCCAGGACCAGGGAGAGGGGGTACTGCTTACGGCGGCCATATTTCCCACTGTCCTGTGTGGGGAAACAAATGTGGGAGTCTGACTCACGTGCTATTAACTGTGCTTGGGTACTTGACTGACCTATTGGGAGTGTTGGAACGGCAGGAAGATCACATGTGTGCGTATGTCGTACCTGTCCGTTTTTGGCAGCTCCGGCGTCACCGGGGCCTTGTGTATAGATCTGGCTCAGCACTGGCACCAGGAAGGCGGCAGTCTTACCAGAACCTGAGGAAAGGAACAGAGTCACTGAGCCAACTCAACCACAAATACATATTGGTTTGAAAGACGGCATGTGATAGAAATAGTCGCAAAACTCAATTACAAATACCACTAACACCTGTAAAGGCCCCATGACATGTCAAATATTTGTGCCTTTCGGTCATGTTTTTTCCTGAAGCCACATTATGACTTTTATTCTGAAAGCAGCTACAATGCCTCCCGAATTTGGCGTAGTAATATAGTTCAGTGTGCGACGAGCAGGTGATACAAATTAGAAAAGGGATTCGTAAAGTGGTGTTTGAGACAGCGAAAATATCAAAATACCACAAAGTTAGCACCTAGCTCATATGCGATCGACCTCCCTTGATAGTAGCCAAAAGCGTCTTAAGAATCAAGTCTCTTACCAGTCTGAGCACAGGCCATCAGGTCCCTCTTGGACTTGATGACAGGGATGGCATATTTCTGGACCGGAGTGGGGCGTGAGTAGTGGGTCAGGGCAATGTTGCTCATGATGATCTCACCCATGTCCAGATCATGGAACTGGAACACACACAGAGATTAGAGACACGTCCATGCCTGTCTACTTCCGTCAACCAGATAATGATTTGCGTAAAACAGAAGCCAGCAGTGAGGCCCTTACACTGTCGATGTGAGGCGGGCAGTTGGTTCCTGTGGCCTCCACGGGAATGTCGTCATACTTCTCAAAGTTTATGCCGGTGTTGCCAGTTGAGAAGAGCTCCCTGGGAGACGGAAGGGTGAAAAAAGGGGTGTCAGGTATTAGACATGACATCTAAAGCCCTCATTATGCTTCTGCGTCAACTCCACGGCGTAGCTACGCCGTCACTCCTACGGCGTCGTGGCCGTTTTATGGTTCTGCGTCGGGTTGCATTTCACCGCCAGATGTATAATCTGACCAATCAAAGCCCTTTTGGTCTGCGTCGCCTCGACGCGTAGCTACAATTTTTTGGAGGTACACGTCGAGCTATGGCGTAGGGGTCGGAGGGGTTCGCGTCGACGCAGAGAGGTCTGCGAGGGTACGCCGTCGATTCGACGCAGAAGCAGAAGGTACACGTCGAGCTATGGCGTAGGGGTCGGAGGGGTTCGCGTCGACGCAGAGAGGTCTGCGAGGGTACGCCGTCGATTCGACGCAGAAGCATAAAACAGGCTTAACAGCTCACTTTCTGAAACATATCCACAATAACAGAGGAGCTGCAGCAGCAGTGGTAAACACAGCACCGGACAAATGTCCCAGGTGACACTCACGCTTCAAGGCGCTCGTTGGCAGGGCTGGGTTTGGACCAATCCTCGTCCTCCCTGGAGTCCTCCTGCCAGCGACTGTTGCCTCCACCACCATAACCTCCACGTTGATAACTGCATTGAACAAAACACACTGCTTAACACACAAACACACTTCACAAGCCACTGACACATCTACAAAGAACACCGTGAGTCACATGTGTCAAACCGGTTCCACAGGGCCGAGTGTCTACAGGTCTTTGCTCTCACCTTGTACTTGATTGTTTAATTGGGTCACTAATTGGTCAGGTTCTACCCTCACCTGGTTGTTTAGGTCTGAACTAATCCTGCATCCAATAGGCCCTCCGTGGAACTGGTTTGACATCCCTGCCTTAATTAGATACTTGCCTTCCTCGGCCACTCGATGATCCACGGTCATTGTAGAAGGAAGACTTGCCCCGCCCCCCAAAGCTGTTATAGGCTGCATCTTGTCTGGGAGCTCCGCCCCAGCTTCCGCCTTCTTGCCCACCAAATCCTGGTGAGGGAGAGTGCATTACTCACTGAGTAACCAGCTGCAGCCCTGTTGCGCCCAACACGCCGGAATGAGCTACCTCGGTCAACACACCGATGGCGAGGCAACCAGCCATTTTATTTTGATAAATTGATCTGATTGGATAATGGGGTTTGATTGGCTGTGCCGTGACATATCCTTGTACTTTCAGTATTACCTGTATGTGCAATGAATAAATTGAACACCTGAACTTGTTGTAAATGAGCCATTTCGATTTTGAATTATCAAGAACAACTTTAATATGGTTGGTGCCTCTTGAAGAATTAGTAGCTAGTTAATAGTAACATTACCCGTATAAAATATTAGTCTGTATGCGGGGTAGGATCTAGAAGACCAGATATACAGCACCACCCACGCTACGAATATTTGGCCATTGGCATTATCAATTAGAATTAGGCACAGTCGGTTTTACCACCTGCGGTGTGCACTGGCTCATTAAACGGGGCACCACCCGATGTGTTACTGCGCTAGCTGCCACGCCCACCTCTGTCATTTCGGGGAGGCCCGCCGCGTCCCCCGAAGCCCCCGTTGCGGTTGTCATGGTAACCATTGGCAAAGCCGTTGCTGCGTCCGCTGTCCCATCCGCCCGGCGAGTCTTCACGGTGATCATGGGAGAGAGAGGGATGGTAAGACTGAGCTGGAGAATGTCCAATGGGGTTGTCGTGTCAAACTTCCAGGAAGATGGGTCAGACCCGGGGGGCTGTTACCCAGCTTCACAAGGCAAACTAAACATCAGCAACACTAGTTGATCAACTGATCAAAGGACTGACGGTCAGAGAATTAAGATACGACAGTAAAAGCAGCATCAGGATGCAGAACAGATGAGGAATCAGAGGGACAGTACCAGTACACTTTTCCCAAAACACAGAATTTAACTTGCTGTACTCTTATACACAGTCTGACCTCTGGCTGGGGGTTACCATAGCAACATGCCCATTGCTGCACGTTTCCATGAGCATTGGCCAATTTGTTAATGAAGGCTGGCCATAGAACAGTTTGGGCAACACCATAGTTGTCAGACCAACAGCCCCAGCCTGCACATCCTGGGCCGGGTCCAGTCAGTTGAGACAAACAAATCAGCAAATCAAAATATTTGTCACTGAAACACGATGACAAAACAAAACATTTCCTTCACTGGAACTGATCCAACCCATGGATCAGTGCTACTCGCTGGCTTTGGGTTGACAACACTTTAGATAACAGGGAGAGCTGCACCTATATCAGTTAGGAGGCTTCCACACCAACCTGCAGGAGGGTCAACACACACACACACACACACACTAAATAACTCTGTGCCTAACGCAAACAGCGTTTGCCAGTAGCCACGTTCGGCAGGATTGAGAGGCCATTCAGAGGCAACTCTAGGGAACAAGGGTCAGCTGCTTTCATCTGAGACAAGGAGTTTCACATGTGTGCAGTTCAGTCCTTTGATGAAAACTGCATTTAGGGATTAGTGTTAAAACACAGCACACCTGCACTCTCCAAACAGTGCAGTTAACACGGCAGGCCAAACGAAGGCGGAAGGACAAAGGAATGCCCTCACCGTCTACCGCAGCAGACTGCAAGCAGACTTCACAATACAGGCGCAAAAACTGTCACACAGGGTTTCCCAGGGCATCAGAGCCTACAGAAAGTATCGTTAGAGTACGATCGTTAGCGACGGGCTGCTACAGATGGTAATAACTACAAAGCAACAACGTCAATGCCAGATGCTCACACGCAAAACCACCAAACACCCACTACAGCACACGACAAGATAAGGTTATTCACGGTAGTGGGAATTGGGGATGTTGTTTTCCACAGGTTATGCGTGTCATGCAGGACAAACCGGGCGTACCCCAGCTGACTGAGCAGCTCCCACCGTGGAAGCGGTGAGAGACAGGCTCCTGAGAGGCCAGTCTTGGGTTACCTAGGCCAAGGTACAAGGGGAAGGAGGCTGTGAAACCAGACGGCCGTGAGGCGTCGATGGAATAAGAGCGCAGGTTAACTGAACACTAATAGTTACCGGCCATACTGGCATCCCATCCGGGTGGGTAGTTATATCTGTGTTGTTGGTAGGGTTCAGGCTGGTACTGATGGTACTGGTTAGGAAAGACTGTCAGGGACATCATAATATAAAAGTATTGATGTTTAATTATAAAAGCAGGTTAAGATTTCATGTTCAGCGCATCCCAAAACACACACTCACACAGAAACAAGAAAAATAAAAGCACCCAACACTGCTAGATTCTTACTGAAAGCAGCCTTGATAAGAAGTGTTATAATTAGATGTGCTGCGATGTTGGCAAAAACAACAAAACACACATTTGCCCAGATGGCATCTGCTGGTATCATATATCCTGATCTCCAATACAATTCTGAAGCATCTCAGCCAAACCAGCAGAGAAAAGCACATGAATTAATCATGGTGTGAAGCTGTTGGTGTTGTATGGTCTTTCCTAGGTCTAGACACCTTCAAATGGCTTCCAGGTACACATATTCAGATCATTACCACCGGGAGCTGATTAAAGAAATTAGAGAAAACGTTGAGACACCGGTGAAACGATCACCAGAACAGAATCTGCCTGTATATCTGGAAGCCCCCGGTGTGGCTGGTGTGTGCGAAAGGCCATTACATGCGTCTAGGAATGCAGTGTGTCCTCAGCACAAAGCAGGCAGATGGGACTTACAGAAGTTTACCGGTGGCGGCACAGAATAACCGTACTGTCTACCAGAGGAAAAAGCATTCTCTGTTGTGAAACAAGAGACACATAAACAACGTCACAACGTGTGAGACGACTTACCCAGGACAAACAGGTTGCTGCAATTAACCTGTTCAACCCTGTGGGTTAGTCTGACACCGACCGATACGATTTAACTATGCAACTGAGTCATGGGGAGTCATTCATTTAGTATTAATGAGTCAGGGCTCCTGTCACTAAAAAAACAGTTTTTATTTCGGTTCATTTATTAAAGCATAGCCTTAAAGCTGAGGCATTTGACTCCTGAGGGCAGCAAGCATTAGAGAACTGGTAAAAAGAGAACGCCCAACAATCCCATTGGGCCTTGATAAAATGGCAGGCGGTGTACGATTTCTTTTTAGTCATTAATCCAAGTTTAGTTTCTATTTACTCACCAAACATGTGTCTTATGTCACAAATTCAAAAGCAACAACAGGCTGGACAACAGTGTGTGTGTGTGGGGTGAACTACTCCTCGGATGTAGTTCGGAGATCGTAGAGGTTTCTCTAGCTCTGCCTTGATTAACAGCCCATATTAAGTGGCAAGTAAAATAATCAGATGTAATAGTTTGTTTGGTCATTTAGAAACCTGAATACCACGAATGACTAGATGCCCTAAAATAATCTTATTTTGCTACTGTTTCGTTAAGATTAAGACAATTCACTGGATTCCAATTGAAATGCACACCCTTGCAGTTAGAGTTGGCTTACACCGGACACTCCTGGCCGTAGCCTGTGGTAGTCATTCACTTGCAAACACAAGCAGAATGTGCGTGTGAACCGACTGCTCAAGTGGGGTTGTGACCATGTGACCAACCCCAGGAAGAGCAGTAAATGACTCAGAGCCACCCACTAACATTATGTTGTACATATGAGATAAGCCTACGTCTTTAAGTTGGAAAATATTAGTTCATGACACTATTGGGAGTGTTTAAAGCTTACCGGGTGTAACATTCCTATCCGTACAAACAGCAACCATTATTATGAGGATATGAAACGCGGATGTAGATTACTGGCATTTGGTCAAGTAATTTAAGTGAATGGAATGGGCGCATTGTATACACGTTTGAGCACTGGGTTATTTATTTATGACGTGTAGTCATCTGTCCTGCAGACACTCTAATGGGAAGTCAATGCAGGTGGTTTGCCATTCATAAAAAACACAGACATTGATAATATCTTCCCAGAAAGCATGTCCCCGAGTGCTGTGTCTAGATACATGGCACTCACGGAGCTTTTTGGAAAAGCAAAAATGAATACAATTGTAGATGGAACTAAAAATGCCACAGTCACAAATAGGTAGATCTACAGAACTTGTAGTAAAAATCCTTTAACATTGAATAGGCGTAGACAGTACTATAGGAATTGTGTTATCGGTAAGTTTGGATTTGAGGTGCGTGTAATTTACTCAGTGACTAAAGAACCCTTACCATTTTTAGACACCTCTTTGTTCCTCAAGTGAGGTGGAATGTAACGCCCTAGAAAAAGTGAGAGAAAGTTATCACTGTCAGGCCTTCACAGGGAGAAGCATGCTGGAACTGTCAATGAGGATTACAGAGCAACACTGTGTGCATATATAACTGTGCAGGAAACTGAACAATAATACTATTAATATGTTAAAATGTGATATGCATTTCACCAGCCATGCTGACCCCTCGGGCACTTAATGACTGAAAATGTGCCTTTAAGCAAAGCACATTACCCTAACGTTTCCGGTAAGTGGGGAAAGTTACGAAAATGTTTACCATAAAAGCACATTTCTTATTAAAGACACAATGGCACTGTGAGTAACCATGGGAAAATAACAGATTCAATTATTTACCAATAAAAGAACACTACCAGACGATAAACCACATTAATGTGAATACTTACTGCCGGTACCTCCTCCCTGCCCATCAGAGTTCAAGTCTAGGCCAGCCAGCTGAAGAAAAAGAACCATCCAGTTAAAGCACAGCAATGTCACCACAATCCAGCATACACATGAGGGTAACATAAGGACAATTCAACCCATAGCAAACCAGCCACGCTGCATTCGAGGCCAGGCTCACAGTGGACATTACCCACATGGAGCCTTCTAATGTCTGGAAAGTGCTCACCAAGCTACTACCATCTGGTTTCTATATGTTTCAGGGGTGACAACTGATTGCTATGTTTCTGAACACAAACTCCAAACAAGTGCCTATCTGGGTAAATCTGGATCTTTTAGTGGACCTCTACACACTAGTAAAAATAAGAGTCTATTTTAGGAATGGGGTTAGGGCTATAATTAGGTATAAGAGTGACAGATAAAAATGTGATAACATTTAATTTTTAAGGTTAAGTGCAGCAGAAAATACATTGGTATTGGAAATACATTCTATACCATGTCATATTCATAAAAAATATATATCAAAAACATCAATGCATTCACATAAGCTGTAGTTTGGTAAGACAATACCATATTAATGACTGGAGAAATGTGTTAATTTATTAGTTATACAGCTGGAGCCATTTCAAAATAAAGGTCTATTCAAAAAGTTTGATCCTTTTGGGCATGGTGGCATGTACACCGGTGTGATGAGATCTCGTACCACATGATCATACGATACTGAACATGATAAGACTTCCCGTCCAGCTGAAAAGCTATCAGCTATGATTGTAATTCTATAGAAGTAGACCAGTAATAATTTACCTGAACCTCCCACAAATTATTTTTCACTTGTATCTTACCCCTAAAGGTGTCCTCTAACATAGAAATACTGTCAATGAAAAATCTGGGAAAGTTCTGAATTGAATATCTTGGTGCCAGACACCACAGGACATTTTCATGAGTCTTAAGAGTCCATGTCTCAGCGGGTCAGCACCCGATAGACCAACAACATAGTAGGCATAATGTTTAGTGAGAGTATATATATTTATTTTTGACTTAGTGGTGAGTTCGACAGACAGATTATTTAACACACAAGTTCTTAACATTCGTAATATTTATTTCAGAAACGATATAGATCAAAACCACACACATCAGTAAAATCTAGAATACAACGGTATAATTGAAATTGTACGATTACAGAACAACGTTGCAGATGTGGGGGCCAGTAGTCACATTTGCGCAATAGTAAACCAATAACAGTATTATATCAATAATACTATATATACACATATATATAGTACTAGTATATTCATGCGCCACGTTTCAAGCGTCAACCAACAGTGGTTTTTTACCGGCCGGCAACAATTCGGCAAAACGGCTCAGAAAAAAAAATCACCAGATTGCCAACTAATTTAGTATTACATAGTGGGTAGTGTTAAAATGTAGATAAACTAATCAATATTAGTTGAGGCCTGGCCTAGCCAGGATACGATTGCGGTAAAATATGTAACTGCTAACTGCGCAATCGATACCGGCCTGTGTCACGTGTAAAGTTAGCTAGGTAGCGTCGTTAGCCGGGTGAGTAACCTGAATTATAAGATACTAAACGAAATATTTCAC
Source organism: Dallia pectoralis (assembly GCA_029465975.1). NCBI lineage: Eukaryota > Metazoa > Chordata > Actinopteri > Esociformes > Umbridae > Dallia > Dallia pectoralis. The sequence goes on along the minus strand of CM055738.1, from coordinate 7,072,173 downwards.
CACATCTTTGTAGTTACTAAACACTATGGCATAAAATGACACGAGTGTGTTACTGATGTGTTAAACACACATGTTTAGTAGTCTGGTCAGAAGTTAAAACTAGCCTAGTTTCGCCATGAGCATATCATTTCACCGGCGACACAGCAACCACCATTTTACCAGCAGCCACATCCACGCAGTTAGGCTATGAACCACTTCAGCATGTTAACTTAGCATACGCGCACCCAGTTAACGGGCTGTTCGTGTAACTGTCTTAACTTCACATTTTTATGTTTCCATTTGGTTGAATAAATTTGCAAACAAAGTGAACACTTACCTGCTGATCTAGACCGTGATGATTATCGACAACCACATGACTCATAACTAAAGAGAATAGTGAGGGTTATTTGTCAGGAGAAAGGATTTTCTTTGTTAGCACGCTAGCTAGTTTCTTTGTAACCTTAGATTGGAGAATTCGACCTAGATTCCGAAACGAAATGTGTAGTTAACGTAACGTATGGACAGCCAAACAGAACAAATATATCTATGGATAAATGTTCCTTCCAGAACGTTTTTACGCGATTGCAAATTAAAGAATCCACTCGAGCCGTAACCGACACCTTCAACTGGCTTCTCCGTGGTGGAATGAAGCTAAGTTAACGCACGCAGGTACCGCGAGATTTCACTAGAACCCGCAGGCAGACATCGCGATGTTATGTTTTCTCAATGTTTTTTACGTTGAAATATCTTGGTCTGTTTTTTTCCTCAGATGAACTGCGTATAATAGTAACGTGATTTATACAGTTATATAATATATTATTTTTCAAAAAAACCTAAGTCTAAATGTTGAACTCAGTATTCTTAATCTGAGATTAAAATGATCTGTAGAGTGTTTGTCAGTTTGAAGTATACATTTATTACGTTCCCTATAGTATCTGGTCACATCAGAGCTGATATGGACAGGAGATAACTAGACCACAGTGCCCACCTGGTCATCTGTGTCATTGTTCATGTGGTATTTATTCATTTATTGGCACACTGGTCAACTACATTTTCAAAAATGTTTCTATGTCCCAAAAAGGACATGTACTTTTTATGTCACTGCCACTAGAGGACTGGCCACCGCTCCTCTTTAGTTTCCTAGGAATTGTGAGCACTTTGTGACAACTGTTGATGAAATAAGGCCTATAAAATGCATGTTATTGGTTGATTGATTGAGGGTTTATTTTGCTTACATTAATTCCCATTGCCAACCTATATTTGCTTTGCTCTCACTTCGTTTTCCTCATCTCCTTTCTCCTCTAATATACTCAATATTCCCAGTTTGCACAGGGGGTGCCCCAGAGCAAGGCCTATCCATGTTGCAGGAGCAAAAGGTAAATGAGTGGCCCATGCTGTTAAGGAAACAATTAGGGTGTGTCATCAATAGGGCTTTTTCAGTCCTTGTACTGTTTCTGTTCTGAGCAGGGCAGCGGCTGCGAAATATTAGCTTGGTGACAAGAGGCATGACAACAGCCTAATTTTGGAGGTACGGTATGTGTGACTGCTGTAGGGGGACATGACCCTTGCCTGTCCATCAGACAGTGAATATCATAACCCATACTTGATTGGCTGGGCATTCTGTTAAAAAAAGTTCAAAAATGGTGAATGACTGTGAACTTTTGTACCACTGTGTGTGTGTGAATCGTTTATTCTTAGTGTAACATTGCTTAGAGCCTATGAAATGAGGACAAAGAAAAAATAGAGTAGAGCGTGTGCTGGAAGAGAAGTAGGCAAGGAACAAACAGATATTGCAGTGGTACACTGAATTTGCACCAGAGGTTAATATGTAGATCGCCAGACCACACCCCTAAAATACTAAAAATAAATCTTTAAAAACGCCTTTTTTAACTGCATTAGTTTATATAAAGGTTAAATAAATATAAACAATCTAGCTGACAAATTAGTCAGTTCCCAACAAGAAAGCATCATAAAACCATATATTTTAAGATAAATCATGACTAAATGTCATCTGGTTCACACAGACAGAAGTGCATCAGTGCATGTTGGAAAAAAAAATACAATTTTAATTCCGATTTTCATGATTCCTATTAAACATTTCTGGATTGCTAGATTAATATACAATGTAACAACTTGAAAAACAAAGAACTGCAAAAACAACCAGGGAAAAGTGTACTATATAACTGTAATGCAAATACAGCAAGTCTATCAGTATTACCTTAGTATTACTAATCAAAACTCTGTACAAACAAATATACACTGAGCACACAGATGATTGTATTATCACACATACATGAATAATAAGTACATCAGAGTGATGCTGGTCTTTTAGGCAGAGTTCTTCCTTTACCCAGTATCTTAAGGCATGTATTGGTATTTGTCCTCTTCCTCAGTTGTGCACCTGTGTGTGTTTATCAGACAGATAAACGACTGCTTGTGCCTGTTGATGATTATGTCTAAATAAATAAATAAATATATAAATGAAAAGCTAAACATATTATTTTAAGTTACACATGAATTGGACATCCTTTATAAGGCCTCTTTTAAAATGAGTGGTATGAGATTTCATAATAATAAACTGGTTTAATTTTCATGATAATATATTTCATTAAATCATGGAATTTTTCATAATACCATGGCTTTTTTAATAATATATTGGCATTCTTCATTATTACATGGCTAATTTCAACCTTTAATGTAATTTACCAAAATGTATTTCTATATATTTAACATTTAATGACACAATCGCAAAAAATATCACGTGCCTACTATTCCCATCAGCCCCTCGTGTATTTCACCGGAAGAAATTGTCCAACTCTTCCTTACACTTCCTCTTTCCGTCATCGGGGTTTAGGTAGGAGAATGTCTGTTTTATTCTCTTAACATAATCCAGTTAAATCCTGAGTATAGTACTACCATCCAGTCTTAAATACTTTTAGAACATGTATAACAAACACTACTAAGTACAACTGTTATATTATTAAAGCGAGAAAGTGATATTTACTATTTGAATCTTGATCAGTTTGTCTGTATCGGTGCGCTGCTAGAGACATGGCCTCTCGTAGCGTAGTAGTCCGTAGCCGCCGGTAAACTGTTATTAGTGGTGTGGTCTGTTATTTAATTTGATCGGAGATTGTATAGCATTCGGTCAGTTTGCTGTGGTCTATTGCCCAATGTTTATGTTTCGTAGTTAGTAAACGGTTAGAATGTTGATTTTAGTCTTAAAAGTTTAATGAAAGCCTAACATTAGCATGCTAGCTATTAGGTTCCGCATGTCGGCTAGTAAAGACGATTACTGTCAACGTAGAAGTGCAGTAGTGTTCAGCTAATTAGAAGTGCACCAGTGCTCGCATTTTGGTTTAGTGGTAATTTCCTTGGGTGGCTACGTACCTTACTGTCATTAGTTTCAACAACTGCTACAGCTGGTGTTATTACTGTACCAAATCTCTGAATACTCAACGTAATGTCAAACACGGTTTAATCTAGTCTAGCTGGACGTTGTCTGTCTTGCATTGTTGAACTGTTTATAAACTTGTTTGTGTCGCTTTTTTGCAGTCACGATGGGACGTGTTATCAGGGGACAGAGAAAAGGTGCTGGCTCCGTGTTCAAAGCCCACGTGAAGCACAGAAAAGGTGCTGCTAAACTCCGGCACATTGACTTCGCTGAACGTCATGGCTACATCAAGGGAATCGTGAAGGTACTGTAATGTTAAGAGTTACCTTGCCATGTGTTGTTTCAAGTAAATTGATGGACTGTCTGCTTTGGACCTGCCATAACATCATTTGTCCTTCAGGATATTATCCACGATCCTGGCCGTGGTGCTCCCCTAGCCAAGGTTGCCTTCCGTGACCCCTACCGGTTCAAGAAGAGGACAGAGCTCTTCATCGCTGCTGAGGGCATCCACACAGGACAGTTCATCTACTGTGGCAAGAAAGGTAAGGAACAGAGAATGGCAAAGGATATTTTTGATAGGCATGCTGTGAATGTTCTATTGCTTGTTGTCCCTCTTAGTCATGTCAGGTATTTAAATGCAGTACATCTCTCCACTCTTAGCTCAGCTGAACATCGGCAATGTTCTGCCCGTGGGCACCATGCCTGAGGGAACCATCATCTGCTGCCTGGAGGAGAAGCCAGGTGATCGGGGCAAGCTGGCCAGGGCGTCTGGAAACTACGCCACAGTCATCTCCCACAACCCTGAGACCAAGAAATCCAGAGTCAAGCTGCCCTCTGGGTCCAAGAAAGTAATTGCCTCAGCAAACAGAGCTGTCGTCGGTAAGATCATGTGATGTTTTGCCATGTGGATGTTCACTGAAGAAATATTGACGGGTCACATTTAACTATATAACTGGAATTCTAATCTGATTCAGTGTTTGTTGCTTCTCATAAGCTAGGTACAGTGTCAAATTTGTTGTGTTAAATACAGCCTTGAATTGGTGGCAGGGATTAGCTTTTTTAGTTGTGCTCTGCACTTCTGGAGTACCGTAAAATGTTTTACTAAGGGTTGCTTGTTATGCAACGTCTGGTGATTTAGTGGATTTTTCACTTCGTCTGTGTGGATTTAAACTAGCTGTCTGAAGGTGGCTGGCTCAACACAAACCAATAGACTGGGTTAAGGATCAGTACTGTCAGCTTAACGGTTACCTCTGGTCATCAGGTGTGGTTGCTGGAGGTGGTCGTATTGACAAGCCCATCCTGAAGGCCGGCCGTGCCTACCACAAATACAAGGCCAAGAGGAACTGCTGGCCACGTGTCCGTGGTGTGGCCATGAACGTAAGTGAACAACTCGTATGCATGCGTCTCCTCTGGGAAAGTTTAAGTTCTGCCCCAATGGATATATTTGGGTATGGACAGAAGTTCTCCCTCGTGTGTGTCCATCTCCAACACCACGCTTTAGATTTGTAGATGGATCTGTTGCTGACTTGCGCTTGTTTCTTTCTAGCCTGTTGAGCATCCCTTCGGTGGTGGTAACCACCAGCATATTGGCAAACCCTCAACCATCAGGAGGGACGCGCCAGCCGGTCGCAAGGTTGGTCTCATTGCTGCCCGTCGTACCGGCAGACTGCGTGGAACAAAGACTGTCCAGGAGAAGGAGAACTAACCGTTGTTTCAATAAAATATGTTCCAAGGAAGCAGAGCTGTGTTGACTCAGTTTGTGGCATCAGTTTCGAGCTTTTGACTAAAGCTGCGCTCTCTATGAACCACTTGTGTTCCAAACAATACATATTTCCAGTCTTTCAAACAACTAAGCTGTTAAAACATTCGTTTAAATGTCCTTTCATACTGGCTATGTACAAGCTGATATACATCATACATATTGATCATAGAAGTTGATTGGTGCATCCTTACAATGCACTAAATTAATCTGAATTTCTTTGAGTAGTGATTCCTTCATTAAATTAAGTTGTCATGTAGCAGGGTTTGCTTCAGTTGCTGTCTTTGAAAAGCAATTACTTCCTTGTGGAGGAATGCTGGGAATTGAGAATGAATAATGCAGCATCAATTGGGTGCTTGCACTAGTTACAGGGATTTATTTTTACATGTCGCACTGACAATTTGCCATATTAAGCTAGAAAAAAGGCTCAGAAATTAACACCAACTTGGATGCAGACCGGTTTTGGATATCTTGCCAAGACAGAATCTTAAGTTGGCAGTTACACATGGTAGTTTAATACCTTACATGGCCTGTAGAGGAAGCCTTAAGTACAAAGGCTCATCACTGAAGTCATCAGGTGTTCTACAGTCTGAAGCACTGAGGAGAATTTGCTGTATTTGTCACCAGAAATTTTTGGCCACTCGTTGACCCTGTTAAAGTTGTGATTGCTTTATTAGAAGGAACCTGGCCATGACGTTGATCTCCAACCTACTGACCATATCAAATCTTATTGTACTTTGGTGGACATGTTTTGTCCTGTTATTACTGTGACTGTACATGTGATGTCTCGCAAGAGAATTTGGACATTACATGTCCAGGTGTGCTGCATTGATAAGAGAGACAGAGTCAAGATTCCATGTTCTTTATTTGCTAAGGGCGCAATGCTTTTTCCGTTATTTCTTTGCACAAAAAAACTCACAAAGTGAAAGTTCACATCGCGACTGTAGCTCCAGAATTCAACTTCACACCATGGCCAAAACAAAAGTCGGCAAAAAACAGGGCGCAGAACTCTGTACAGTCAATATCTTCTTTAAAAATAACACAAGGACAAAAATGTTCCTCTTAAATCAAATTCTATTTTTTTTTTGAAATACAACAAAATAAATTCTATAAAATAAGAGCAAAATATTTAAATATAAGGTGGGCAGAATATTTTCATTTGCTGAGTATTTGGTATATTTTAGACAAATTCCAAAAAATACACGCATTCAAGTTACCAATTAAATACAGTATTTACTGATGTTCACCATCAACTCCTAAAGAATTACAGTTTTACTGTCTTAAGTTGCAACATAACTAACCAGCCGGTTTCTTATGGTACAACCCCCACTTTCTGCCTATTCTCTATAGAAGGGGACGTCTCAGACGTTGCGGCCCAGGATCAGTGCATTTTGCTGGGCCGCAGAGTGGACCAGCCCGGTAAGCTCCATGGAAGAAGCGGTCAGTTATCTTGTCTAAGACTAGGCTCAACCAAAAAGAAAGAGACACAAACCACACAGCATAGTTCCTACCAAGTAGCCTGGCAGAACAAAACTGATGCATACATGTGGTTTTTCTTTTTCTCAAAATTCCTATAGATGAAAAACTAAGCCGTCTATCCCACCGAAAACTGAATGCTGAATGTGAAGTTGGAGGATTATACTAATGATGTGCAATTGAAAAGCCACTTATTCTTACATCGGTTCAAAATGCCACCCTCAGTATACGAGGGGTAGATGACAGTAAAAAAAAAGAGCCAAAATGAAGTGTCCCCTTGTAACTGTGGATAAAGAGGACACCTGTCTTGGTATGACCAGATATCTTCCCCCCACTGCAATGCTATTCTGGTGAGAAGCCATGCTAAATGTTACAGCATATAACCTAGAGCTTCGGAAAGGACTGAATGAATTACCAAAACAAAAAAATAGAGAAAGGCAATGATAGTTCCAGAACACTGTTCCATCACCGTTTTTCCCCCCACATCAACCAAAACACCGTAAAAGTTCACCCAACCATTCCACATCTCACACTAAAACCAACCCCAGCTCGTGAGTTGATTTGGCATGGGTTCAAAGGTTACCAAGGAGCTTAATAACAATATAATTATAATAATGATGATCTCCTCCAAGGTGATTCACCGGTAACCGTCCGATGGCAGACCAAATCTCACTGGTGAGCATGGGTGATAAAACAAAAGAGTTTGTTTCGTGTTTTTTTTTTTTTTTTTTTACGTCATCCACTTTGTATCTGTCTCTCTCTCCCAACAGCAAAACTTAACAATGTCACGCTATTGGGCGGAGGGGGGACTTTCTAACAGTCAAAACATTAACATACTATGTACACCTTGTCGTCTTGTAAACAAGCACGTCACCCTTGTCAGGTAATTTTTTTCTCCTGTTTATTACAACCCCTAACTCCCCCTCTGCAGCCAGACAGCAGCCAGGCCCCAGTCTGCAGGGCAGTAGGACCCAGGGGAGAGCGCCCGCCCCCCAGGTAGGCGGCACCGTAGAAGGCTGAAGGGGGAGAGACACACAGGGGAAGGAGGCCCGGGGAGGAGCCGAGAAGCCTGGCCCCTGCCCTGCCCTGGAGGCCCCAGAGAGAGAGTGTCCCGAATCAGGAGCTCGGTCAGTTGACTGGAGGACTGCAGGGGGAGAGATCAGGATGATGGAGGCACAGCAAAGAGCCGGTATTACTCCTTAGGCAGGGGTGGGGCGGAGGAGACCTCCTCAGTGCTCTCCCAGTTGTCTTGTGCTCGTGGCCCTGTGGTAGAGGACAGGCCAGGGGCGGGGTCGGGTTCTTGGGTGGAGGAAGGGCCAGGGCCTGGGGTAGAAGGACCGGGGGCGGGGCCTGGGGTAGAGGAAGGACCAGAGGCGGGGCCTGGAGTAATAGAGGAACCGGGGGCGGGCCCTGGTGCAGTGGTGGGACCTGGGGTAAATGAGGGGCCGGGGGCGGGGCCAGCGTTAGAGCCGAGGGTAGAAGGGCCCGGGCGCTGGGGGTTGTTCATGTGCTGGGCAGCAGGGCCTGTGTACGGCTGCCCGTGGGGGTGGTTGTTCTGTCGGGGGAACAAAAGAACATTTCACTGTAACAACTGACATGTGGTAGAATTACACAACAGATCCGCCGTAAGAGCAGAAAGTCCCAAGGTAAAGCTGCTTCTACAGTGGTGTGTACCTGCTGAAACTTAGTCGTTGTTCCAGGAGATGAGTGTGGGTAGGGGGAGGTGTCCTCAGCGGTGGAGGTGTCCTGCTCCTCAGTGGCTTCCTGGTCATCAGGCTCCTGGGAAATGGAGTCCGGCAATGAATGTATTTTCAACCTAACACACAACCTGTTCACGCACAGCTCAAATCTATGGACACCGGAAAAGAGGAAAACGGGCCAATATCCCTTTGCATTAGAACCGCGTCTTTTTTTAGCCCTTTTCTCTCTGAATGAGATGAAAGTGGCACACGCTGTGTAGGAGTGTGTGACAGCCAGAGATGTTCTCAAACCAGGCAGAGATAAGAGACTTCGTAACGTAAGTGGGCGTTTTAATCCCCGCCAGCGCGCTCGTCAACCGCGTGGTGGGAGACACGCTTCCCAATAAGCTCATGTTTCCATTGAACATCCTGGAGATCGGGGCCAGGGTGGTTCTTAAGTTAATGTGGGGCCAATTCACTGGGGTGAATGCTCAACGACGAACGAACCAACGAATCCTCAGATACGACAATAAATACATGATAATATCGCTCCTTTCAGAGAGTTTCAGACTGTTCGATGGCAGTTGTGTCGGCGTTGTCTTTGAAGACCGCCATCTCAGGACTGAGATTCACCTTATGTAGACGAACACCTGGATCCCATTTACCTGACTGACCAAACAAACAGTTTAAAACTACTCAAACACTGAAGTTAGCTAAAGTACTGTATGACCAAATGCCGATCAATAGCAGGCACGCACGCACACAAATCACTTAAACGCACACAGGAAGTAGACCACACGTCATCAACGGTGGTCTAGAGCTTTCGATCGGTTGAGCCATGCGGCCGGTCACAACGAAGTTTGATCTTGCTTTGGGGGGGGGGGAGAACAAACAGCTCTGACTGGAGGCCAAATGTTTAATCAAGACTGAGGAACAATTCAACATGTTTAACCAGAAAGGCTTGGCTGCATTCGTTAACCAACACTGGTACTGGACTGGAAACTGCTTGATGCTGGTTCAACATAACAACCAACATGTTACTCTCACGGCTAGGCCACCCTCAGCTCCAGTCTCTGGCCACACAGCCTGGGAGACTGGAGTTTACTGCTTTTTCAGCCACATGAAACTGAGAAAGGATGAAAGTCATCACTGGATGTTTCCCAAAAGTCGTGTCAGTTGAAATGCTTGGACTAACTATCAACAGAAAAGCAGGAACTTAGGATCAGCTCGTCACCATTGTCCGTTTGTCAATAACAATGTGAATTCTCCAACAACTGGCAGATTTGCTAGCTAGCTGGCTAGCTAAGTGGCTGGCTGGCCTTTGCGGAGGGAGGGGTGTGTGTGTGAGGGCTTACAGTGTGTTGCAGCTGTCCTGTCCCTTCCCCTGGCAAAAGCTGATGTGGCGAAGTCAATTTCCGCACAGCAGCGTCTTCTTCAGACACTGCCTCACCATGCTTCGTTAGGTGACACTAGTTTTGAGTGGCAAAACACACAGGTATCAATGTACGATGCTTACATTTGCTTTTAAATAGCATGCATCTTTTATTTGCTATAATATCGCAATTTATGATCAATCAAGCGAAACATATTTTTTTTTGTCAATAACTAGATAATAACAAACAAAAAAAGTGGCAAATTTAACACCGCCCACCTGGTAACGAATGCTGTATTCGTCATTATCAACACGTGCTGGAGACCATATAAATTCTCTATGTTTCCCGAAAACTCAGTAGTAGAACTGCCAAAACCTCAAACCGAAACATTGACTAACATCCCTCTGCCCTACCTGGTACCAGCGCAGCATTGCACCCCTTTTGGCTTCATGACCCATCTACTGTGTGTGTGTGTGTGTGTATTGTTTGGTGTGAGCATTACCTCCTCGGGGCAGAGTTCGCAGGCTTTGGCCAGGGTCATGCGGGCAGAATGTGAGCGCTCCAGGAAGTATCCGTTGGAGGTCTCGTTGCTCTGGACGGGAGGGGACCAGTTGTTGTAGGTGTACTGTGGGTTCCCGGTGTAAGGCCTTCGCTCCAGCTCGTCACCCAGCCACTCCACCGCCCACGTCCACTTACGCTTCAGGTCCCCGTTACTCTGCGCCAAAGACAAACACACAACGTGCTGTTACTGTAGGTGCTTATTAGTTACTTTGGATACTAACAATATTGGATTTCTTCATTATTTCTGTGAACGGTGCAGGTTTATTTTGGTGAATTCTCTCTGTACGTCTAATTAATAATCTTTGGTGTCCCTGCTGTACCTGTAGGATCTGGTAGGCGACAGGGCAGTTGCTGAATAGGGCCACCATGCACTTGATACACTGGTACGCCCGTTTCTGGTAGTGGTTCTTAGAGCGCTGGATGGTGTCAAACAGGCCGTCCCTGTCATCTGGTATCCCCTTCAGCACGTTGTGGATCCTATACAGGCCGACAGAACCAGAGAGTGAGACGAGCCGACAGAGCGAGACAGTGACAGAGACAGAAAAGAAACAGGTCAAAAAAGAAAGATAATACAAAAAGAGAGCGACTAGAAGTGACGGACACAGCAGATGTAACACGACTTAATCCCACCCAGAGCCTCCTGTATATCTAACAATACATAAATGCCCACACATTTTAAAATGCCTGAATAGTGGACCCAGCTACACTATTCAGACTGAAGCACACAACCTCCTGCTCCCAGGCTGCGAGTCAAACTACCTGTGGGTCTGCCAGGAGTCCTCGATGAGCAGGATCTGCAGGAGCAGGTCCAGGTACGGCCTCAGTTCATAGGTATACGAGTACGCCACCTGGGGGATAACCAAACACACACTATCACTAAGATCTAACACACGTCCTGTCAACACAACATGGTATATGAGTACGCCACCTGGGGGATAACCAAACACACACTATCACTAAGATCTAACACACATCCTGTCAACACAACATGGTATACGAGTACGCCACCTGGGGGATAACCAAACACACACTATCACTAAGATCTAACACACGCCCTGTCAACACAACATGGTATATGAGTACGCCACCTGGGGGATAACCAAACACACACTATCACTAAGATCTAACACACGTCCTGTCAACACAACATGGTATACAAGTATGCCACCTGGGGGATACACACAGTGTGTGTGTCCCCGGTATACCAGTTTTAACCCTTACCTGCCAGAGCAGCTCAGACAGCACCGTAGAGGAGAACTGGGGGTTTTCCCAGCAGCTGAAGCGCAGCAGCTTGACCGTCTCCTCAGAGTTGCTGCAGTCCTCGATGATCTTCTTCACGTAGCTGGTCCTGACGAACAGGATCTCACCCACCAGTTGCTGCACCGGCATCACCGGCGTGGTCTGGTTGGGATCGCCGTACGGGTTGGGGAGAGGCGGGTTACCTGGAGGAAGAGGGCGGGGCATGTAAAATTTAACCAAGCTAACACCTACTGGTCAGAACCACCTCACCTGATCCTTCAGCGGACTCACCGTTAATGGAGGACTGCATACGCGAGGCCACGTCACAGCAGCGCACCAGCTGCGAGACCACGGTGTACAGTTTGCCCAGCTCGGCGTACTGGTACTTGATGGGGGGCCCGGGGCCCTCGTCTAGAGCCACCAGCATGAAGGTGGCCGGAACGCTCAGCTTCAACAGCTGGGTCTTCTCCGCCAGCCCTGAAGACGACAGCAGGTGTGAGAAGAACCCAAGGGGAGATGGGAAGTATTAAGGACTCTTGGAGGGTTTGTGAGAACGCGCGTCTGTTCTTACCCAGGTTGGCGTACATGACAAACAGGTTGAAGTACTGCTGTAGGTGTCTCCCGTGCTCTGACACCTCCCTCCTGAGCAGGTTCAACACGGCCCTCAACAGGTGGTCGCTCAAACTCAGGTTATCACACGCCTGATGGATAAAAAAAATAAAAAATAAATGTTTGCTTCGCTAAAGACAAAAGCATTTACAACTGCAACTGTATGGAGCCACTTATTATGGAGAAGCAGAACCCCTCACCTGTGGTTGGGTGGAGGCTCCAGCGGGGGAGGATGTGGGGGAGGGGCAGGGGCCGTCTTGCAGGGAGAAGTGTGCGATGAAGACGATGAGTTTGGCGAACGCGCCCCGGACCTCGGCGCTGGGGCACTCCAGCAGGTACTCGGAAAAGCGGTTGACGTAGGCAAACAGGACATTGTGTGCAAACCAGTAGCGTACATTCTTACTGTGTCTAAGCAGGATGCACAGAGCATCATACCTGTGACAGGGGAAGAGATCCACAGGTATATATAATACAGGAAGGAGAATGTAGATGAGATCCACAGGTATATATAATACAGGAAGGAGAATGTAGATGAGATCCACAGGTATATATAATACAGGAAGGAGAATGTAGATGAGATCCACAGGTATATATAATACAGGAAGGAGAATGTAGATGAGATCCACAGGTATATATAATACAGGAAGGAGAATGTAGATGAGATCCACAGGTATATATAATACAGGAAGGAGAATGTAGATGAGATCCACAGGTATATATAATACAGGAAGGAGAATGTAGATGAGATCCACAGGTATATATAATACAGGAAGGAGAATGTAGATGAGATCCACAGGTATATATAATACAGGAAGGAGAATGTAGATGAGATCCACAGGTATATATAATACAGGAAGGAGAATGTAGATGAGATCCACAGGTATATATAATACAGGAAGGAGAATGTAGATGAGATCCACAGGTATATATAATACAGGAAGGAGAATGTAGATGAGATCCACAGGTATATATAATACAGGAAGGAGAATGTAGATGAGATCCACAGGTATATATAATACAGGAAGGAGAATGTAGATGAGATCCACAGGTATATATAATACAGGAAGGAGAATGTAGATGAGATACACAGGTATATATAATACAGGAAGGAGAATGTAGATGAGATCCACAGGTATATATAATACAGGAAGGAGAATGTAGATGAGATCCACAGGTATATATAATACAGGAAGGAGAATGTAGATGAGATCCACAGGTATATATAATACAGGAAGGAGAATGTAGATGAGATCCACAGGTATATATAATACAGGAAGGAGAATGTAGATGAGATCCACAGGTATATATAATACAGGAAGGAGAATGTAGATGAGATCCACAGGTATATATAATACAGGAAGGAGAATGTAGATGAGATCCACAGGTATATATAATACAGGAAGGAGAATGTAGATGAGATCCACAGGTATATATAATACAGGAAGGAGAATGTAGATGAGATCCACAGGTATATATAATACAGGAAGGATAATGTAGATGAGATCCACAGGTATATATAATACAGGAAGGAGAATGTAGATGAGATCCACAGGTATATATAATACAGGAAGGAGAATGTAGATGAGATCCACAGGTATATATAATACAGGAAGGAGAGGAGGATGTAGAGGAGAGAGGGAAACACAGGTATATATACTGAACAATACAGACCACTGTGGTTAACCACTGAATAATACAGACCACCGAGGTTAACCACTGAACAATACAGACCACCGAGGTTAACCACTGAACAATACAGACCACCGAGGTTAACCACTGAACAATACAGACCACTGAGGTTAACCACTGAACAATACAGACCACTGAGGTTAACCACTGAACAATACAGACCACTGAGGTTAACCACTGAACAATATAGACCACTGAGGTTAACCACTGAACACCTCTCCAAGTTGAAAGGTCCGTCAGACTGTACTCACCAGTCACTGGCAGGCCCCCTCACCACTTTCTTGGTGTGGAACCCGGTGCTAAAAAGGAACCTTGCAGCCAGCTGAACACTGATCATGGCAGTCTCCTCTGCTTCTGCCAGTAGATGGTCTTGTCCTGATTCAAACACACAACAATACAATGTTCCATACCAAAGTCTGAAGCAAACCAATTGGAACCAATTGGCATCGGTTTCTGCTGAAAAGGTTCAACGAACGGTTCATACTTATATAGTGAATATTAATGAAACGCTTCATGAAATACTGAATAAACTGTCTGCAATTAAGGAATGAGTTATTTAATCTCCGACAATGTGTCAGTAACATGAGCAGAAAAAAACGTAAGACATTTCCTGCCTAGTCCAGTTTGCACCCACCCACACACACACACACAGAGGAGTTTCATCCCATCCAACTGCGTTTACATTGATGACCAGCCCTACAGTATTAAGTTAGTTTCCATGTGTCCTGATGGATTGTAGACACAGTAAACACCCTGGCTGGCTGCATTAATATTGTATTGGCTCATAATAACATCAGCCAATGTTATGTTCAGCTCTGCCATCCAATACTGGTGGTGAATTTTGTAGCATTAAGCTAGCAGCATCACTGAGGAGAGCGCTACTAGCTTGACTAAAAAGCTAGCGTCATCCCCAAAAGAGAGTGTCTGAGATATTAACAGCGCACACATTGAAAAGCCCATTAAAAACATCATGAAAAAACAATGTCCGTCTTGGGGTTTCAGTATGAACACCTGCCTTAAGACCTTCTCTATAACACGTGTGTGTGTATATGTGTGTGTGTGTGTGTGTATGTGTGCGTGCGCGCGCGCGGTTCTCCCCACGTACCTGGCGGAGGATTCAAATAGACGCTGTTACAGGTCAGCAGTTTCTTAACGAACTGGAAGTACTCCAGGCTATACTGCATACGGTTGTGCATAAACTGCACGTTCTGCTTGCGTACGCTGCACTCGATCACGCCGGGCATCTTGACCTGCGCCGGGGGCTTGTCGTTGGACGTGGACAGGATGGTCAGCTCCTGGATGTACTTCACCAGCTCGCTGTCCTTGTCGGGCGAGTCCATGCGCTCGTAGAACAGGATGTAGGCGTTCCACCAGCGCTTCTGGCGCCGGTACGACATCCTCTTCATCATGTGGTCGAACACCTCGCCCATGTACTCTCCCCCGAAGCACTGGTTCTTCATCTCCTCTTCGTCGTCCATCTTGCACTCCGTCACGTCGCCGTCGTCGAACTTGTACCAGCGGTTGCGTTCGCCGTCCACACCGCCCACGTTCCGTTGTGTGATGTAGGAGTAGTAGTGTCCGCCGCTGGCCTGGCCGGAGTGGACCAGCACCCCAACCAGACGGTACTTGGAGCTGCCAGGAGGCTCTGGTTCGGAGGGCTCATTCTGCTGGATCACCTGGTACCGGACAGCATATGGACAACCCGGTTATTACACAAGCAATACAGTGTATTTAGGGCTACGAGTTGATATGGATAAAGAAGGATCTACAGAAGATCAGCATCAGTTCTGTAGAACTAGACAAAAGCCCGAAACACGGCTGCGTATTTGCTGAATATATTACTGACAACGTGTCCACTGACAACAATAATGTGTGGGTTGACGAGAAAAAAAAAAATTAAATCAATTTTAGAATCAGGCCGTAAAAAGTAAAGGGTTCTGAATACTTTTGGACCCAAACTGCGTCCTGTATTGCTTTTCTTTGAATCAGCTCTATACCGCAAATGCATGAGTGGGAGAAACATATTTTAATTGTTTAACCACACAGCCCCAGTTTTAAAGTCTGACCATCGGACTCTATCCTCAGACAAGTGATTTCTCCCCGATATGGTCCAATCTGAATTAATCTACACAAACAAATTCTAACATTCAGACAGACCGCAAACGAGAACAGCCAGTGCAGCGCGGGGAACACCCCTAACCTGGTTCTCCGGGTTGACGTCGTCCCCCTCCAGCTTTGCCACCCCGGCCACAGTGTACGGCTCCATGTCCAGCTCCCGGGGGAACTCGAAGTAGTCGTTGAACTTGATGGCGCACTCCCTCTCCCAGTCGTAGTCAAACCTCTTCAGCTGGATGGCCAGCACCGGGGGAAGCTTCTTGATCAGCAGCCGCTTCACCGTGTCCACCTGGAGGAAGCGGTGAAAAGGTCGGCATGTTACCGCATCTCAGCCGAGGACCGGCAGCTACGCTAACGCTACCGGATACACCCAGGAACACCTGCAGGAAGCTTCTGAGGAGCCAGGTTGGGGGTGATTAGGGTGTCATCATGATACGTGGGCCGGGTGGCATATTTAGCCAGGAAACTGAGTTAACACCTCTACTCATGGTGGTATTGGATATTTAGTGAATACAGAGGGTCAGGACACCCGTTCAACTTTCACCATTAGTTCAAGATCCGAAGGAAAACCTACCATCAACAGAATAAACAAACAGCCAAAGGCTGAAAATTTTACAGAATAAGGAAATCATCTTTTAACATCCCACACATAGCTCTGATAAGTGGCAGATATCAGATACAGCAGATGTGTCTAACCTTCTTGTTACACTTCTCACAGTGGCAGATATCAGATACAGCAGATGTGTCTAACCTTCTTGTTACACTTCTCACAGTGGCAGATATCAGATACAGCAGATGTGTCTAACCTTCTTGTTACACTTCTCACAGTGGCAGATATCAGATACAGCAGACGTGTCTAACCTTCTTGTTACACTTCTCACAGTGGCAGATATCAGATACAGCAGATGTGTCTAACCTTCTTGTTACACTTCTCACAGTGGCAGATATCAGATACAGCAGATGTGTCTAACCTTCTTGTTACACTTCTCACAGTGGCAGATATCAGATATAGATATCTAACCTTCTTGACACTTCTCACAGTGGCAGATATCAGATACAGCAGATGTGTCTAACCTTCTTGTTACACTTCTCACAGTGGCAGATATCAGATACAGCTAGGGGTGTGCGATGTGTCTAACCTGTTACACTTCTCACAGTGGCAGATATCAGATACAGCAGATGTGTCTAACCTCGTTACACTTCTCACAGTGGCAGATATCAGATTAAAATGTCAGATATCAGATACAGCAGATTCAACTTTTCTCACAGTGGCAGATATAGATACAGCTAGAATCGTGGACGCTCCACGATTCACTTTTTCGGAAATATCCAGTGCACGTTCAATTAGATGCAGATCTATGGCGTTTTTCAGCTACGTATCAACATGCAATGCGCGGTGCGCTAGATGTCAGCGTGTTAACACTAGAAGCGCCAACAGCCCATGCCCGCGGGCGTTGCAGTTAGTAATTAAAATAAATATATAATGTTGAAAAGCTACAGCCTCGTTCTTCCATGACTTTTCCTAAATACGTGCATTTTACCTTGTCCCGTTTTCAGAAACTGGATGCGTTTTGGTCTGATCTCGTTTTGGTCCGATCTATATTGGACACCGTTTTGGTCTGGTCTATATGAAACTGGATCCGTTTTGGTCTGGTCTATATAAAACTGGATGCGTTTTGGTCTGGTCTACATGAAACTTGACGCGTTTTGGTCTGGTCTACATGAAACTTGACGCGTTTTGGTCCGATCTATATGAAACTGGATATATGTAACCGATTAATTTGCTGCGGTCTCATGTGCACTCATAACATCACTAATGAACACTCTGCGCAGTGCAACCGGTTAGTATGCGTGTCCTGCTCAGGCAGACAAAAGCTGCGAGATATACATAGATAATAGATTGATTGGCTTGGTTGAATTTGAATGAACTAGAAAAAGAGGTAGGCCTACGTTTATAAAGAAATATATGTTTTACTAAATAAACAGAACGAAAATATAAAACGAAATTGATTAATGTATCTACCGGGTAACAGCAGAATATACCCGACCGTGACCAATATACAAACTGTGTTGTAAAATACGTGTTTCATTGTCTATAGTGCCTTAGTTACTGGGCTGTAATTACTATAATACATTTTACAAATGTAAATGATCAAATTATACACTGTAGCCTAATGTTTTTATTTCAACAGTCTGTGTTGCAATATATACGGCCAATCATGCGCAAATCATTTGATTGCGCGTCGCTTGTGATCTAAAATGTTTTAGCATTTATTACATCAAAATAGGACATACAGTTTGATTGATTTTAATTTATTCGATCTTTAGAAATTTAAATATCATAGCCTGTGCATTTTAAAATCATGGTTTTAATTTTGTATTGTATGGCTACATAAGACAATAAATAGGCTACATACTATTTTAGTAAAATGTTTTACTGCATAATTCACAATTCATTTAATTCAGGATGATAACACAGTAGATCATCTGATGCTGTAGATGGATGGCAGGTTACACAGTGAATGGATGGTGAAGCTGCGGATGAGAATGAAGGTGCTTCTTTGCACCATTGCACTTCCTTTAAATATACACGTGATTAAAATATGCTACTTGAATTTTTTTTTTTCCTTTTATGTTTTGTTACCTTGTAACGCTATATTCTTTAAATGGAGATATAATTTGCTTGTATTGCAGCTCAGTAATTAGCAAAATAGTCTTAAAAAGCAACATGAAAAAGAATCGTGATAAAATCGTGAATCTTGATTTTTCCTGAAAAAATCGTGATATGATATTTTTCCCATATCGCCCACCCCTAGATACAGCAGACGTGTCTAACCTTCTTGTTGCACTTCTCACAGTGGCAGATATCAGATACAGCAGATGTGTCTAACCTTCTTGTTACACTTCTCACAGTGGCAGATATCAGATATAGCAGATGTGTCTAACCTTCTTGTTGCACTTCTCACAGTGGCAGATATCAGATATAGCAGACGTGTCTAACCTTCTTGTTGCACTTCTCACAGTGATAGGCGTTAGCGCCCTCCAGCAGGTCTCCTTTGACATACTGCTCCATAGAGTCCAATAGGTTCTGGTGGTTCCTGATGTCCACGTTTAGTGTGGTAAACGACTCCTCACACTCATACCTGCAGGAAGTGCACACACACACGCGCGCACGCACGCACGCAAATGTCCACCCAAGTTACCACCAGACTGTTACATTCAAACATGAAACTCCAACAAAAACACACTAATAGATTTTCTTTTTTGTCCATTTTGTCTCTTCACCTGATCTCAAGTTTACCATTTTCACGGCAACCTTTTTTTGCCAGGATACAGAGTGATTTAACATCCGTTTCTATGACAGCGTTTCACCTCCGTTTCTATGACAGCGTTTTTACCTATGTGGGCAGCCCTGACAGATCTTCTGGTCGGCGAAGGATCCCCCGAGCACCTTGCTAAGCATGGCCGGGTGACCGAGAGCTTTCAGAGCCTCATCCAGACTGTCCACCAGAGAGTTGAAGAACTCCAGGGCATCGTGCTGTTCCCGCAGATTCACCGGCTCGCCCCATAACCTACCGGGACGGACAGAGAGGAATTCAGGACGACAGGTGAGGAGCAACGACTTCCGGCATCACACAACTAGTTACACGGTATAGGGCCAAAAGAAACCGGCGTGGTATTTGAACACCTTTTACACGCCGGCACTTCATCGATCGGGTTCACATGAATTCGCCTCCCTTTTCCCAGTTTCACGCTGCACTGACCTGAACTGTTTCCAGAAGCCTCGGGGCACGTAGTACTGCAGCCTGGAGGAGGCCAGGTGGCCGAAGATGACCTGCAGGTGACGCAGAACCCCAATGTTGTACTCCTTCCTGTCCTCCGACTTGGTGAGCGACGGCTTGTCTTCAAACTGGGGGTGGTAACTGAACACCTCGTCCCTGGGGTCCACATTACTCTGGGTAAAGGGGAACACGGGGTGGGTCAAACTGGGGTAACTGAACATCTCGTCCCTGGGGTCCACATTACTCTGGTTAAAGGGAACACGGATAGCAGTTTGTTACTGCTCTACACTGCTGCATTGACATGTTTCCATTGAGGAGCTGCTCTGATATTAGGAAACTAATCTCAGACTGACCAATAAATAAACCCCACCCAAGTCAACCTCGTTTCTCTGGTCACTCCCACGATACCTCGTTCTCCTGCTTCTCGTCGCCAGACATCTCGTCGTCCACGTCGGTGCCGGTGCCCTCGATGGCCAGGATGCCGTTCCGGATGGGAGGGATCATGTAGAGCTGCTGGATCACAGAGTTCATGTAGCAGGTGGCACCGGCGTTCTTCAGACCCACAAAGCCTTTGGTTGGTCGCGGCCCCACTGGGGGGAGGTACTCCCACTCTGTCAGAGCCTCGCAACCTGAGGGGGGGAGACACGGAGGATTCAGGCAGTGAGTCAACTGGCAAAAGGCAAAGCAGTGGGTCAACAGACGAGGAGCAAAACTGCGTGTCAACCAGCGAGGAGCCAACAAGTGAGTCAACAGACGAGGAGCCAACCAGTGAGTCAACAGACGAGGAGCCAACCAGTGAGTCAACAGACGAGGAGCCAACCAGTGAGTCAACAGACGAGGAGCCAACCAGTGAGTCAACCGGGAAAAAGGCAAACCAGTGAATCAACTGTTGAGAAGCCAACCAGTGAGCCAACCAGCGAGTGAGTCATACCCAGGTAGTACATGTCCGTGAGAGTGTCCACGATCTGCTTGAGGTTTCGGACACATCCGACCGCCAGCGCCACCAGGAGCTCGAAGCCGGCGTTGATGGAGGCGGGGCTGCTGCAGACGGGGATGGCCTGCTCTGTTGGGAACTCCCCCGTCTTCATGTACTGCAGGTAGACGTTCGACGCCGGGAAGATGAAGTCATCTATCAACTCCTAGAGATGGGAACTTCGTTTTTACATCTAGATTGATTACTGTGTAGGCCTCTGGCAGGCCACATCTAGTTTAATGAAGGACCAGACCAGACCAATAAGCCAATTGTAAATGGCCACCAGCCTACCTTGATGAGGTTGGCCCCTCCCTTCTCACAGCCAATGTAGTACTTCTTCTCTGGTGTCTGGAAGGCGAGCAGCTCCTTAGTGACCCCGATGTGGCCCTCCAGGATGGTCTCCTCCACGCCCGTCTCCCCCGTCCTCCTCACCTCATCCTGGGTCACACGGACACACGTCATCACAACCACGGTCATCACAACCACAATCCAATTCAACGGGCGGCCGGACAGCACAGAGCAAAACGCGACAGACCGACAAAAGAGCTCTTAGTTTATAATAATTTCGCTCCGTTCTCAGCACTGCTCAGGAACTAGAACCGTATCCGCGAGCTGTAATGAAGTACAGGAACCGGAACCTTATCCGCGAACTGTAATGTAGTACAGGAACCGGAACCTTATCCGCGAGCTCTAATGTAGTACAGGAACCGGAACCTTATCCGCGAGCTGTAATGTAGTACAGGAACCGGAACCGTATCCGCGAGCTGTAATGTAGTACAGGAACCGGAACCGTATCCGCGAGCTGTAATGTAGTACAGGAACCGGAACCGTATCCGCGAGCTGTAATGTAGTACAGGAACCGGAACCGTATCCGCGAGCTGTAATGTAGTACAGGAACCGGAACCTTATCCGCGAGCTGTAATGTAGTACAGGAACCGGAACAGCAAGCTGTAATGAAGTACAGGGACCGGAACCGTATCCGCGAGCTGTAATGTAGTACAGGAACCGGAACCTTATCCGCGAGCTGTAATGGATACAGGGAGAGCGGAGACACAACGCCATGGTCTTACCCGAATCCTCTTGAGCCAGTCGATCTCATTGTTGAGCAGCACCTCGGCGTTGGGCAGGTTAATGTTGCTGTTGTAGGCGTAGTTCAGCAGATACCGGAGGAGGGTGAAGTAGTCCCCAGCCTGCTGGGCTCGTTCCCTGGCTGTGCTCTGGAACACACACATGCAATTATTGACCTGGCAAGGCTCAGTAGAATAGATGGAACGGAATTATAGTTTCATCTCAGTAGGGGTATCACATAAATAAAGAAACCCATGGTTTGTCTGCAGAGACAAAAGCCAAATCAGTCACCCCGGGTACCATTCTAAAGAAAAGTATACACTTCTAATAGCATTTGGATACATTTAGCACCTTTAAACACTTGTTAAGGACCTAAGGTTTCAGCGTATTGGAACAGATGCAGTAGAGGCTCATTTGGACGCTGCACAAACAATGGCTACAGTAGCAATGTGGGAAACCCCCATAATGAAAGGTGCTGCTACATACCCCGAGCACAGTGAAGAGGAGGGTGATGAAGAAGAGGAGCGGCCTGTGGCCCATGCAGCACCTAGTGGCCATGAGGAAGAACTGCTCCTGGGCCATCTGACGAACTGACCTGGGGACAGATCAGAGACCGTTAAACCACAGAAAAACAAACGTATCAAACCACCAACTGACCACACATAGTCCTCCATATTGCTACGCCAGAGGCTCTCACCCTTTTGGGACTAACGCACCCCCCCCCACCCCAAGCCGTTCTCATCATGAATTAAATTAGTTGAAATGAAGGGATGAAGTAGTTTTACGGCGGCGTCAGACAGCTGAAGATATTCACACACTCAACCAAACCGAAGGCAGAGAGCAAAAGCTATAGAGGTGTCGCGATCTGGCGTCGCTTGTTAATTCAACTAACTGAAAGGTCTATTCCTGGACAACTGAAGGGATCTCTGACCCAACCAAATTAACTTCAGTCCTCACTGAAATACACCGAAATGTTGAGCGATTGTGTCAGAGGAGAGATATTAATCCCCGTCTCTTGCACAGTCAGCGAAGTTAGGAAACATGTCGACAATTTCATTAATCAGCCGCTCACGCCAAAGATCCATTTGCCAACAAATGCACTGACTTCTGAACCCAGTCTGCAGTGTGACAGTGAGTAATAAGCGGATGACAAGCGATCGATCCGTAACCCCACACACACACACACACACACACACACACACACACACACACACACACACACACACACACACACACACACACACACACACACACACACACACACACACACACACACACACACACACACACACACACACACACACACACACACACACACACACACACACACACACACACACACACACACACACACACACACACACACACACACACACACACACACACACACACACACACACACACACACACACACACACACACACACACACACACACACACACACACACACACACACACACACACACACACGGGGGGGGTACACACTTGCTGTGGCAGTGCAGTAGCAAGTCGATGATGAAGGTCTGCCACGCCTTCTCCTTGCTGAGCGTGTCCAGAGCGGTGGGCAGCAGAGCGAAGCACAGGGTCATGACCTCTAGGGCCTCACAACAAACCTGCTCATCCTCACCGTCCGGCTCTTTACTTGCATTCGTCTGTGGATGGAGAGAACAGACACACGCCTGTGTGAGTTTACGTTACACCAGTCACGACACGCCAATATACTTCTTAAAAATTGACAAACATTTTAACGTTACTTTTCCATGGCCAGAAATGACCAGTACAGTCCCTTCGAAAACAATACGACAATGGGCCAACAGACACTGTAAACAACGTAGACAAATAGCATCCATTCACTTCCTGACCTCCATATATATATATATCTTTCTCTAGATTTCCACGTTGGTACAAAACCCTGAAGCAGATGAGCCATAATTCAACCAGCTGACCACCGAGCCATAAGCAGTCGTACGTACCTTTTCGTAGATCTTACTGATGTCTTCGTTGGAGCTGAAGACCAGCTGGATGGTGCCACAGCCCGATGCCCACACTATCTTCTGAACCGCCCGGATCACACAGATATCTGGGATGTACTTAGAAGCCTGGAAAAAGTTCTGGAAGACAGAACGCAAGAAGATGGGTGAGCAAATTAGAGGGGGGGACAGTACAGTGAAATGGAGACGTTACACCAACCCGTCTCCTCCCCTTGGCCACTCGGGCCCCGTCATGTGTTTGACGTCACGTTCTAGCCCTGACGCTCCTCAGTTCCTCACCTCGTCAGAGATCTGCTGTGCCAGCCGTATGGCCACGTTACGGAGCATGCACTCTGATGCAGGGTTGGGGATGTTCTGCAGGGCACTCTGGAGAACTAGTGCCTGGTCGTGAGTGGCCTGGTTGATCTACAGGAAGGCAGAACATAAGCATCACCTCAGCCACCTCTAGTGTTATCCCATAACACGAATAGCAGTTTATAGTTCCAGTGCTCGTGCCTGTGAACATGATTAAGCACAGCCAGATATCGTGACTAACCGGTGAGACGGGTTTGGTCCCCTCAGCGTTGGGCTGGCATGCCTCGGCAACAGCCTTGACGTGTCCGAACCCTACAGCCGTGAGCAGCAGCTTGGCGATCTTCAGCGCGTTGAGGTACGCCCCCCGCCGCGTCTCCATGTCGGCAGACGGCAGAAAGTTGTTCCGCGCCAGCATGCTCAGCACCAGAGGCAGCCCTCCGCTCTTCAGGAAGTTGTACTGGAAGTCACTAGCGTCCTCTCCCAGCGTGCCGCTGGCAGGCATGAGCAGGGCATACACCACCTGACCAGTAGGGGGAGACAAAACGTCACGTCCAGTGGAACGGGTCAACAGAAAACACGGCAGACAACAGCAGGGTAACGACGAGGACGACAAGCAGCCACGCACACAGAAACAAACACACAAAGAAACAAAGAAACACACAAACAAACACACCTCTATGAGGTAAAGGACTTGTGATGGCGAGGGGCAGAAGAAGCGCGAGTCCAGCGTGGGACTGAGGCTGTTCTCTCCCAGCTTGGCGTGGTCCAGACACACAGCTCGCAGGCTCTCCACTGTGCTGTTATCTGAACACACGATCAGCAGGCGTCAAGTCCCATACAGATGCCACATATCTCGCTTAGAGAAAGGAAACGGCATTGTCGTGAGAACCCAAAGTCCACCTGGGGGAACCGTGACATACCTGGGGGCATGAGTTTCATGAGAACCCGGGCTCCGTCCCTCAGCAGAGGCATGTTGAGGCTACAGCCCAGGTCGGCAACCTGCCACAGGAACGAGACGTAGCGCAGGTGTAGAGACATGATCTGGAGGACAGACTGGAGTTAGCTTTGCTTCACAATTTGGCAGTCAATAAATTAAGAGCTGCAACCTCTGACCAGAAAGGATTGGAAATGTTCAACGTGATCTCCACTAGTTAACTCTTGTAGCTAGCTAAATTTGCTACTAACTTGTTGCATGCGTGAACAAATAACGCAGTTGGCAATGCCGTTTTGACTAGTTCAAGTAGAAAAAACATATTTTGGCTCAAATGACGAGGTAACCTAGTTTGCTAATATACTGTTGTAATGTAGGGTATGACCCGGCTGTTTAAAAGCACTTCAGTGTCCTTAAAGCCTCTTGCCGTTTTGGAATGTCCCTGAATTGGGCAATTTGTTCTGAAGATACAGGATAAGCGGAGGCCTGTGTGACTGCAGACGCTTGGATAATGACCATGGGGTCATCAGGGTCCGGTTACTGCTGTCCATCAGCCCACACTGAGAGCTGCCATCGCCCATTTGGCTACATTCTATTCTTGCCACCTGCCCTTCTTCGATACACAAACCCAGGCTGTGCTATTCAGTAGGGGCGTCTGCCTGCTATAGCTGGAATTAATAAAGAGCTGGGGATGCCAGAACGTTCTTACAAATCAAACGCGTGTCTGACCTATGCGTATGAGAGGTGATGTTTGGGGGTCACTCACCACTCCAGGGAGGCAGCTCTCCACCTCGGGGTTGGGTCCGTCGCTGAAGTGGTTGCCGTGGTTACCAGGAGAGCCTGTGGAAGAGTCCGAGGAACTGTCCGGGCTGGAGGGCATGTTGGCACTCACCTGGGTCAGCTTGGCTGTGATCAACTATAGACACAGGGACAGGCACAATTCAAGACATTGAAACATCGATTTAGCGCACTGACACCACCAACGTGTTGGATGAGCTGCAGCAAATTAATCGCACACAAACCACTCACCGCTTTGTCTTTGAGGTTGAGCTGATCAATGAGCTTCCTGTCATCCACGGGGTCGACGACCTCACCGCCGATGAACAGCTCAATCTTGGTGTGCGTGGCGTTGGCCTTGATGCGCGTGAGGATGCCACGGCGGACCGAGCCGATGGTGTCGTTGGTGTGAGACCAGATGTCCAGGTCGTCCACCTGACGCCCCTGGTTGGGGAAACGCACGATCAACGTGATGTGCTTCCCTCGAAACGCCCTGAGAGGAGGGTGAGGTGGTCAGATCAACAAGCTTGAGAGCAACTCCGTGCCAGCCGGTCAGCTCGTCTGTCCGTCTCCTACCTGGACATGGGCAGTATGGTCCTCTCCTCGTGGTAGTCGCTGTCACACTCGTTGATGTATTCCTTGAGCACAGTGAGCACACGGACCATGCGGATGGCCTCCTGACGGGCACAGTTGACGCTGTCCTTGTCCCCGTCCAGGACGCACAGCGTGTCGTACGACGCCTTCAGCCGGTCGAAACACGACTGGATGAAATCCTCGTGGATCTCTACCTGCATATGGGGGGGGCAGTCAGGAGGGGGCGTTCAGGGCGGTCAGAGGAGAGGGGGGTGTTCAGGGAGGAATAATGTGTAATATAGATCTGTGTGTGATGTGTTACAACCCATCTTTTACATATCAGGGGCTAAAACTGCAACCAAGTATTCAGTCTGATAAGATCTCAGACAACAATGCAACTAACATTTCTTCCAGTTTGTGAACATCATTATCTACCAGCAGCGATTGGCATTACAATCCTCCATGTTAATATTTCCAAGGCCAGATGGATGACCTTACAGCTGACCAGCAGTTACTGTCAGCAGATAACCAGGTTACCTGATTGACTTGTAGTTTTGGTCCCAGGTTGGTGTAGATCTCCTTCAGCAGGTCTATGGCTCGACTGGCGATGTCATCGCTCCCTTGAATTACAACCTGGCAGAAGAAAATACCAGACAGAATCAATGGACGCCTCCGGCCTCTCTCTCCCTCCATCAGCCCTGGAGACCACACTGAAGAAAGCCTATGTGGGTGTGTGTGTGGTGACTCATCCAGACATCCAGCTGGGTTGCCATTAGGCACTCAGCTGCAGAATATAAAAGCATCATTAATTATGACCATCGTCCCAGTGCTGGACACATTCTGCACAGTGCATTAACCCGGTCTCAAATACTGTGTGTGTGTGCCAAGTAGCGCATACCAACTAAATCAATAAAAACAGTGAATCTAAGGAGCCATTTTCTTTAGAAGGCATTAAAATGAATTATTCACAACCAGACATTAAACGAGTGAATCATATACGCGCCAAAACAGCCTATGCCGCTCCTGTGAACAGGCCTAGAACCCAAACAGCCTATGCCGCTCCTGTGAACAGGCCTAGAACCCAAACAGCCTATGCCGCTCCTGTGAACAGGCCTAGAACCCAAACAGCCTATGCCGCTCCTTTGAACAGGCCTAGAACCCAAACAGCCTATGCCGCTCCTGTGAACAGGCCTAGAACCCAAACAGCCTATGCCGCTCCTGTGAACAGGCCCAGAACCCAAACAGCCTATGCCGCTCCTGTGAACAGGCCTAGAACCCAAACAGCCTATGCTGCTCCTGTGAACAGGCCCAGAACCCAAACGGCCATGCTGCTCTTGTACGCAAGTAAATTACATATGTCTTTATTATCTGTACTACCCGCGTATGATATCAGTTCTAATGTCAGTTCGGATATCAGTTCGGTTCTAATGTGTTGATAACCAGTTCACAAATACAACAGGGCATCTCAGGGGTTTGTGATATATTGCCAATATACCACGACTAAGCACCGTGTCCAGACACTCAGCTGGACAAATCTGCCAGCCCTAGTAACAGTCCTCCTTCCTAGTTCAGCAGACGTAGCTGTTGAGTTTCGAAGCACCCAGAAGTCTGTCCTCCTGTGATCTAAGAACGACACACTCCACGGTGGGGATTACAGGCCATGTAGGTCACTAGAACAAACAGCCAGGCCACTATCTGTTAACTAGGTCACCTACACACCACAGTCCGCACCTCATTCTCTTTCACCATTTCACTGACCTACCGTCCATACTAGTTACTGAGACAACCCACAGGTTGAGATACACACACTGGCCATCTGGCCTTCTCAGTTAAAACCAAACCTATCGAGATACATACTGGGTAATTGTCTGATGATACGCCATATCAATCGACAAAACAACAATAGCGCTTTTTACTGTTCCGGAAACAATGTCATTTAATAGCTTGTTCTCTAAACAGAATGCTATTATGGTTTCAGCAACTGCGTTCAGCCACTGATATATTGATTTTCTTTTTCTGGCCCTTCCAGGTGCCACAGGAGTCTGTATTCACTCTGCTTTCAATCGTTTATTAGACAAGACCAACTTATTACTGGTTTTAATGCCTAAATAACCCCAATTCTGCAGAGGTAGCTCCAATAGATATATACAACTGCCTGTTATAACAGTGATATGTAGGCTTAATAACTCACCCTCCAGAGGTAGTCCAGTCCTACAGCTATTAATAGATATATACAGCTGTCTGTTATAACAGTGATATGTAGGCTTAATAACTCACCCTCCAGAGGTAGTCCAGTCCTACAGCTATTAATAGATATATACAGCTGTCTGTTATAACAGTGATATGTAGGCTTAATAACTCACCCTCCAGAGGTAGTCCAGTCCTACAGCTATTAATAGATATATACAGCTGTCTGTTATAACAGTGATATGTAGGCTTAATAACTCACCCTCCAGAGGTAGTCCAGTCCTACAGCTATTAATAGATATATACAGCTGTCTGTTATAACAGTGATATGTAGGCTTAATAACTCACCCTCCAGAGGTAGTCCAGTCCTACAGCTATTAATAGATATATACAGCTGTCTGTTATAACAGTGATATGTAGGCTTAATAACTCACCCTCCAGAGGTAGTCCAGTCCTATGAGCTCCAGGTCGTCCATCATGTAGGCCCGGCGTTTGGCCACCAGCTTGCCTTCCCTGCAGTTGACGGCCTTAAAGAACCTCTCAAAGCACTTCATGCCGTTCTCCGTGAGGAGAGAGGGGTCCAGCTGAAGAACATTATTCTCAAAAAAGTCCTTGTTGATGTCTGGGTCCAGGTCCGGTTCGTCGCCCATCAGCTTTGAGTACCTAGAGATTGAGCAACAGCGTGAGGACGACAGAGACAAAGACGACAGAGGCGACAGAGAGAAAGTGAAACAGGTTGGAGCCATATTCACCCTTTCAAGGTGATAACGATATTGACGATGGCAGCGTACCATTTGAAGCAGGCCTCTCGGTCACAGAGGAACACGGCATTTTCGGCCAGGCACTTCCAGATCTGTTTGGCCTGAGGAGCACACAGCCACAGCTGACCGTCTTTCAATAGGAACCTGTGGATAAAAGACACATTATGATCGCACTGCAGCGGCACAGTTAACAGTGTCACTCCCATTCATTGGATCCATTGGAGCCGTTAAAATTCCTTAGGCCAAGTGGGGAAAAATTTGTTAAAATGGAAAACCAAAGCCTCTCACTGGACAATTGTCTGTGAGTTTTATTCTGTTTAGTCCACAATGAATATGGTATCCATAATGTGATATCAAACCTCAGGAAGTTGAGTCTCTCCTGGACTTCCTGTACATGGCTGTAACGGCTACCGGCTCTCACAGTCTGGGGGTCGAACTCCGCCTGTTCGGCTACAAAAAAAATATATATTTCAACGGTGTATCTTTAAGATGTGTATCTTCTAAAAAAACAACAAACAACTTTCTAGTTTCTGTTGATTTAAATACAGAGGGCAGAGAACTTGAATTTTTGTCCCCATAAAAAGTCAACTGAAATTCCAGGTCATAGATCCATTTCAATTAACAAAAACAGAGAATTCAACCAAATAATGCCGACTAGGCTGTCTAAATGCAAATGCAGGCAGCCAGAAGTGTTTCAGATCCTCTCAAAGTCAAATATGAGGAGATCCTAATAAACCCAGATACGGTTGGGCCATACCTTTGGAGAACTGTCTCATGGTTTCCATGTAGGCGGACAGGTTCTCAGCCACCAGAGTGACCAGGGCGTGGTTGTGTTGGAGCTGGTTGATAAGGTCGTGACGATAGAACACATGAGGACTCCTCTGGGTTTGACTGTAGGCAGACAGAGAGGCATGGATAGAGAGAACACAATGGAGATGGAGTGGGGCAGAGAGTGTGAGGGAGAGGAGAGAGTGGGAGTGAAGAATGAAGGAAAAATGAAGAGCGAGAAAGAGAGGAATAAATAGCGAGGGAGAGAGAGCCAAAGCACAAGAAAGGATGAGAGCAACAGAAAGAAGTCTAAGTCACCTCATCTATGACGAGCACACACATTTACCCCCATTATCCCATTTAATACAATTAATATCATTGATCTGTACAATTAGTTGAAGTGTGTTGCTTTCTGCATCTGGATCATTAAGTAAGCAGTACATCCAGAGATCTAACCAGAAGCTGTTAACAGCGCGCACGTGCGTGTGTGGGTGTGTGTGCGCGTGCAGCAGGCGAAATAAGGCATTTCAGTCATAAACATCGCTAGCATGTAGGGTTTTGGAGAAGCGAATTAGCAGAGGAGCCCCCAGAAATGCCCACCAAATGTGACCCTGCAAACAGTGATCGTAGCAGAGTAGAGCGGGTGCAGAAACACGACCATGTGAGGCATCCTATTCCCTATACGCAGTTGGAAACCTTCACACCAAATGCCCCACATAATGCACTTCTGACCGGAGCTCTAGCAGAAAGGAGTGCACTCTGGTGGTTATTTGGGACCGGTGTAACGTGGTGTTATATAGGGAATAGGGTGACCTCTCAGATTTACACAGAGAGGTATGCTAAAGCAGATTAATAAATGAAAATAAACATTACACAGATCAGTTATACCATCTGAGAGGAAGTGTGAATTTAAATTATTCATTAAACAACGGCCATAAATATCCCCCCAAATTAGCTGTCAACTTACCCCGCTAAGTTCGTTTGTATGTTAATAGGCATTTTCTTTCTGAAAAACAACAGGCATGTGGTGTGCTATATATTCGCTGCATTTACTAGTCCTAGTTATTACGATAAGCAGCATCTAGTTCGACAATCTAAGTTTTTCGTCGAGAAGCAGCAAGATACATTCGCTCAGTTTTAGTAGATAAGAGCATCTGTGAAATCCTAGGGTGAAAACTGAAAGGCAAGCTCAAGTCTAACAACTGCAAACTGGAAAACACAGAGTTGCCATGCCTCAGCCCCGTTGGAAATGGGATTAAAACGCCGTCGACATGGGTCGGCGTACTTCACACAACGTGAAACATGAAGGCCATGCTTTAGAAGGCAGGGAGCAAACGTTTAACCAAGCATATTATTCTGAGCACAAAATACATCTTACTCAGGCATTTTTCCTAAGTGGGGCAAAACATATTTCAACAAAGCTCCCTATTCTACACTGTGCAGTGAAATTGGCTGACATATCGCATAACATATGGAATAGCATTAGTGCATAACTTTATGTAAGGCTAAAACGTTATACTTTTCTAGTCTTCACATGGCAGCCGGTGAACTCGGACCATGTCCATCTGCTTACCTGAGATTCTGAGGTGCCTCACCAAAGAGGCTACAGATCTCTCTGATCTGCTTTAATGCAGGAATCACCCATTTGTCGTTGGTGCGCAACTCTTCTATAAAGCGATCGATCCACTGGATCTTCTGCGTGTCCCTGTCCTGGAATGAAGCCAAACATCCGCAGTGATTAAGTAGCTAACACACACACACACACAGTCAGACACCAACACAGTCAGACACCAACACAGGATGGGAACATACAGTGGCCCATCTCCGGACCGGACCTTGGTATTACCTGAGAGCAGCTGTAGTCCAGGATCTTGATGTGGGCACTGAGGGCCTGATCCATGATGTCTACGGGCACGTCGTCACTGTGTGCCAGGTTCCACAACAGGTTCAGCACCTGGTGGGTGAGAAGAGGAGGGACCTTCATGGGTCAGAACCAGGCACTCTGGAGCACTGGGTCGGATGGAGAAAGGGGGCGGGGTTTACCTTGTGGGCCATCACACCATCCTTGTCATCCTCCGCCAGGCGACGGATCAGCTCCAGTAACTTCTCACGCTGCTTCTTACTGGCGTTCGTCCAACTCGCCTGCAGAACACAAACACACCACCGTGTGGCTTTAGAGTGCGTGCACATGTGTGTTCGTATATGAGACGAGCGCACGCAGAGATAGGTAGCTCACCTTAAAGCAGTCGAAGAGGTGGTCAAGTTGCTCGGGGGAGAAGTCCCAGGCCAGCTTGGCCAGGAGATCGTGGACGTTTTTCACGATGGCTTCGTGTTTACCAGCCTGTCAAACAATCACACTGCTGGGTTACCAGGAGTACCAGTAGTCTAATGTTACGTTCTGTCAAACATCTTGGTCCGGCTTTATAATTGTAATTGACTTGGAAATGTTTAATGTCCTAACTGGTGGATATGGTTCATAACTCCTTCACCATAACCTAATCTGCCTGGTAAGTGGATTCCCTCTATACAAACTATACCTAATGGTGGTTATGGTTCTATACCTAATGGTGGTTATGGTTCTATACCTAATGGTGGTTATGGTTCTATACACACTATACCTAATGGTGGTTATGGTTCTATACCTAATGGTGGTTATGGTTCTATACACACTATACCTAATGGTGGTTATGGTTCTATACCTAATGGTGGTTATGGTTCTATACCTAATGGTGGTTATGGTTCTATACCTAATGGTGGTTATGGTTCTATACACACTATACCTAATGGTGGTTATGGTTCTATACCTAATGGTGGTTATGGTTCTATACACACTATACCTAATGGTGGTTATGGTTCTATACCTAATGGTGGTTATGGTTCTATACACACTATACCTAATGATGGTTATGGTTCTATACACACACTATACCTAATGGTGGTTATGGTTCTATACACACTATACCTAATGATGGTTATGGTTCTATACACACACTATACCTAATGGTGGTTATGGTTCTATACACACTATACCTAATGGTGGTTATGGTTCTATACCTAATGATGGTTATGGTTCTATACACACTATACCTAATGGTGGTTATGGTTCTATACACACTATACCTAATGATGGTTATGGTTCTATACCTAATGATGGTTATGGTTCTATACACACTATATACCTAATGATGGTTATGGTTCTATACACACTATACCTAATGGTGGTTATGGTTCTATACACACACTATACCTAATGATGGTTATGGTTCTATACCTACTACTATACCTAATGATGGTTATGGTTCTATACACACACTATACCTAATGGTGGTTATGGTTCTATACACACACTATACCTAATGGTGGTTATGGTTCTATACACACACTATACCTAATGGTGGTTATGGTTCTATACACACTATACCTAATGATGGTTATGGTTCTATACACACACTATACCTAATGATGGTTATGGTTCTATACACACTATACCTAATGGTGGTTATGGTTCTATACACACTATACCTAATGATGGTTATGGTTCTATACACACACTATACCTAATGATGGTTATGGTTCTATACACACTATACCTAATGATGGTTATGGTTCTATACACACTATACCTAATGATGGTTATGGTTCTATACACACTATACCTAATGGTGGTTATGGTTCTATACACACTATACCTAATGGTGGTTATGGTTCTATACCTAATGATGGTTATGGTTCTATACACACTATACCTAATGGTGGTTATGGTTCTATACACACTATACCTAATGATGGTTATGGTTCTATACACACTATACCTAATGATGGTTATGGTTCTATACACACACTATACCTAATGGTGGTTATGGTTCTATACACACTATACCTAATGGTGGTTATGGTTCTATACCTAATGATGGTTATGGTTCTATACACACTATACCTAATGGTGGTTATGGTTCTATACACACACTATACCTAATGGTGGTTATGGTTCTATACACACTATACCTAATGATGGTTATGGTTCTATACACACACTATACCTAATGGTGGTTATGGTTCTATACACACTATACCTAATGATGGTTATGGTTCTATACACACTATACCTAATGGTGGTTATGGTTCTATACACACACTATACCTAATGGTGGTTATGGTTCTATACACACACTATACCTAATGGTGGTTATGGTTCTATACACACACTATACCTAATGGTGGTTATGGTTCTATACACACTATACCTAATGATGGTTATGGTTCTATACACACACTATACCTAATGATGGTTATGGTTCTATACACACTATACCTAATGATGGTTATGGTTCTATACACACTATACCTAATGATGGTTATGGTTCTATACACACTATACCTAATGGTGGTTATGGTTCTATACACACTATACCTAATGGTGGTTATGGTTCTATACACACTATACCTAATGGTGGTTATGGTTCTATACACACACTATACCTAATGGTGGTTATGGTTCTATACACACACTATACCTAATGGTGGTTATGGTTCTATACACACTATACCTAATGGTGGTTATGGTTCTATACACACTATACCTAATGGTGGTTATGGTTCTATACACACTATACCTAATGATGGTTATGGTTCTATACACACTATACCTAATGATGGTTATGGTTCTATACACACTATACCTAATGGTGGTTATGGTTCTATACACACTATACCTAATGATGGTTATGGTTCTATACACACACTATACCTAATGATGGTTATGGTTCTATACACACACTATACCTAATGGTGGTTATGGTTCTATACACACACTATACCTAATGGTGGTTATGGTTCTATACACACTATACCTAATGGTGGTTATGGTTCTATACACACACTATACCTAATGGTGGTTATGGTTCTATACACACTATACCTAATGATGGTTATGGTTCTATACACACACTATACCTAATGATGGTTATGGTTCTATACACACTATACCTAATGGTGGTTATGGTTCTATACACACTATACCTAATGGTGGTTATGGTTCTATACACACTATACCTAATGGTGGTTATGGTTCTATACACACACTATACCTAATGGTGGTTATGGTTCTATACACACACTATACCTAATGATGGTTATGGTTCTATACACACTATACCTGTGCAGCCCAGATGTTATCCAGGTCCTGCATGGTGAGAGCTTTTTCTTTGATGACGAAGCGAAGGATCTTCTCCAGTTTCTCTACATACTGAGGTTGGTGGAGACTGTCCCTGAGCACGATAGACAGAATGTGGTTCTGCTGGATCCACTCCTGAGAACGAAAGAGATATTTTAATCGCCAGTCAAACACATGCAACATTCATCTGTACTCCTGGTTTGAGATCCACTAAAACATGTAGTATTCATACGATTCATTGACTCGGGGTTAACTCACCGCCATGCGTTCTGCAGTTAGCCACTCCTCTTCTTCCGGGTTGCCATGCCGATTTGTGTAGTAGGAAACACTGGAGATTACCTTGTTTACTTCGTTTAGTGCATTCATTTTGCCGTTAAAAGAGGAAATTTGCAATAACCTGCGGATGAAAGCAACCACTACAGGTGACAAATAATTCATACATGGGAAACTGAGGTATACAAGCATCTAAAATGACATTAACACAGTCAGATCTCAAGTTAGCAATCAATGAAAAGTTCCAGAGACATAAAACAAACAAAAACATCCGGGGCAAATGTTTAAAAAGCAAACTCACCTAAGAATCATTTTTAACCTAAAAATCTCTAAGTTCTTCACAGTGTCCTCCTGACCAGGGACCCTGGAGGCCAGGTTCTTCAGGGACTTGATGATCATGGACAGGGCGTCATTCTTAGCCTCGTTCTTGGCCTCCTTCTTTAGCTCCTCGTCCGTCAGGTTCTCCAGGAACTGAGGGACCATCTCGATGACGGGCAGGAAGTACTTCTTTACCGTGTGCAAAGTGAGGAACTCATAACACTGCCCAAAAGGCCTGGAGAAACACAAGACAGTTACCTCACAGGATGCAGAAAACAGGATGTGTGTGTGTGTGTGTGTGTGGTAACTGGTGTGTGGGACCACGTGTGTGTGTGTGTGGTAACTGGTGTGTGGGACCACGTGTGTGTGTGTGTGTGTGGTAACTGGTGTGTGGGACCACGTGTGTGTGTGTGTGTGTGGTAACTGGTGTGTGGGACCACGTGTGTGTGTGTGTGTGTGTGTGGTAACTGGTGTGTGGGACCACGTGTGTGTGTGTGTGGTGTGTGGGACCACGTGTGTGTGTGTGGTAACTGGTGTGTGGGACCACGTGTGTGTGTGTGTGGTAACTGGTGTGTGGGACCACGTGTGTGTGTGTGTGGTAACTGGTGTGTGGGACCACGTGTGTGTGTGTGTGGTAACTGGTGTGTGGGACCACGTGTGTGTGTGTGTGTGTGTGTAACTGGTGTGTGGGACCACGTGTGTGTGTGTGTGGTAACTGGTGTGTGGGACCACGTGTGTGTGTGTGTGTGTGTGTGGTAACTGGTGTGTGGGACCATGTGTGTGTGCGTGCGCTAACTGGTGGACAGTCTGTCCATCCACAGGTCAACTCACTTGATAAGTGCAGCAATGATCTGGACGTTCAGTGCTTGTCCACTTATAAAGCGATCGTGCAGCATTTGAAATCCATTTAATGTGCCAAACTTGTTAATTAAATCCACCAACCAGCCCTGTAGAAACAGAAAAAGCCAACAAGACACGTGAAGACACGTCACATTTCTCCACTCAAGCCATTTGTTTCCCTCTCCATTTGCGTAATGTATGCATTTATGTATTGATTATGTATGCATTTATGTATTGATTATGTATGCATTTATGTATTGATTATGTATGCATTTATGTATTGATTATGTATGCATTGATGTATTGATTATGTATGCATTTATGTATTGATTATGTATGCATTTATGTATTGATTATGTATACATTTATGTATTGATTATGCATGCATGTATACTATAGGACCGCCCTCACAATTCCGGAGGTGGAAACAGGAAATGCGAGGTGAACGCATCACACCACCAGGTAGAAACACTAGAACCGGGTACCTCAGCTCTAGTACCTCAGCTCTAGTATCACAGCTACTGGACATAAAGTAATCCTACCCACAAGCGCATGCAAGATGCTGCAGCCGTGTTGGTGTTTGGCCGGCTGCCATCAGCGGCAGACAACGCAGCACCTACTGACCTGCCGGCTCACGCTCCATTCATCTGGCTACTTAGACCCACCCAGGCACCCAGCCAGCGCTCATTTAAACTCCAGACGGCACTAGACACAACTGGAGGAGAGCATTGCATTTGAATCCCTCCATCGTTTCTCTACCCAGACTACTGAGGGATCCTGCTGCACTGCCATTAGGGAATGTGGCGAGGAAACAGCACAGGAGACGCAACGCCGGCTAACTATCTATTTGGGGTGGGTGCGGACTGGATTAGATAGATGTACACGATGGAACGTTCAGAGGGTAATGGAGGAGGTTCACAGAATAAAGTCTTAATCTCAGCACACTTTATTCATACATCTTCCGTTTTTCTTGTTACTTCATTACTACATTTAGCAAAACGACGATAAAGACAAACAGATACAACATCTCTTCTCTTGGGGAAATAAAAGGACAGATTATAGAGTGAAAGTAGAGTTCATTGGTGGTTTTAGAAACCAGTATTGTGAGTGAGGGTTAAAAATAGGGCATATACAGTCCAGTATATGACTCCACATGAGATTAGGGTCCAAACCCCAGTCTGCCCTTCAGATGTCCCACTGTTCCTCTCCCACCTTCCAGTCTGCCCTTCAGATGTCCCACTGTTCCTCTCCCACCTTCCAGTCTGCCCCTCAGATGTCCCACTGTTCCTCTCCCACCTTCCTGTCTGCCCCTCAGATGTCCCACTGTTCCTCTCCCACCTTCCTGTCTGTCTGCCCTCCCACCTTCAGTCTGCCCTTCATGTCCCACTGTTCCTCTCCCACCTTCCTGTCTGCCCCTCAGATGTCCCACTGTTCCTCTCTTCCCACCTTCCTCTGCCCTCAGATGTCCCCTCTCCCACCTTCCAGTCTGCCCTTCAGATGTCCCACTGTTCCTCTCCCACCTTCCAGTCTGCCCTTCAGATGTCCCACTGTTCCTCTCCCACCTTCCAGTCTGCCCTTCAGATGTCCCACTGTTCCTCTCCCACCTTCCTGTCTGCCCTTCAGATGTCCCACTGTTCCTCTCCCACCTTCCAGTCTGCCCCTCAGATGTCCCACTGTTCCTCTCCCACCTTCCAGTCTGCCCTTCAGATGTCCCACTGTTCCTCTCCCACCTTCCAGTCTGCCTCTCCCACCTTCCAGTCTGCCCCTCAGATGTCCCACTGTTCCTCTCCCACCTTCCAGTCTGCCCTTCAGATGTCCCACTGTTCCTCTCCCACCTTCCAGTCTGCCCCTCAGATGTCCCACTGTTCCTCTCCCACCTTCCAGTCTGCCCTTCAGATGTCCCACTGTTCCTCTCCCACCTTCCAGTCTGCCCTTCAGATGTCCCACTGTTCCTCTCCCACCTTCCAGTCTGCCCTTCAGATGTCCCACTGTTCCTCTCCCACCTTCCAGTCTGCCCCTCAGATGTCCCACTGTTCCTCTCCCACCTTCCTGTCTGCCCCTCAGATGTCCCACTGTTCCTCTCCCACCTTCCAGATGTCCCACTGTTCCCTCCCACCTTCCAGTCTGCCCCTCAGATGTCCCACTGTTCCTCTCCCAGTCTGCCCTCAGATGTCCCACTGTTCCTCTCCCACCTTCCAGTCTGCCCTTCAGATGTCCCACTGTTCCTCTCCCCCTTCACCTTCCAGTCTGCCCTTCAGATGTCCCACTGTTCCTCTCCCACCTTCCAGTCTGCCCCTCAGATGTCCCACTCTTCCAGTCTGCCCCTCAGATGTCCCACTGTTCCTCTCCCACCTTCCAGCCCCTCAGATGTCCCACTGTTCCTGTCTGCCCTCAGATGTCCCACCTTCCAGTCTGCCCTTCAGATGTCCCACTGTTCCTCTCCCACCTTCCAGTCTGCCCCTCAGATGTCCCACTGTTCCTCTCCCACCTTCCAGTCTGCCCTTCAGATGTCCCACTGTTCCTCTCCCACCTTCCAGTCTGCCCTTCAGATGTCCCACTGTTCCTCTCCCACCTTCCGGTCTGCCCCTCAGATGTCCCACTGTTCCTCTCCCACCTTCCAGTCTGCCTTCAGATGTCCCACTGTTCCTCTCCCACCTTCCAGTCTGCCCTTCAGATGTCCCACTGTTCCTCTCCCACCTTCCAGTCTGCCCTTCAGATGTCCCACTGTTCCTCTCCCACCTTCCAGTCTGCCCCTCAGATGTCCCACTGTTCCTCTCCCACTTTCCGGTCAGCCCCTCAGATTTCCATCATGACCCAAGTGTCAAAACGACTAAATTATATTATAAAGGGATAAATAAAATAAAAGGTTTGGGGGCCTACCTTGAACTCTGACCCTACCTTGGGTGAGCGAGGGTCAGGGGGTCGGGCGTATAGCTCGTCGTCGGCCAGCGTGACCCCAGCAGGCACCGTCTCAGAGGGCCGCGTGCCGTTGTAGATGTGGAACTTGCAGTGGGGGTTGGTGGCCATGGCCAGAAGCTCCAGCAAGGGGAACCAGTCCTGAGAGAGTTTGGCCACACACAGCTCCACCAGCCGGTGTGTGTTATTGATGATACACCTCTGTGAATGGGCAGAGGCGGTAAAATATGTTGGTCTCTCTCACACACACACACACACACACACACACACACACACACACACACACACACACACACACACACACACACACACACACACACACACACACACACACACACACACACACACACACACACACACACACACACACACACACACACACACACACACACACACACACACACACACACACAACACTACACTCCACTCCATGGAACTATTGGAGAAACATTGCCTGGTGCCAATTCACACAAAGAAACATCTGTAGCAACAAAGCAACTTGGTCCTTAGTAGGCCACAGACACCTTCAATTTAGTAAAATGAGAGAGAAGAGCCAAATAGAAGACCCTTCTTCTGATGAGCAATGACCAGCCCTTACGTTCTCCCAGTTCATTTTGACTGGGCCCTGGGATCCAAGAGAGTGAGACCACATGTGTCTGAGCCAACTGAGGCAGACCATCGTCAGCGACCCGCTGAGCAATAAACAGACGGCCTGAAACCATTGATCTGATCCCAACTGCTAGGTGCTTTCCAGTGACATCAATATCCCTTCCTGTGGTCCACTTGGGTAGTTATAAATGGTTCAGACGTACATACGACCAACCTCAAGCTAATCAGAACAATAAAAAACACTTCACACAACTGGCTTGGTGAGGACAGGAGTTCCACTGGCTGGGTACACCCAACCAACGGTGTCAAATTAGAGATGACCTTAAAGGACAGGATGATTCTGTATTAAAAAGAAAGGGCCCATAATTCCTTGAAAAACAGTGACCAGTGATCAAGAAAAGACATGCTGACTCACGTGGATCTCAAATTTCCACCCACTGACGGCCTCATCTGTGAGGATCTTGGTGAACGAGACGGTCAGGCCGTCTCTGAAAAACCTCTGGCACGCCTCACACTTCACATCGAGTCCTACAACAGACAGGGGCACATTGAGATCTTGTGCTACAGCGCTTAGCGATAATGGTTGAACACGGTTCAATTACAATGGCGTCATGAGATCTTAGTCTCATGTTATCACGTCCTCCAACACACGGGAGCACATTGAGATCTTGTGCTACAACGCTAAGCGAAATGGTTGGACACGGTTGAAATACATTTCAGCATCATGTTATTTCAGGCACTGTATGTCTACTACACATGTAGAATGGCCACACAGTCAGTCTACACTGTATGTCTACTACACATGTAGAATGGCCACACAGTCAGTCTACACTGTATGTCTACTACACATGTAGAATGGCCACACAGTCGGTCTACACTGTATGTCTACTAGACATGTAGAATAGCCACACAGTCGGTCTACACTGTAGGTCTACTACACACGTAGAATGGCCACACAGTCGGTCTACACTGTATGTCTAATACACACGTAGAATGGCCACACAGTCGGTCTACACAGTATGTCTACTACACATGTAGAATGGCCACACAGTCGATCTACACTGTATGTCTACTACACATGTAGAATGGCCACACAGTCGGTCTACACTGTATGTCTACCACACAGTACACATGTCTACTACACACGTAGAATGGCCACACAGTCGGTCTACACTGTATGTCTACTAGACATGTAGAATGGCATGTGTCTAGAATGGCCACACAGTCGGTCTACACTGTATGTCTACTACACACGTAGAATGGCCACACAGTCGGTCTACACTGTATGTCTACTACACATGTAGAATGGCCACACAGTCGGTCTACACTGTCTGTCTACTACACATGTAGAATGGCCACACAGTCGGTCTACACTGTAGGTCTACTACACACGTAGAATGGCCACACAGTCGGTCTACACTGTATGTCTACTACACATGTAGAATGGCCACACAGTCGGTCTACACTGTATGTCTACTACACATGTAGAATGGCCACACAGTCGTCTAAACTTTTGTCATGTTAGCATCTCAGAGATGCAGGAGTTTAAATAAGGATGTTATACATCATACATCAGACTTCAAGGGAAAGTTGTTAGTCTAAATGAAATGTTAACAGTAAAAAAAAACATGTACTTCATAACTGGATAAGTCTCCACCCCACAGACCTATCCCAATAGATTCACATCTGCAGCTGGTTGAGACCTATCCCAATAGATTCACATCTGCAGCTGGTTGAGACCTATCCCAATAGATTCACATCTGCAGCTGGTTGAGACCTATCCCAATAGATTCACATCTGCAGCTGGTTGAGACCTATCCCAATAGATTCACATCTGCAGCTGGTTGAGACCTATCCCAATAGATTCACATCTGCAGCTGGTTGAGACCTATCCCAATAGATTCACATCTACAGCTGGTTGAGACCTATCCCAATAGATTCACATCTGCAGTTACAGCCAGTGCTTCACTTCACTGGGGTGGAGACATCCATCTATGATATGACACATGTATGTACATATAGATGTATTTATCCATATGATTTTATTTTTGAAATATACAAAATTCCCTCCATGATTATGTTGAGAAGAGGAAAAAAAATCCTAAATAAGATTCATGTCTACAGGTGCCATAGCTAAGGAAACAATATCAAAACCTTTC
Source organism: Dallia pectoralis (assembly GCA_029465975.1). NCBI lineage: Eukaryota > Metazoa > Chordata > Actinopteri > Esociformes > Umbridae > Dallia > Dallia pectoralis. The sequence continues at coordinate 7,029,907 of CM055738.1, read as the reverse complement.
TTACTTTAAAGCATTATTAGGAGTATTGATGATAAATGAAATGCACTACATTTATTTGTACCTTTTTTACTAAGATCTATAGCAGCTTCTAGAAGAACCTCCAACTCTCCCTTTGGCAGAACTGGAACCACCCAGCGGGGTCTGGAATTACAGAACATCCAGATGAATAGACACACATATTTTGACACGCACATGCACACACACACACACGCGTGTGAGTACCTGTCGATGACGTATGTAAGTGTGAGTACCTGTCAATCACGTATGTAAGTGTGAGTACCTGTCAATCACGTATGTAAGTGTGAGTACCTGTCGATGACGTATGTATGTGTGTGAGTACCTGTCGATGACGTATGTATGTGTGTGAGTACCTGTCGATGACGTATGTAAGTGCGAGAGTACCTGTCGATGACGTATGTAAGTGCGAGAGTACCTGTCGATGACGTATGTAAGTGCGAGAGTACCTGTCGATGACGTATGTAAGTGCGAGGGTACCTGTCGATGACGTATGTAAGTGCGAGGGTACCTGTCGATGACGTATGTATGTGTGTGAGTACCTGTCGATCACGTATGCATGTGTGTGAGTACCTGTCGATGACGTACGTATGTGTGTGAGTACCTGTCGATGACGTATGTAAGTACCTGTCGATGACGTATGTAAGTACCTGTCGATCACGTATGTATGTGTGTGAGTACCTGTCGATCACGTATGTAAGTACCTGTCAATCACATATGTAAGTACCTGTCGATCACGTATGTAAGTACCTGTCGATCACGTATGTAAGTGTCTGAGTACCTGTTGATCATGTCGTCCAGCTTGGACAGGTCTGTGTGAGGGAATGCAGGCTCCTCCTCTTCCTCCAGCTGAGGAGGGCCGTCCCCCTGACCCTGCTCATCGGGGAGGCTCACTGGAGAGTTTTCATTGGACGAATTCGGTGACAATGTCTGTGACACAAACAGTCAGAACATTTCAGAAAGAGAATAGTGCAAAAAATACAAAATAACCCAGTCTAAATACACAGCAAACTGACCACTCTTATAGGTTCTTGATCTGGACAAAATCAGTATATTAACAGTTCCCACAAACATTAATCATTCACTCTTAATTAGAGATCAACGTAATATATTTTCTCAATTCACACATTCATATCTAAGGGAGAGTAGTGCAAAAAGACTGTAGAGTAAAATCTAAAAGTAAGCTTCAGTTGATCATAAAGAGATGAAAGCTGAATTCACCAGGAGCCAGAAGTGTGACAATAGCCTTAAATAGAGCCTTATGATACAGTTATGTCCGTCTTAATAACTCAAGATCATATCCGCGTGATCCCGTGACTAATCTGTGAGCACAATCTACATAAGATTGTATTTATAAACACTGGGAAGGGGCTCTAATACACAGTGCCTTTAAAAATATAACCACCTCTTCACATTACCAACATTTGCGGTGTAACATTCAATGTATATTCATTTAAATATTTTCTTGCCATCAACCTACACACGGCACCCACCCCATAATGAGCACGTGAAAACATGTTTTTAGAAGAGCTAATTTGTAGTATAAATAATTCTCATGGACATGTATTCAGTGTTAACTCTTCATTCACTCCAGCAAATGGAAGAAGCGTCTTTGGCAGCAGCACAGCTTCAAGTCTTCTAGGGAATGCGTGCATCAGGTAGAAACACCTGGACTTGGGCAGAACTCCCATAATTCCATGTCAATCTTCATAAGATTTGTCAGTTTAGACGCAGACTTTTGATGAACCTTGGTATCCTTACAGATGTACACTAAGGTTCAAGCTCTGGGTTTGGCCGGGTCATTCAGTGACATTCACAAACATGTCCTGAAGCTACTGCAGCACACTTCTGGCTGTGTGCTGTGGGTCACTGTCATGCTAAAACATTAATCCCCCAGTCTGAGGTCCAGACTGTGCACTCTGTACCAGGTTTCCTTTAGAAATTCAACCCAGACCAGTCTTTGAGACTCTGACTGTGAAAAGCAACCCCATAGCACGATGCTCCCAAAAGCACACACACCGTAGATATAGAGTTAGGTGATCAGCGATTGCTTAATTTTTCCAGAACAAGCGCTAAGCATTCAGGCCAGATACTTCAATTTTGGTCTAGGACAAGATTCTATTTTTCCTCTTGCTCTCAGAGGAATTGAAAGGGAATTTTATTTCCATTTTACTCAGGGGAGGCTTTTCAAAATCAAGTCGAATCAATTGAATTTGCCACTGTTACGCTCCAATTAAGTTCTAGAGACATCAACAATAATCAATGTCATAGTCTTTTTTGTCAAATGCACTGAATCACATAGCTATTTTTCTTTGTGAAGAAAGTGAGAAACTTTGAGTAGTCCACTTCGGCAAGTTGAAAAACATAATTTTCTTTAGTAAAGCGGTATACAGATAAATCCCTACCTTCCCTGAATAGTAGCCGGGTATACAGATAAATCCCTACCTTCCCTGAATAGTAGCCGGGTATACTGATAAATCCCTACCTTCCCTGAATAGTAGCCGGGTATACAGATAAATCCCTACCTTCCCTGAATAGTAACCGGGTATACAGATAAATCCCTACCTTCCTTGAATAGTAGCCGGGTATACTGATAAATCCCTACCTTCCCTGAATAGTAGCCGGGTATATAGATAAATCCCTACCATCCCTGAATAGTAGCCGGGTATACTGATAAATCCCTACCTTCCCTGAATAGTAGCCGGGTATACTGATAAATCCCTACCATCCCTGAATAGTAGCCGGGTATACTGATAAATCCCTACCTTCCCTGAATAGTAGCCGGGTATACTGATAAATCCCTACCTTCCCTGAATAGTAGCCGGGTATACTGATAAATCCCTACCTTCCCTGAATAGTAGCCGGGTATACTGATAAATCCCTACCTTCCCTGAATAGTAGCCGGGTATACTGATAAATCCCTACCTTCCCTGAATAGTAGCCGGGTATATAGATAAATCCCTACCTTCCCTGAATAGTAGCCGGGTATACTGATAAATCCCTACCTTCCCTGAATAGTAGCCGGGTATACTGATAAATCCCTACCTTCCCTGAATAGTAGCCGGGTATATAGATAAATCCCTACCTTCCCTGACTAGTAGCCGGGTATACTGATAAATCCCTACCTTCCCTGAATAGTAGCCGGGTATACTGATAAATCCCTACCTTCCCTGAATAGTAGCCGGGTATATAGATAAATCCCTACCTTCCCTGAATAGTAGCCGGGTATACTGATAAATCCCTACCTTCCCTGAATAGTAGCCGGGTATACTGATAAATCCCTACCTTCCCTGAATAGTAGCCGGGTATACTGATAAATCCCTACCTTCCCTGAATAGTAGCCGGGTATATAGATAAATCCCTACCATCCCTGACAAGTAGCCGGGTATATAGATAAATCCCTACCATCCCTGACAAGTAGCCGGGTATATAGATAAATCCCTACCATCCCTGACAAGTAGCTGGGTATACTGATTAAAACCTACATTCCCGCTCTAAGGAGCAATCGACAGACCAGACGCCTCAACGGCAAGGAAAGAGCTAGTAGGATTTTAGAAGAGCCAAAAAACCTCTGTTGAATTCTAAGGAAATGATTGATTCTTCCGACAGGTCATCAAAACCAGTGTGTGTGTTGGTTGTGAGTAGCGAAGCTGCAGAACGTGGAAAATGTGGGGGTGTTGAGAGCGCTCATTCTGCTTGGTTGACCTACATAGCCAGCTTCCCTTCCACGTCAAGGCGCTACTCATCTTTAAACAACACACACACAAACACTATCTTATACTTTTTTTTACTCTTTTACTGCGTTCATTGATTCCTCATTCCCCACTCCGACACTCCCCTCGTGTGTCAAGTGTGAGCACTGACTGCTGAATGACCGAGTGTTGAATCACTAGCAATCATGCCAATACACACTCTCTCTCTCTCCCCCTTCCTCCCTTGATAGGGAGGAAAAGGAGAGGAGGTGTGGATAAAAAAGCCAAAGGTGGGAGAGAGGAGGCAGAAGAGGGACAGAGAAGGGTGAAAAGGAGGATGAGCGAAAGGTGAGGCTTATATTGCAGGACAAGAAGAGGGAGAGTAGAAAACAGATGAGGGGGAAGGAGAAGAGTGCTGGGTTAGGAGGAATGAGGTTGGGGGACAGGGGAGACGCGAGAATAAAGACGAGAAAATATTGAAATAGGAAAAATGTACACCGAAAGACGAGGGGGAGAGAGAGGCGACACCGAAAGACGAGGGGGAGAGAGAGGCGACACCGAAAGACGGGGGATATTGAAATACAAAACATATTGAAGACGTAGAAAGAGGAGAGTGAAAGATAGAGAAGTGATGTTCAAAGATGGAGCACATTGAAAGTGACAATAGAAAAGACAGAGTATAGGGGGGTTGAGTCAGAGTAGCGGTAGCAGACAGGCAGACTCCTGACCTGGTTCTGTGGCAGCGGGGGCTGACTTTGACTCTGGGTGTCGGGCGCCTGGCCTGCCTGGCTGTCGTTGCCCCCCACCGGTGAGCCACGCGTGGTGGCCGTCATGCTCGCCACGGGGCAGATCTTGGCAATCTTGGCCTCGTTCAGGGAGCGCTGGCCGGGTGGGAAATCACAGGGGGCGCCTCAGCCACCTCAGAGACGGAGCGGATGGAGGAACACTGCGGCCGCGGGGCGAGAGAGACGGACAGAACCACCTGGAGATCTGGACAGGCCGCTGAGACCATTGCATAACCTGCGGAGAAAACAGGAAATGATCATCTTAGATTCATTGGGCTGTGTTGATTGGAAATGCGCCACAGACGACCGAAACACACCGTGTGGTCAACGCATCAAATAGTGGCTAGCCCGTTCCCTGGTGCCGGTAACCACATGTCAGATTAGACAGGAAGGTGGCGTTGTTGCTTTATTTGCTACATGGGAAAAATAGTTTACACCGAAAAAATAAATAATGCACACGCGTGACACTGTAACATAAAGGGAGTGAAGATGAGCAGCAGTGAATTATTGACGATCCTATGGGACCAATCACAATGCAAGGGAAGAATCTTCTGCCATTTACCCGACAAGCTCGCCTGTGTTCAGAATGTGCAGGTGGGAAGTGTCGAGGAGGCAGTCATGTGGTGAATTGTGAATGATAAGCATTCAAGCATCAGGAAGAAGAGCATACAGAAGAACCAGTTAGGCCTGACCTGTCTCCTCCACCAATAAACCCGTTTGAGTGACTCAATGTAAGAGGAAAACGATGTAAAAAAAACAACAGACATTAAATGAGGTTAATCCATACAATTTTACCTGATATATATACATGTATTTTTTTTACTAGACTTATTCTTTTCTTGCTTAGCCCCAATTGTCACTAAGTCCTGAGGTTCCCAATTGTCCACAAGTCAATTCCTTCAACTCCCTAGAGGCCCGGTGAACGAGGCCCGGGAGCTTGTGGACAACGTACGGCCGCTAGTTGCCAACGCTGGACACAACACAGACAAGCACTAAACAGGATAAAATAAAGTAATGCCATAGATTAATGGCATGTAATATGAAACCATCTGGAAGTCACACTGATTAATGTTTTACTTGTAATAGTAGTAGTCAACAATACCAGCCCATTGACTAAACTGAGACGGCAGGGTGACCTGAGCCAAACATCAGGGCACATGAAAAACACTGTTCCGCGGTGCGACTAGGAACGTACTGGAGATACCCAAATAAACCATGGAAACCAGTAATACTGAGGAATGAGGATACTTGAAGATGGCAGAATAATGACACAGTGTATTTAATGACTGCAGTTTCTGTTCACTGAAGCTTGTTAGCCATGGCTATACCATTAGTAGCTAATAACATCTGTATCAGAGACACCGTCCGATTAAAGCCAATCAAAACCAACATGAGTAAGAGACTGCCTACTTCCAGTTTTTCCAACTGCCACAGAAAGCGTTATTGACCTGTTGAAAGTGGCCATCTGATTGGCTGACATTTCACTCATAGCTCTGGGATGGTTGAAGACCAGGGAGGCTGTTCAACTACCTAACAAACACCACCGGTTGTGGATATTAAAACGCTTACCAAAAAGTTCCACCATTTGGTCAAATGAATGATAACTCAGTGGCACTGTAGTGTCAGAAGTGCTCCTGACGTTTGTACCTCCGCTTGTTTTGCAGCTGTCAAGAACATCGTAGAAAAGAAAATACTTTTTAACACGTCAATTTAAAAGCTTATGGAGACGTGTTCATTGTGACAGGCCAAGATCCCACTACACCGTGGCTATGCTGGCAGGCTCAGGCTGTCAAGGTCTTTTATTTCTCATCACATCAGCTGAGAGCTTGGCATAGGTTGGCCAGGTTGTCAGCAAGACCATAAGTGAAACATGATATGACCTGGCTTGCATTTCAGCATGTTGTTGGCACCAGTAAAGGGACATCTCAGTAAAGCCGGACCTGCCACCTACTCTCATTCTGCTCTGGAGAAATATCTACCCTGCCAGGCAGTGCGATCAAAAGCTTACACTTGACTTTACACAATTATATTTTCAGCAACTAGTAGAACACAGTTAGATAGAAAGCAGTTAGATAGCGATCATCAGATACATATAATTTTTCTATTCAATCATCTGTGAAGCTTTCGAGAAGGATGTAAGAAGCCACTTAATTAAAGTTGAAAAGCAATCATATGCATTTGCAGATGAAACAGAAAGAATTCTAGACCCTCATTTTGAACACAGTTTCAGGCTATTTCACCCAAACAGCCAAGATAACTTCAAATACAGCTAATTTACTGCCCTGCCCTTTTAACCAGAGCTGTGTCTTCAGAGAGTCATGTATACGTTAAGAGTGTTTAAAGTCAATCCAGTTTTAGACATTCAGCTACATACTACCATATAAAATATGTGTTGTTGAAATGCTCGATTGGAAGCATTTGTTTTCAAGAACCAATCATTTGCTCAGTCCAGAACATCTTAAAATGTGTCCTTTGCATGCAAGGTTGGAAAGGACCTGGGATGAGTTTGCCCAGTGCACATTGCGAGCCCACATCTATTGTGATGAGAATAAAGAAAAAATTGCTGTTGTGTAAAAGTTTCAACAGCCTGTGTAATGCCAATCTGAGATTTGAAGAAAAACTATAGGAATGGAATAGTAGAAATCACACAAATAAAAGGATGACATCATACATTTAAAACCAATAGGCTCAAATAAAACTGGAAGCAGACTGAAGTATTCACATATTAAGACTGGAAGCAGACTGAAGTATTCACATATTAAGACAGGAAGCTGACTGAAGTATTCACATATTACGACAGGAAGCAGACTGAAGTATTCACATATTACGACTGGAAGCAGACTGAAGTCTTCACATATTACGACTGGAAGCAGTCTGAAGTATTCACATATTACGACAGGAAGCAGACTGAAGTATTCACATATTACGACAGGAAGCAGACTGAAGTATTCACATATTACGACAGGAAGCAGACTGAAGTATTCACATATTACGACTGGAAGCAGACTGAAGTATTCACATATTACGACTGGAAGCAGACTGAAGTATTCACATATTACGTATTCATATTACGATATTTATAGAACGTTTTTTCTTACTGGAAGCAGACTGGAGTGTTGCAATATTTAAACTCTGGCGACACAAAAGAAAAGATGTGACTTTGTTTCAAACAAGAGAGGTGGTGATTCCCTGAAATAATGGGATTGATTGGTCAGGAAGCAGAAGAGATGTGTCATCCGTTTCTCTCCCATTCACCATTCGAAGTATTCACATATTACGATCATGTTATAGAACTAATCACACTAAACTGTTTTTTTCTTACTGCCACAATCCTGACCAGTGGAAAACATGTCAATTATTCTACCAACCCCATAAGTTGGACATAAATCATCATAATAATTTATTCAAGACATGTACAGAGGTGGAGGGTCATAGTGTTGCAATATTTAAACTCTGGCGACACAAAAGAAAAGATGTGACTTTGTTTCAAACAAGAGAGGTGGTGATTCCCTGAAATAATGGGATTGATTGGTCAGGAAGCAGAAGAGATGTGTCATCCGTTTCTCTCCCATTCACCATTCGGTTTCCAACCAGAACAGACCCACTGGGTAAAATAAAAACATTGGCCTGGCAGCTCAATCACTTAAAGCCTGAGGTACGGTCAGATTCATAAACACACCACACTCCATGACCCTACCCTATAAGACAACCACACAAAAACAAAGGCCAGTCCTTGCTCCAGTGGACTACCGACGGTCAGGAGTTATATGTGGGCCATTGTTTATTCACTGTCCAGCTGACAGCCATGCGATCAGCACAGCACTCCAATACTATTATATTTGGTAGAACATACAGACAATATTCCTTTTGATGGTGTGCCAACCACAGAATTACATTAGATCTACCTATAGAATTTCTATCTGCCAAGATTGGTATCTTGCACTTGCCTGAACAAATGTTTTATTTTCAGTTAGTTTGTTTATAGACGACAATAGTTACGCTTGGCAATATAACGAGGGGTTGATCCTCGTGTATTCCAACAAATTATATTCGCAAAAACCCAAAAGCTCTGTGGAATCACCAACACACTTCAATGTTTGGGTCTGGCATTGGACTCAGTGTGACTAAGTTCAAAGTGTCAATAAAAAACAAGAGCTTTGAGTGTACACTCAGGAGTGTATCATATGTCAGGTGACAAGTTAAAGCCTCATTATGCTTCTGCGTCAACTCCAGGGCGTAGCTACGCCGTCACTCCTACGGCGTCGTGGCCGTTTTAAGGTTCTGCGTCGGGTTGAGTTGCATTTCACCGCCAGATGTATAATCTGACCAAACACAGCCCTTGTGGTCTGCGTCGCCTCGACGTGTAGTTACAATTTTTTGGAGGTGCACGTCGAGCTACGGCGTAGGGGTCGGAGAGGGGTTCGCGTCGACACAGAGGGGTCTGCGAGGGTACGCCGTCGATTCGACGCAGAAGCATAAAACAGGCTTTAAGATGTACTCACGCAAATAATGGAGTGACAACAGCTGTACGTCTTAAGAACGAACATCAGCAGATGCCCGGTTATTGTAGCAGAACCATAGCTGAAATTGTTTTCAAGTAGTCTGAATGCATTGGGCCTGCTTACATTTGTAACCAACTGCTAGTTGCCATTCACTAAGGAAACAATTTGAGGTACTGAAAAAGAGCTGTTTCCTGTCTTCTACACAATTGGCCACTGACTTTTTTTTTACTGCAATACAGTTTCTTGAGCACAGCTCATAAAAACATTACAAAGTAACTTACCTGATTAATTATTATACTCTGCTAGTGTAAAGCAACAACACATTTCAGAGAACCATTCAGTCAGCCAGAGAGAATTCATTACAATCAGTATTTAAAGTATTTGAGAACTGAAAATGAAACCATACTTAATGGCAGTATGAGCAATAGCTACTAAAACATATGGTATAACCAGGCTAACATCCCAGACATGTCTGGTTGGTTTGAAATTAGCCTTTCCCGGATGACAGGCGTCCCCGACCGTATTATTAGACAAACCTTACAATATAGTTCAACATTTGACTAAAAATGTGCCGTTTATGTAGAACAACATATAACATTTACTGCACCACAGTGCAAGACAGTGTGTAGGTATTTGATGTCTTGTGACTATTACGAGTTATTGAAATACATCAACAAATGGGTCACAGTGGACCCAACAGCTTAATCTTCTGTCACTAGTTACTGTCGAGTACAGATAACCAACACGACTAATAATGTGAACTTATCCAGCGTTAAGACAGGACACTGGTGATGTAGCTGACGATAGGTTGATCTCCATGCATTCATTCGGAGAATATGGCATTTAAAAATCACATGTAGCATTACAAGGCATAAGATCCAATATATATATATATATATCAATAGATTTAGTAACCAGACACCAAACCTTCAAATACGAATAATATTGAAAGCCTCGTACATCGCAGTGCGATCCGCCCAAAACAGGCCTTGTTGCAAAGCGCAGTTTTCCAGGCCTTTACTTTGGCTCGAGTAGCTAACTAGAAGCAAGTTCCCCATAGTGGCTGTAGGTAGTTACAATACATACGTTGGGATTTACACGCACATTAGTTATGCATGTTAACAGTTAATTGCATTCCGCATATGTATCCCTTACCTGAGGAAACTAAGCTAACAGTACAGTGTTGTTTTGGGAAGGGCCGCGCACCGTCGCTTATCCCACAGACATTACATTGTGTTGTGGTGTTAGCTACATAGCATTAGCATGTAGCGCCGTCCCTTATCCCATATACATTACATTGTGTTGTGGTGTTAGCTACATAGCATTAGCATGTAGCATCGTCCCTTATCCCATAGATATTACACTGTATTGTGCTGTTAGCTACATAGCATTAGCATGTACCCCCAGTTCAGGGTTGCTCGTCCTAACAACACAGGCTGGTTAGCATAGTTAGCTCACACAGCTATGGATGTTACGATGCGACATGTCTGGATTTAACCACCACCAGTGTCAAAACAGCGAGTCAATTGTAGTTCAGTGGTGGGAAACTAACTCACACGTCAAAATAATGCGTTACTAGCATTGGTAAACCAAAGTTAGCGGGTTAAAATCGAGCCCGGTTAGCTAACGATGACGGTTGATCTCCTGTCACAGTGGCCGGGTGAGTCTGGCTAACTAACTACACATACTGACATGACTACCAGAGACAGCTGACCAGCTAACACATCACAAATCAACGTTGAGTTCTTAACTGCTAAACGGCATGTAACGACGCATATATCCATAACAAGACATTTGTAACGTTATCAAGTCAGCTGCCATATATACCTGTGTGTGTCCACACACCAGCTGACGCTAGTAACGTTATTACCACAGTGCAAGCCGAGTTAGCTTAGCATGTTAGCATCTAACCACTTACCAGGAATTTGATAGGGACCTCTCCTCTATGCACGAGCTACTCCAGCCTTTACGCGCGGATGTCGTTGTGAATTACATGCATGTGCCCTACGCAGTATATCTTAATTTCATATGAAACTCAACTGTCTGCTAGTATAATCTGGTTCCTGGGGTTTTTTGTCAGCTCTTGGGTGTTTTTCCTGCGTCACCAGCGCGGTAGCAGCCCCCCCAACTCTATCAGGTCCGATCTCTTGTCAGTTGGTTCCTAGCGGAGCCACTAGTCACACGCCAATGGTCATAACTTGCATCTAGTGAACAGCTTCAATATGGCGGAAGCGCAATCCTGATCAACGTCGCAGGTGAATGCCGATGCCAAACATGTATCCACACTCCGACCGTCACAACGTCCGTGAAGAGCCGACAGACAAGCTTTTCTGTGGACAATAACTTCGTAAATGAAACCTGTTCTGATTGGTAAAAAAGAAACAATCCATAAGAGTGTGCAGACAGTTGCGTCCAGTCCCTATATTGGATTTGCTCGTCCGGGACTTTCTTCAAACCCTTATTCAGCGCTGGCTGAATGAAAAGGGTTTGTCAAGGCATTCACATCGCCTCCTACAGTCACGGATCTCTTCTTCTCCTTCAGTGAAATTTGACAGCATCCAACGCTAATTGTGCATTACAGCCACCTACTGAAATGGAGTCTGTGCCAGTTTCAGGGAGGACCGACATTCTCCCTGCCAACCCAGTGTCTCCTAAAACACATTAACACTGGAACAGAATTCCACCCACCCATAACAGACTCTAGACTTAACACGTGCACCCCCTGTGCCCTCAGACGCAGTATCAATCTCTTCCTCTTCCTCTCATATTGCCTGCACTTAGTTATTACTCACTATGTTCGCCTCCCCGCAATGCTTCCCTATCATCTGTCACAGATCTGTTGTCTGTTGAATCAATTATTTTACCCCAGAAATCGGGGGACATTGAAAATGTAAGTGATAAATAAGACAATAGAATTTATCACAAAGTATGTTTTGTTGGGCTGCTAAGATTGCAGTTGTCTTTTCAGATGTCAGTATAACTGTACTTCAAAATACATCTCTCCTCATTATTAATCTGGACGAGATTGAGATATGCAATTGGACAAGATTCCGACAGTTATAGTCAAGTGGCAAGTCTGGGATTAATTCCTGCTCGCCCAGCTCTCCCACAGCTGTATGTGAGCCTGCAAGTGGCGTCTGAGTGTGCCCTTGCACGAGTCCTTGTTTCTGTGTGTTTTTCCAGCACTTTCCCAGACTGCTCCTTTGTACATTGTGCCTCATGGATTTCCTCTGTCCTGGTTTGAAATGGCAGCTAAAGCAATCCAGTGAAGCCATAATCTGACCATAATATTTTCCCACGGGTCTCCCGTTTCATATGTCACTATTCCTGAAAAGGCCAACATGTAATGCAATAAGAGAGTTTGACAATTATTTGTTAGCTGTGATTGGATGTGCCAACCAGATTGTCTGCCCTACCTACTTGCATGAAGTGTTGCTGACAAAATTCCAAGGCTGACTTCCAGAAACTGGCAAGGGGATCAATGAACCATTTATCTTCAAGACACACTTGGGATATAGATGATGTAGTTAATTCTCCATCTATATTTAATAAAAAAAGCATGAAATTTCAATAAACGTTCTTTGTTATTGTGGAAATAAAAACATTTTGTTTTGTTGGAATTTTGTCTTTAACAAATCTCAAACAAGACATACAGCAAAAACTTAATTCAAAATTCACTATAACACTTTAGACAGAGATTACCAATACCAAGACAGCCACTCGACACACCGCAAAAAAAAAAAATCCAGGCTGGCATGTTACCCCACCCCACAGAGAGTGCTCCGAAGCGTGGCTGTTGGTTTTTCGTGCGATTTGGAGGGGTAAAATCTGGCCAACGGGACTATTTACGGATGTGATTACAATTGTTTACACCATGTCCTACATTAGAATTTTTGTATAGTTTTTAATCACTGAGTATTAAAAAAAGATGTCATGGAACAATTCTGTTGCGCTGAATGTCTAGTTGTGTATGTCCATAACCACAGAACACGTGAAAGAATAGTTTGTGAAACTCGTTTTTGTAAAATAGTTCGTTAACGCAGCGGAAGTTTAAGCAAACGGAATGCCCCAGTTCTCCAACAGAAAAATATCCAGTGAGATGTCTCGTCCTGGTTAACCCACTGAGATAAAATTAACCCTCTTCGCTAGACAGAAATCCAGTTACTCTGTCTACATCAACACATGATGGGTCATGTCTTCAAGTTGACTATCTCGGTTCCTGCACTGTCTCTGTTATAGTCTTTACCAGGGACAGTTTTTTTGCAGCACTCGTTCCATCCCATCCGGGTCTTTCTTTCCACCGAACCGTGATCACTTCCCGTCAGACAGCAAAGATGGCGCTTGAGCAGCATTGAATCCTTTCTGTAATAAGCCATTAAAACGCGGGTATTCTCAGACTTCTCTATGGGGCGAATACGCCGAGCCAATAATAAATAATTACTACGTGCGCAATGGTGTAGAATATGTGTACGACTGGGTCCACTTCCAAGTAATTGCGTGTCAGTACTTTTCTTTTTTCGCTCTCCATCTGCGGCGCTTTCCTTGTTATTTTTAAAATGGCTCCGGTGCAGATTGGATCAGATGGGCAACTGGTCCCTATCGGGGGTGCCACCTCGGCCACCCAGCCGCCTCCTCCCGGGACTCCAGCGACCCAAGGGGTCCGGCTGAGCCTTCTGATAGAGTTTCTGCTCCAGAGGACCTACCATGAAATCACCCTATTGGGTGAACTGTAAGTAATGACCAGGCACTGTTAATGTAATGTAACTTTACATAATTACACCGGCTTTATCATACATGTTGTGTATCTGATCCCTTTTCCTTCAGTTCAAAATAGTGGATAATGTGTTGATACTTTAAAGTGAGTCATGTTTCTGTGTTTTTTTTACAGACTTCCTAGAAAAACAGACATGGAAAGGTATGTATGTGGTCACCGACTCAGTAGTTGTCACTGTGAAAATGTATGTCAATAAGGATTGTAGTATTGTGTGCTTTAGGATTGGCTTATTCTACTATGAACGTTTGTTTTGTTTTGTCTACCGATTCTGACAGAAAAATCGAGATTGTCCAGTTTTCCAGTCGGACCAGGCAGCTCTTCGTACGTCTCCTTGCCCTCGTGAAATGGGCGAGCAACGCTGGGAAGGTGGAGAAGTGTGCGGTACGTAATCTAATATATGATACAGTACTCTACACCAAAGTTACTCAGAAGATACACGACCAGATACTAGCTTTGCTCAAATCTCCCTCTCATTTCCCCCCCACTGACATTAACACAGTGTTTCTTTAAGTCTTCCATTCAGGTCTAGTTTGTGTATGAGTCTAAGCTAACCTGCTGACTTCTGGTTTCTGCGTTGACAGATGATCTCGAGCTTCCTCGACCAGCAGGCCCTCCTGTTTGTGGACACGGCCGACAGGCTGGCGTCGCTGGCGAGGGATGCCCTGGTGCACGCTCGCCTGCCCAGCTTTGCCATCCCGTTCGCCATCGATGTCCTCACCACTGGGTCATATCCACGCCTGCCCACATGCATTCGGGTAAGTTAGCCGGGCGGTATGTGTCCAGTATGTTAGCCGGGCGGTATGTGTCCAGTATGTTAGCCGGGCGGTATGTGTCCAGTATGTTAGCCGGGCGGTATGTGTCCAGTATGTTAGCCGGGCGGTATGTGTCCAGTATGTTAGCCGGGCGGTATGTGTCCAGTATGTTAGCCGGGCGGTATGTGTCCAGTATGTTAGCCGGGCGGTATGTGTCCAGTATGTTAGCCGGGCGGTATGTGTCCAGTATGTTAGCCGGGCGGTATGTGTCCAGTATGTTAGCCGGGCGGTATGTGTCCAGTATGTTAGCCGGGCGGTATGTCCAGTATGTTAGCCGGGCGGTATGTGTCCAGTATGTTAGCCAGTGTCCAGTATGTTAGCCGGGCGGTATGTGTCCAGTATGTTAGCCGGGCGGTATGTGTTTAGTATGTTAGCCGGGCGGTATGTGTCCAGTATGTTAGCCGGGCGGTATGTGTCCAGTGTCCAGTATGTTAGCCGGGCGGTATGTGTCCAGTATGTTAGCCGGGCGGTATGTGTCGGTATGTGTCCAGTATGTTAGCCGGGCGGTATGTGTCCAGTATGTTAGCCGGTATGTGTCCAGTATGTTAGCCGGGCGGTATGTGTCCAGTATGTTAGCCGGGCGGTATGTGTCCAGTATGTTAGCCGGGCGGTATGTGTCCAGTATGTTAGCCGATGCGGTATGTGTCCCGGGCGGTAGTGTCCAGTATGTTAGCCGGGCGGTATGTGTCCAGTGTGTCCAGTATGTTAGCCGGGCGGTATGTGTTTAGTATGTTAGCCGGGCGGTATGTGTCCAGTATGTTAGCCGGGCGGTATGTGTCCAGTATGTTAGCCGGGCGGTATGTGTTTAGTATGTTAGCCGGGCGGTATGTGGCCGGGCGGTATGTGTCCAGTATGTTAGCCGGGCGGTATGTGTCCAGTATGTTAGCCGGGCGGTATGTGTCCAGTATGTTAGCCGGGCGGTATGTGTCCAGTATGTTAGCCGTGCTGTATGTGTTTACTGTGTTAGCTGGGCGGTATGTGTTCTCTGTGTATATCCTGTTATTTGTGCCTGACATTTTTATTTTGTTTTGTCTTAAACTTGAAGCTCTGTTGAGCTTCAGTTAACTGTGTTAGAGAATGATGTCTTTTTGGATGTTGTCCTTTATGCACTTTGTTGGTTGGTTTCGTGATGTACATCTGTGACAAAACAGAAATCTCTGTGGTGTTATCGGTTTTCGCCACCTACTGGACTGGATTGTGGAACACGGACAAATTGCCCTAAAGCCCTGTTCGAGAACAATGCCCTGACAGCTGTTTGTGTGTTTGTGTGTAGGATAAAATCATTCCTCCAGATCCCATTACAAAGGTGGAGAAGCAGACCACCCTGAACCAGCTCAATCAGATTCTGCGACATCGTCTCGTCACCACAGACCTACCACCTCAGCTGGCCAATCTCACCGTGGGTAAGGATCAACACACACACACACACACACACACACACACACACACACTAACCTTATAAAGCTGCTTAAATATCACATGGCGACATCAAGTTTGGATGAAGTGGCAACCATAATGTATACTGTCTAGAACATGAATTTGTTCATTACATGTAACTCAGTTAAAATGTGCAATTTTATTTTATTGTGTAATGTGTACGTGTGTGTTTTAGCTAATGGGCGTGTGAAGTTCCGTGTGGAGGGTGAGTTTGAGGCCACCCTTACGGTGATGGGGGACGACCCCGATATTCCCTGGAGGCTGTTAAAGCTGGAGATACTGGTGGAGGACAAAGAGACTGGAGGTAGGAAACACAGTCTGAAGGTTCCCTATATAAACTGTACATTAGGGTTTGACAGATGTAATCCGGGTCGGCGTGTGAGGGCCGTATGTTGACGAGTCTGTTCTGCCCCCCCTCTCAGATGGCAGAGCCCTGGTCCACAGCATGCAGGTGAACTTTATCCATGAGCTGGTCCAGTCCCGCCTGTTTGCAGATGACAAGCCTCTGCAGGACATGTACAGCTGCCTGCGTATCCTACCAATATATTTCTGGCAACACGTGTGTGTGTGTGTGTGTGTGTGTGTGCTTGTGCAGATTCAGGGGTCCTGTCTGGAGCTGCTGTAGTGGGTGTGTGTCTGTGTGACGTGTGTGTCTGTTTGTGGCTGTGTGTGTTGGGGTGTGTGAGGGACAGGCATTATTAACCCCACAGTAATAATGTCTCTCAGTTCACCATGAACCAGGCAGAACATTTTTTTCAGTTTGTGTGCCATTTAGTTTTCATGTACTCATCTACACACACACACACACACACACACACTATCCAGATGTACCTTCACCAGTGTAACGTGTACTGAGTATAACACCCGGCCACAACGTGGACCTCTGCTAAGGGCCAGCATATGCCTGCTGTCTCTGTTTGGGTGTCCTCCTGCTGTGCTGTCTGTGTGGGTGTCCTCCTGTTGTGCTGTCTGTGTGGGTGTCCTACTGTTGTGCTGTCTCTCTGTGGGTGTCCTCCTGCTGTGCTGTCTCTGGGTGTCCTCCTGCCGTGCTGTTTGTGTGGGTGTCCTCCTGCTGTGCTGTCTCTGGGTGTCCTCCTGCGTGCTGTTTGTGTGGGTGTCCTCCTGCTGTGCTGTTTGTGTGGGTGTCCTCCTGCTGTGCTGTCTCTGGGTGTCCTCCTGCTGTGCTGTCTCTCTTTGGGTGTCCTCCTGCTGTGCTGTCTCTGTTTGGGTGTCTTTTGGCTGTGCTGTCTCTGTTTGGGTGTCCTCCTGCTGTGCTGTCTCTGTTTGGGTGCCCTCCTCCTGAACACACCCTTCCTTGACCGAGTTCCCTCCAGACTCTTTCTGCTTGTCCCTGCAGCTGGAGGTGCTTCACTCACAGACCCTGATGTTGGTGAGAGAGCGCTGGGGCGACCTGGTGCAGGTGGAGCGATATATGCCGGCCAAGTGCCTAACTCTGGGCGTCTGGAAGTAAGAGACCCTGTCTGACTGACTTGGCGATTGTTTGGCCTGTTCAAGGAATACCGTGGCACGGATCAGTTGGTCCACTGTAATTTCTTATTCTCTCTCTGTCGTTTTCCTTCTCTCACTCTTCAGTCAGCAAGTCCTGGGAAGGAGGACAGGCACCGCTTCAGTCCACAAAGTCGCTATTAAGATCGACGAATCGGACGGCTCCAAGCCTCTGCAGATCACCCATGAGCCCCCGCTTCCGGCCTGTGACTCGAAACTTATGGAGAGAGCGATGAAGGTAGATTGACTCGTTCCTCGTTGCTGTAATGCCCGGTTCACCTTGATGTTGTGCTGATGGCCTAGTTTACCGTTCGTCTTTCCTCCCACTCCCGTCAGATCGACCACTTGTCAGTGGAGAAGCTTCTGATTGACAGTGTGCACGCCCGCTCACATCAGAAGCTACAGGAGCTGAAAGCCATCCTGAAGAGCAGCAACCCCAGTGACAGCTGTGAGTCCCCGTCCTCACTGTCTTCATCCGTCAATGTATCGTAGTACTAATAATACATATACATGTCTG
Source organism: Dallia pectoralis (assembly GCA_029465975.1). Taxonomy (NCBI): domain Eukaryota; kingdom Metazoa; phylum Chordata; class Actinopteri; order Esociformes; family Umbridae; genus Dallia; species Dallia pectoralis. The sequence goes on along the minus strand of CM055738.1, from coordinate 7,011,867 downwards.
ACATATAGCGGACCAATCACGCGGACTCATGAATTTGACGACTTGAACAAGGGTGCTTGTCATTGGTGTGCGTTTCAGCGTTCATAGAGACGGCCCTGCCCACCTTGGTGATCCCCATCCTGGAGCCATGCGGACGCTCTGAGTGCCTGCACATCTTTGTTGACCTGCACTCCGGAATGTTCCAGCCCATGCTGTATGGGATCGGTGAGCGAGGAGTTACACACACATTGTCAAACACACACACACTGTCACACACACACACACACACTGTCATACACACACACACATTGTCATATATATATATCTATATCTCATACACAGTACTCATTTTGTTATTCTGTCTCCAGATCAATCCATGCTCAACGACATTGAAAAGACGGTCAACGACGACATGAAGCGCATCATATCCTGGCTGCAGCAGCTTAAGTAAATCCACTTCCTGTCTCTGTCATTCTAGGCTCTTGGTAGGATGCACTTTGTAGTATGCCAATGTGGATACAAGACCAGGTTAGGGTTGTAAACGTGTCAGAAGATGTTACTAGGATTACATACTGGGAACCATAGAACGGTTCAAATTTTTTTCTTCATATTTAGTAGTATGTATTTACTAGAACGGAGATCCACGTTTAAGGGCATTAGGGTATCTATACTCAATTATCGGAATCTAAACAGGAAATTAGCTGTTATTCAGTTAGGTGGTAATTGATTGGAAGGTGGATTGGGAAGTCTTGGCATGGTTGACAGTCTGGCCTATTTGGAGAATATGCCAGATTTCACTTTACTAATGTTTCTCTTTCCTTGCACCATTTCTCCCTCTTGCTCCCTTTCCCTGTCATCCGGTTTTCACTCCAGGTTTTGGTTAGGAGAGCAGAGGTGTCGACAGTCGGTGAAACATCTCCCTACTGTTTGTACCGACATACTGCACCTTTCCAACTCCACCACACACCCTGCTGGCAGCCTATCAAAACACAAGCTCTTCATCCGGCTGACCCGCCTACCACAGTACTACATTGTAAGCCCCTCCCACCTTGCCTGGACCATGTAAATCTTTACTGTGACCGTTCGTGTTTGTTGTGCACAACTCTTCCATTCTTGTCATTCCTTTGATTCTCATGTAATTCCATCTACTCCTTCTTCCGCTATTCCACCTGTCTCCCCTCTTTCTCCCCTCTCTTTGTTTGTCATTCTCCAGGTGGTGGAGATGCTGGATGTTCCTGGCTGTACTACAGAGCTGCGGTACAAGTACTCCTTCCTGTCCGTGTCTCAGTTGGAGGGTGAGGAGGGCCCTCCCTGTGCCCAGCTCCTGCAGCACTTCAAGCCCAGTCTGGAGACATTGGTCATGGACCACACCTCCGGCCGAGGGGCCCGTCCTGGAGCTAAAAGAAAAGTAAGAATGGAATAAAGTTCTGCTTGTAGGGGCGACATTTATCTAAAATCTAGACTATTTAAAACCTAAAAGCAACAGGGATTAAATATATCACCCAGAAGTGTAAAGTGTGTAACAGACATACATGATGCATCTTGTCAGTAGGTGTTTTGTCTTGCTGTAAGTGTGTCTCTCTCTCCTCTGTTCTCCAGTTGTCAGGGGACCAGGTAGCTGTGGAACCCAAGAAGCCCAAGCGTTCTGGGGAGATGTCTGCGTTCAACAAGGAGCTGGCTCACCTGGTTGCAATGTGTGACACCAACATGCCCTTCATCGGCCTGAGGGTGGAGGTATAAATAGAGGGACTACGCTCTCTGTTTTATGGATTTAAACATTTATTTAATAAAGGTTAAATAAAAATACATTTAGCCCCGTTTTCTGAATGCCGACCCGAGAAGAGAGGAGTCAGGCGATCTGAGTCGCCCACAGTGGTCCGATTGGCATTGTTTTCTCTTGTCCTCCATCATACATCTCTCTGTCTCCCTCTCCAGTTGTCTCAGATGGAGATTCCTCACCAGGGTGTGCAGGTGGAGGGGGATGGCTGCAGCCACACCATCCGCATCCTGAAGTAAGACTGCGTCTCCCAGAATGCTGCTGTGACAATATGAAAGGCCATGAGATTACCTCACAGGGCACTGACACACACACACACACACACACGCACAACACAGCATTCACACTCCTTGGGTTAATTCTTTTGGCATTAGTGATGGCTGTCAATGACCCCTGCTGGTCTCTCCTCTCTGTAGGATCCCTCCCTGTAAAGGTGTGGGGGAGGAGACACGGCGTGTCCTGGAGCGCTCCCTGCTGGACTGCACCTTCCGCCTGCAGGGCCGGAACAACCGCACCTGGGTGGCAGAGCTGGTTCTGGCCAACTGCCCACTGAACAGCACACACAGCAAAGAGCAAGGTACACACACACACACACACATATTAACCATGACCCCAACCGTAACCTCACGTTTACACATAACCTAACCCTAATGCCTAACCCTAATTGCATGTTTTGTCCTGAACCTAATCCAGAAAATGAACGTTTCTCTGCTTGGGGTGTCCCCATATGGTCAACTAGTCATCATTTATTTACCTTCTGCATACTTTTGTTGACTTTTTTTGTCTCCCAGAAAGTGAATAAATCATGCCCACATAGAGACACACACACACACACAAACAAACACTGCCCAAAATGAGTCAAACATGTACCTGCCTGTCCATTTTGTCTGTCCAGCTTCTACCCGCCACGTGTACCTGACCTATGAGAACCCTCTGTCGGAGCCAGTGGGCGGGAGAAAGGTGGTGGAGATGTTCCTCAACGACTGGAGCGGTATCAGCCAGCTGTACCAGTGTGTCCTGGAGTTCTCACGGTCCCTACCGGAGATGCCGTCCTACCTGGGTCTCTTCAGTGAGATCCGTCTGTATAACTATCGCAAACTGGTCCTGTGCTACGGCAGCACCAAGGGCAGCTCGGTATGTGTCGCGTCTGGTTCCCAGCAAGGTTTCTTCTCACCAGTTTGTCCTGCCTCTCGTTCCACTGTGTTTTGTCTTGTTTTCAGGTGACCATCCAGTGGAACAGCGTTACTCAGAGGTTTGTTTTGTCTCTGGGGACCGTGGGCCCCAACTCAGGCTGTAGTAACTGTCACAACATCATACTGCATCAGCTACAGGAGATGTTCAACAAGACGCCAACCGTGGTCCAACTGCTACAGGTACTGCACACACACACACACACACACACACAGACACACACTGACCTACACAACACATCCTGAATAATAATAATGCATGATTTCCCGGTCATCGTCTTCCTCTTGCCTCTAGGTTCTGTCAGACACCCAGGCTCCCCTGAATGCCATCAACAAGCTGCCCACGGTGCCCATGCTGGGGCTGACACAGCGTACCAACACGGCCTACCAGTGCTTCTCCATCCTCCCCCAGTCACCCACCCACATCCGCCTGGCCTTCCGGAACATGTACTGCATAGACATCTACTGTCGCAGCCGCGGAGTTGTTGCCATTAGAGACGGCGCCTACAGCCTCTTCGACAACACCAAGATCGTGGAGGGCTTTTATCCTGCCCCGGGACTGAAGGTGTGAAATCATTGGGCGGTGTTTGGAAATATTTTGAAAGTGTCTACATTTTGTGTCATGGTTCTTGTGAAGGTTTCTACCTTAGGTTTTATTAAACTTTTCATTATTTCTGTCTTTCTATCAGACGTTCCTCAACATGTTTGTTGACAGCAGCCAGGACGCTCGACGACGCTCGGTCAACGAGGACGACAACCCGCCCTCGCCGGTTGGCGGCGACATGATGGACAGCCTATTGAACCAATTTCAGGCCCAGCCACAGCCACCACAGCCAATGAGAGGGGGTCCTGGGGGGGTGTACCCTCCCCTCACATCCCCGCCCACACCTTACCATCCCAACGTGGCACCCTCGCCATCCATGATGCCCACACAGTCCCCAGGTCTGTTTGTGTGTCTGTCTGCGTGCATGTGTCTCTATGTGTGTCTGTGTGTGTGTGTCTGTCTGTCTTGTGCCACGCCTGCTTGCCGTCCCACAGACAGTGAGCGGAAAAACACAGAACGCTCTCTGGTCCTCATCCTTCACCTGCTTAATGTCACTGTGTGTGTTATCCCCTTGTGATTCTCTCGTCTGAGGAGTAAACTGTGAGAGTTGGTCCTGGATGGGAGAGCTTGTGCATGGGGTCACGCCTACTCATCTAATCCTCAGTGGCCGTGTGTGTGTGACCGTGTGTGCGTGACCGTGTGTGTGTGACCGTGTGTGTGTGGCCGCATATGCGCCAGTTCCCCGTTTGTAAGACGCATTGGACCCCTGTCAACGATTGGTTGGATTTTTGGTGAAAGTGGGGGGGGGTTAAGTTAGTCGTACAACGATTGGTTGGATACTTGGTAAAAGCAAGGGTTTATGTTAGTCCTACAGTTCAACTGTGTCATTTTGGCCTGGTGTTTCAAGTCTTGGAACACGGCTGAATGGGAAGAAGGGGTCCAGCAGAGGGTGGGGATAACTGGTTCTGCCCTGCACGGGGAGGATGGGATGTCTGTCTGGGTTGCCATGGCACTACATTACGCCCTAGTGACAGTGGGCCTTCACAACAAACATGTGGCTGACAGATCCGTCTTCCAGAGGCCCCGTTCCGAAACACCCTCAGTACCATTTTCAATCTCGAGAGAGACAAACTGAATCGCCTTGATTTGTTAGGCAAATCGAAATAACAGGGTTTTTCCTGTAGCGAGATGCAATCCGAAACCTCTTCATTCTGTCATCGTGCTTATAAGGGGATGTGCACATCTCCTGTGGTGACACCGTGCATTTATGAATGAATGGAAGTATGTTTGTGAGCTGATCCTGTGGGCTTGTGATTGATGGGCATTTCTGGGCGCTCTGTGCGGGTACAGGGACCATCCACACGTCGGGCTCCCCTAGCGGAGCGCTGAGAGCCCCCTCGCCTTTTGGCCCCACCCCGTCTCCGTCCTCTCTTGCCATGGCTATGGGCCCCACCAGCTTTGCCAGCCCGCATGGTAAGTTGTGGGTGTGGCCGGTGGTTGTGGGTGTGGCCTGTGGAGCTGGGCGGCTGATTGAGGCTTTAGTGAATGCCTGTGGGGCTGGTTGAGGCTTTAGTGAATGCCGGTAGAGCTGGGTGGCTGCCTGTGGGGCTGGTTGAGGCTTTAGTGAAGGCCTGTAGAGCTGGGTGGCTGCCTGTGGGGCTGGTTGAGGCTTTAGTGGAGGCCTGTAGAGCTGGGTGGCTTGTTGAGGCTTTAGTGAAGGCCTGTAGAGCTGGGTGGCTGGTTGATGCTTTAGTGAAGGCCTGTACTGCTGGGTGGCTGGTTGATGCTTTAGTGAATGCCTGTAGAGTTGGGTGGCTGGTGTTACACAATGGCACAGCTTATGAGTACACTGAACTGTGAAAAAGTGTTTTAGTCATTTGCCAAACAGCCCCATCTGATAAAATAGTATTTTCCACAGCAAGCTGAGTTGTGAATATGAAAAGATCTCAACTTGATATAACCGCTAGTATTTCTGTCAAACAACATAAATATATAACAATAGAAAATGCAAATTTTCTAATATTTACACCAATATTTCTGGGATTCCACAAAAACAATTACACTTGTTTGTCATGCACTTTATGCATAGTAAAAAAAATAATTCTAACACCCAATATAGGAATATTTTGATATCCCTTGGGAGTTATGGGACACCAGTCTGTTATGTTCTGTGGTGTTTTAAAGATGAACCTCACATGGCAGTGTTTACCAAGTGTTTTAATTGTGGAGGTTTTTACTGAGTAGTGACCTGAGGACATTTGTGTCAATCAGTCGGTGTGAGTCTGTGTGGTCGAGTGTGTTTGTGCTGTTGTGTCAGAGTTTACTGTAGGGTCCAGTCACTGAGAGGATGTTATAATGACGTTACTGATTTGATTAATGTAAATTACCATTATTATTATTATTAATGATGTATTATTGCTAATGGTTGTGGTTGACTGTTAACTGTGTAGATGGTGACGATGGTTTGTGTGTCTGTATATATTTTTAAGGTGCTCTTGACCCCAGTTCCCCTTATGCCATGGTGTCTCCCAGCCAGAGGGGCCAGTGGCCGGGCTCTCCCCAGGTGTCAGGGCCCTCTCCTGGGGCCCGCGTTCATGGCATGTCCCCCGGAAACCCTTCACTCCACTCGCCCATTCCTGATGCGTCACACTCGCCCCGTGCCGGCTCCAGTGAGTAACACACACATACACACACACACACCATTCCCATACATGACTCTGGTGCTGTATGTAACACACACACACACACCATTCCCATACATGACTCTGGTGCTGTATGTAACAAACACACCATTCCTGTACATGACTCTGGTGCTGTATGTAACACACACACACCATTCCCATACATGACTCTGGTGCTGTATGTAACACACACACACACATCATTCCCATACATGACTCTGGTGCTGTATGTAACACACACACACACACACATCATTCCCATACATGACTCTGGTGCTGTATGTCACACACACCATTCCCATACATGACTCTGGTGCTGTATGTAACAAACACACCATTCCCATACATGACTCTGGTGCTGTATGTAACACACACACACACATCATTCCCGTACATGACTCTGGTGCTGTATGTAACACACACACCATTCCTGTACATGACTCTGGTGCTGTATGTAACACACACACCATTCCCATACATGACTCTGGTGCTGTATGTAACACACACACACACATCATTCCCGTACATGACTCTGGTGCTGTATGTAACACACACACACACACACACACATCATTCCCGTACATGACTCTGGTGCTGTATGTCACACACACCATTCCCGTACATGACTCTGGTGCTGTATGTCACACACACCATTCCCGTACATGACTCTGGTGCTGTATGTAACACACACACCATTCCCGTACATGACTCTGGTGCTGTATGTAACACACACACACACACACACATCATTCCCGTACATGACTCTGGTGCTGTATGTAACACACACACCATTCCTGTACATGACTCTGGTGCTGTATTTAATGTCTTCTATGTACACTGAAGTCTTGTTGATGGATGAGTTTCTGGGTAATAATGGCGGCTTTAAACGGCCCAGCTGATTTGTACACCGTCACCCACCAACCCAGTGCCCCACCTGCAGCCTGCGCTAACGATACTGTCTGCCCCCCTGTCCCATCTGCCCCTCTCCCCCGTCTGTCCCCTTCCAGGCTCTGGGGTCTTGCCCAGCAGTATGCCCCCTCCCCGTAAGCTACCTCAGCGCTCCTGGGCTGCGTCCATCCCCACCATCCTGAGCCACAACGCCCTGCATGTGTTGCTGCTTCCCTCCCCCACACCCTGCCTGGTCCCGGGGCTGGCAGGCAGCTACCTCTGCTCTCCGCTGGAGCGCTTCCTCGGCTCGGTGATCATGAGACGTCACCTGCAGAGGATCATCCAGCTGGAACCCAACGTGAGTGGTGGGAATACTCACTCCTGACGGCTCGCACTCTGACCTGACGGCTCGCACTCTGACCTGCCGGCTCGCACTCTGACCTGACGGCTTGCACTCTGACCTGACGGCTCGCACTCTGACCTGACGGCTCGCACTCTGACCTGCCGGCTCGCACTCTGACCTGCCGGCTCGCACTCTGACCTGCCGGCTCGCACTCTGACCTGCCGGCTCGCACTCTGACCTGCCGGCTCGCACTCTGACCTGCCGGCTCGCACTCTGACCTGACGGCTCGCACTCTGACCTGACGGCTCGCACTCTGACCTGACGGCTCGCACTCTGACCTGACGGCTCACGCTGGGTTTGAACGTATTTCTGTTCTTTTGATGCTTCTCTACCTCTTCATTTAATCCCTCCATCTCCGTCACTCCATCTTATCCAGTTGGAGGCTGATGTGAGTGTTACTTCTGCCATTGGACATTTGTTCATACTGTTTTATTATTGCTTAGATGTCTCTTGTCGCCTGGTTTTTTATATAATTACTGCGTAGGATCTTAGCAGGGCTTAACAAGGCTGTTCCTTTTTGCTCACTGCTTTTCCCCAAAAGTAATCTCAAACCTTTTTGGTAGATGGATGAGTTTCCTTTTCTGTTATATTGTGCCTCTTTTTTCAATGTCCATTTCTATGTAGCTCTATTTATCTATCGAGCTTAGTTGACTGTTTTAGTGTTTCTCTATAATACAAATCCTCCTCTGTCTTCTGTCCAGCTGTCCATAGTGAACTCTAATGAGCCGGGCGTGATCATGTTTAAGACGGAGGTGTTGAAGTGTCGCGTGGCGCTTAACCCAAAGACGTACCAGACACTGCAACTCAAAGTCACCCCGGAGAACACAGGGCCCTGGTCACCGGATGAGTTGCAGGTTTTGGAAAAGTTCTTTGAGACCAGGGTAAATATTTTGTGTACACACACAACACCAGATCAGAGTGTGTAGGGCAATAGTGCAACACCAGAAGTCATTCAAAAATGACATCTCTCTATCTTGGCTTGAATCTCCTCTTTAATATTACACACACTACTCACACATGTTATGTGAGAAAACACAACTTTGGCTTAAAAGGTAAAATGATTCATTCTTGACCATATATTTCTCTGCTGTTCCTGTCTCCACGTCTCTTTCCTTCCTTCGTCTCCTGCGTCGGCTGTCTCTCTCTCTCCTCCCCTCCTCTTGGCTCTCCCGCCCTCCTCTCGTCTCTCCTCCCCTCCCCGTCTTTTTTCTCCCCAACTCCTTGTATTTTCATCTCCTCCCTCTCCCCTCAGGTGGCCGGCCCTCCCTTTAAATACAACACATTGAATGCCTTCACCAAACTGCTTGGGGCTCCCACCAACATACTCAGGGACTGTGTCCGGATTATGAAGCTTGAGCTGGTGAGGACCGTGTGTGGTGTTTGTGAGATTGTGTGTGTGATTGTGTGTTGCTGCCCCTTGCGTAACATTTTGCCTGTTAAGGAAGCTGGTGGCATGAATAAGTGTGTCCCTGTGTGAGCAGATGTTTGGTACGTACGTGTGTGTGGTGTTTGTGTGTGTGTGGTGTTTGGTACGTATGTAGGTCAATTCTAAACCTGTGTCGCGGTTTTCCTCACCAGTTCCCTGACCAGGCCACCCAGCTGAAGTGGAATGTCCAGTTCTGTCTGACCATCCCACCCAGTGCCCCTCCCATCGCACCCCCAGGAACCATCGCTGTGGTCCTCAAGTCCAAGATGCTTTTTTTCGTAAGTGCCGATTTACCCCGTTAGTTTGACTGGGGCAATTAGTTGGTTCATCAATGGAAAGAGTTTGCAAACGTTAGCTAACAGTAACACAGGAAAACAAATTTACTAAGCTCTTTACCTTGGAAGTTTGAAGCTCAAAACTCTTTTGGTATTTGTTGAATGAAATGCACTCTACAATTTGTTCCAGAAGAAAAACATTTCACCACGCCACTTATGGCATGACACCACACTAATACAGAGCTCCATTAAAAACCTGGCGGTAGGCCCGTTTGGCTTTTCATGGAGTTCTGTATTAGTGTGTATTAGGCCCGTTTGTAGACCCGGTTGGCTTTTCATGGAGCTCTATTAGTGTGTATTGGGCCTGGCGGTAGGCCCGGGACTGAAATAGTTCTCCACAAACAGGCACTTTAGCCTGTTTACAGCCTCTGTGTCCAATCCCTTGTGCTATATGTGATATTGCTTATGGCACAGGTGTCAAACCGGTTCCATGGAGGGCTTGGTGTCTACAGCACTTTGCTCTCACCTTGTACTTGATTGATAGGCCACTAATTGGTTAGGTTCTACCCTCATCTGGTTGATTAGGTTTGAACTAAATAGGCCCTCCTGGAACCGGTTTGCCTTATGGCTGATACCATAGCTGTTATATGCTGATATATTGCATAGTCTACTTAATATTAATTCATGCATATACATTTTAGCATATCTGGTTTTACCAAGGGGCTTTTTTGATATACCTCATTTCTGTCGGGGAAATGTCATTTTACATGGTGTTAGCGTAATTTCATTTTGGCGTATAATCTCCTTTTTAATGGACGCTATAAGTGAACCCCTGGAGAATGACTCGCGCTGTCCTGTTCTCAATCTCCTCAGCTTCAGTTGACCCAGAGGCTACCGGTCCCCCAGGAGCCCGTAAACATCATCGTCCCCATCGTGTATGACATGGCCACGGGTCTGACCCAACAGGCCGACATCCCGAGGCAGCACTCGTCATCTGGCGCCGCCGCACTCATGGTCTCCAACATCCTGAAGAGGTTCAACGAACTGCACCCGGCGCGACAGGGTCAGTGGGACGGTGGACACTCAAAAACGCACCTGTGTTTAGACAGGCGACATATTTCCACTTTCTCTAGGCAAATTGGCTAAAGGGTAATGTCGTGGAATTATGCTGCCTTTCTAAATGCAGCCTATGATAATTAAAGATGCATTCTGGGTATTTTGCAACTGGTTCTAAATGTTGTTCCAAACATGGTAAACCATGACATATCCAGCATGTGCCAATATGTTCCGGATATCATCAAACCCACGTGCCAATGGAACCCAGGTCTGATGGTTGCTGATAATGGGCCTCTATACACAAATGTAGAGCTCGTTGACGTTAAATGTGGCTCTCGCATAAGATGCCCCCTTTCCCACAACTGTAAGTGCTATAATAGTTAAGTGGAAGGGTCTAGAAGCAACAATGGCCCGGTCACCATGTGGTGGACCCAGGTTCAGAGGGGCCACAGAGTGCAGGAGCACATGGAGTAAAAGCTGTCTGTCATCATCTGCTGCATCACTCATCACAGAATTCCAAACTGCTTCTGGAAGCAACATCAGCACAAGAACTGTGCGTTGGGAGCTTCACAGAATGGGTTTCCATGGCCGAGCAGCTGTACGCAAGCCTCACATTGTGTAAACGTGTTCTAGAGTGATTTATCGCGCTTGACTACCTGACAGCCTGATGAATGTACCTGGGCTGGGTGGATGCCAAGAGAACACTACCTATGCAAAGTGCCTATTGTTAAGAGGTGGTGTTGCAGGGATAATGGTCTGGGGCTGTCTTTCAGGGTTTGGGCGAGGCACCTTAGTTGCAGTGAAGGGTCAACTTAATGCTACAGGGTGCCATGACATTTTAGAGAATTGGGTGGTTTTAACTTCGTGATAATAGTTTGGGAAAGGTTATTTCCTGTTTCAGCATGACCGTGCCCTCTGCACAAAGAGGGGTTCATAAAGACATGGTTCGATGTGGTTGATGAAGAGGAACTCAATTGGCCCTGACCTCAACCCCACTTACGGATGAATTGGAACAGCGATTACCAGCCACTTTTTGTCTAACATCAGTGCCTGACCTCACAAATGCGATCTTGGCTGAATGGCTAGAAATTCCCAGAGACAAATGTTGTGAAAATCTGCATTTATGTTGACAAAGTCTTGGGCGGCATGTATTACTGTTAGATGCTCTGTTAGAAAAGCATTATAACAAACCGTGTTGATTATTTAATGCTTACATTTGTGTTATACTGACTTGAAGTGTGTCTGTTCTCTCCTTTCAGGCGAGTGCACCATCTTTGCATCTGTTCATGAGCTTATGGCCAACCTCAACCTGCCCCCTGGTGGTCGCCAGTAGCAACTCCCCTGTTGGAAAGTAAACTAGAACAGGACCCGACTCGGTACAGGTCATGCCTGGAAGTGGGAACGGTTCCATCGGTTCTGGACTCTACTGAACTGGAAATGGTGTGCTCTCTGTATTCCCTACTGCAACATTTGTCCTCCGCCACAGCCAACTTACTTTTACTTTCAGTAAAGGAAATGGAGTTCTTCTGAATCGCCAAACGCACACTTTGTGTCCTTGATAATAAACACATTTATGACAGAGCAACTGCATGCATGTGTAGGAGTGTAACCTGAAAGACAAGTATACGGCGAAGAAAAAAGACAGATTTATTTGGTTTCCCCTCCAGATGCACTTCTTATATCAACAGATTTCACAGCTTAAGAATATGGGTGTTTACCTAAATATGTACATTGTTGTATATTTCAGCATTGGGCAAAAAGGATAAGCCATTTGGATAAGTAGGAGTTTTGCTAGAGAGTGTTACTTAACATTCTTTCCTTTTTATAACACAAGAAATCAATACTGTTGTGGTATTGGGGATGTGTCTATTCTTTCCAAGTACACTATTTAAATTTATTTTTTTGCCTTTATGATGCCATGTCCTAATCCCTTTTTAGTTCAATTGTGTCACTTTGGATACTGTAAAACTGTGACAAACTTTATAAGCCAGCTGTATTTTATTATGACTGCTTTTGGGTCCTGAATGAAGAATCAAAAATACATTGTCTTTTATTACTATTTAATAAATCTGTCAAAAACGTTAGTTTTGCTTACATTTGTGTGTGTGTGTGTGTGTGTGTGTGTGTGTATTTATGATGACATCACCCTAAAAGCTGGCATCCGGGTCATGTTCAACACCTAAAAGATGGTAAATCCCAAATGGGCGTGGTCGTCATGTAATCCTGACGCATATCTTTACTTGGTGAACATGCGGTTGGTTTTCCTTGTTTTAATTTCTCTTGGGTAATTTTGCTTTGCAGATTTTTCCCCCCCATAGGTCTGAGCATGTATTGATCCTAAACCGGTGATATACAACCAGTGATCTTGAACGCAACCCTTCTTGTGTTTGACAAAAATAATTCCGATCAGTAATGAGGGCAAAAGAAAATGTTTCCCGCAGCGAAGTCGATACACAGGAACTAACACACACACACACGTCTCCTTATTTTATTTGTATTTCTCCTTTCCGATAATAAAGAAGAGTGATCAGATCAATAGAGGCTGCATGCTACCACCACTCAGGAGGCTACACTTCATCCAGATATGGCCGCAGTTTGCTTCTCCGAGCCTCTCTCTGTGCTCTGCATTTATCACGACAAATGGAAAGGTACGTTCATTAATAATTACACGCATATTTCCTTCGTTGATTTGAACTATTATTTGTTAGTAATTGTGACGTGCTACGTTCTATCAATTGCCGGATGTACACAGTTCACTATGTGTGTGTGTGTGTGTGTGTGTGTGTGTGTGTGGGGGGTGTAGGTGTAGGTGTAGGAACCCCTGAGTATCGCGTTTATTTGCGTACTATTAAAATGTCCCTTTACTGTGGTCAGTCGAACTGAACGTGAGGAGACCCCTGACGCCTGTCCACCTGAACCCAGAGCAGGTGGGCCTGGAGATGCTGTATCTCTGTGGGCAGCTGGACCTGCTCATCAGGGCGCAGGTACACCAGGTAAGACCTCATGCCCTCCATCCTGAGAACTCCCTCCATCAACAGAATACACACGTTTATTTCTGTGTTACCAAACAATCTACTAAATAATGTGAAAGAATGCATAAAGAATATTATACACTGATGAGCCAAAACATTATGGTCACAGGTGAGTATTGTTGATCACCTCCTAACACGGGCACTTGTCAAAGTAGAGTAGGTTAGATTAGATGGTGAGCGAATCATCAGTTCTCGTAGTCAACATGTTGGATGCAGGAGAAATTGGCAGCAGTAAAGACCTGAGACTTCGTTGACCTGGCTGATTACCTGCTGGCAGTGGTACAAGGAGAGATAAACCACAAATCGGTGTGACAGACAGGGTGTTGGGTGCTCAAGGCTCAACAATGCCAACGAAAGGTCTACTGAAAACTTTAAATGATGGTACCGGAAGAATGTCTCACAACACACAGGACATCGCCCCCCCGCGCTGCGCGGTCACACATTGTTTAGAGTACCCATGATGACCCCTGTCCACTGTCAAAAGTGCCCATAAGGGGCACACAGAGGACCAACAGCATACTAGTCAGGTGGTCATAATGTTTTGGCTGCACACAGAGAACCAACAGCATACTAGTCAGGTGGTCATAATGTTTTGGCTGCACACAGAGGACCAACAGCATATTAGACAGGTGGTCATAATGTTTTGGCTGCACACAGAGGACCAACAGCATATTAGACAGGTGGTCATAATGTTTTGGCTGCACACAGAGGACCAACAGCATATTAGACAGGTGGTCATAATGTTTTGGCTGCACACAGATGACCAACAGCATATTAGACAGGTGGTCATAATGTTTTTGCTGCACACAGAGGACCAAAAGCATATTAGACAGGTGGTCATAATGTTTTGGCTGCACACAGAGGACCAACAGCATATTAGTCAGATGGTTATAATGTTTTGGCTGCACACAGAGGACCAACAGCATATTAGACATGTGGTCATAATGTTTTGGCTGCACACAGAGGACCAACAGAATATTAGACAGGTGGTCATAATGTTTTGGCTGCACACAGAGGACCAACAGCATATTAGACAGGTGGTCATAATGTTTTGGCTGCACACAGATGACCAACAGCATATTAGACAGGTGGTCATAATGTTTTGGCTGCACACAGAGGACCAACAGAATATTAGACAGGTGGTCATAATGTTTTGTGTAACAGTTTATTGTGGTGCACCTTTTCATTGTTTATCTTGGGAGATCTTGTAATAATCGAGTTATTTCAAGCTGTTTTCTGTGTTGAAATGTATTCTGAACCTTGATTATGTTTCGTAGGAGGGGGGATGTGGGTCCTGTCTTCAGCATTTCAGGAGTGCTAGACCTTGTCTGTTGTACTTTTACTGACTGAATTTCTAATTATTTAAAAAACAAATAGCCACGAATATAAACAGAATATCCCATAGCGACCAAGTATATTTAATAATTAAAAATGTAAGTAACCCGACAAACCAGATCAATTTCTTTAGACATTGTAAGGAGGATTTAAGGACACATGATGTATTTTAGCTAAATCTGTAGTGTTATAACAAAGGGTCTGAAAAAAATATGTACCTGAGATATTTACGTTTTTTACTTTCAAAAACTGGCACACATTTCCAAACGTGTGTTTTTACTTTGTATATGTGGGGTATTCTGAGTAGGTAATACTATGTAAAGTAGCCCTATCTACTCTATCAGGATGTGTATGTGTATATCCTATTTTGAAAGGTATGTTCACTCCTATTCCCTGGTAACACAGTTCCAAGAGCAGCTAAGACAGGACTACAGCCCAGAGGAGTCAGACAATTTCCACGAACAAGGCATGTCTCACCCAGAAGAACGAAAATAACATTATTGACTGCAGCTCTCATCATTGTGCTAACCTGACCTGTCTCGTCTCAATGTATTTATCCAGGGACAGATATTACCGGACAGATGCTCCAGTGCTTAGAACACCTGCCAAAACCTATGCCACAGCTGGAGGTATCAAGTTCACACGTTAACATAAGAACTACAACTTCTGTCCATCTTCTACTCCATCATTCATTGGAATCTGACTAGTCACGGATGTCATAGTTGTGTGGTTTTCTCAGGACTACCTGGACACGCTGGGTCTCTCAACCCTGTATCCTCGTGTTGAGGTGTTCCTCATTCAGGGCAGTCCAGTGGACATGCTGGAGAAACCCCAGATGGACGGTAGGATCAGGGGGTTAGCGTAGCCCTGGGTGGTTTATGGTATGGAGTCAACCTTTCAGCGGTTGTGGGTAACATAACCCCAAAAACAGCAAACAACAACAAACAAAGACACAAAACACAGACGAATATATTGGTTGTTAGTTATACATTGATGCAGTCTGAAAGCAGCAAACATTGCACCTGAGACACTGCTTGAAACTAATATTGCTTCTCACTTGCAGACTATTTTTGCCACATTGGAAGATTCAATCAGCTCCTAGAACTCAGTCAGCAGCTAGAGGAGGATGTGAAACATCTCGGGAGCCATAAATACATTGCTCACCAGTTGTCAGTTATATATGTAAGTAAACATAGTCCACTCTAAAAATGTCCAATTTAATTGTTTGTATATTTATCAACTGGTGGATTCAGTCCATAAATGACAATTAGCTGAAAGCAGTGGTATGACAATTTGCTGAAAGCAGTGGTATATGATACTGACCTTATGAGGAGGGTATGGCAAACATAAGTTGTAACTGGTTTCTAATTGCGTCAAGGAACCCCAGGGTTTTTGGTTATATGGCAATATACCACGGCTATTAGCCAATCAGCATTCAGGATTTGAAGCATGCTGTTTTATTAATAGATATATACAATGGCTAACGGCAGTATCTAGGTACTCTGTATTGCGTCATGATATATTAATGCAGTATGGCATGAGGGGTCATGGTATATGTCCATTATACCATGAATAAAAGCTGTTCATATGTATAACAAATTGCTAAGTGCCTGGACAGAGGTGGTCTTTAGTCAATATACCAAAAACTAGTTGTGATGTCACGCCTCTGGTATACTGTCTCTTATAAACTGGGAACATGGCATATTTAAAAAGGGTGATCTACACAATTCCACATCGTAAATATCATACTTCCACAGTTTAAACTGGTTACTTTGTCACCCTTCTATGTTCTAGTACAGTTGAATGGCAAATGCCTTCTGTCCCGATGCTGAAGGCCTAGCCAATACTGGCTGTGCTGCTTATGAGACAACAAAGAAAAGTCTGATTGATTGGATATTCTTTTCTCTTTGGAATTAACCATTCTCTTTCCAACACAAACTGAAAATATAATCATTTAAACTGATAAAAATACGTGACTCAATAATACTAAATGATAATATAGAAAATGCTCAATATATTAATTATAATTATATTAACCATCATTTCTCTTTTGTAAGGCCCTGAGGATCCCACCTGTTTCAGGTTAACCTATGTATTCATGTGTTGCAGCAAGTGCTCATCTCATTCCGGGGAATTCACCCTCTGTCCATCCTGAAGAAAGAGATTGAGGCCAACTTCAAACAGATGAAGACGTCTCTGGTGACGGATAAGGGTTCCAGACAGGAAGCTCAGCTCCCGGCCCATTACATCAGCTGGTGAGAACACGGGGTTGACGCAAAGTTGAATATACAACATCCAACTAATGTTTATGTAACGTAGAACCATTTTAGTGTGCTCTTTGGGACAAGGCATATTCTGTGTGTATGTTCCCCTATAGGATATTGCAGTTGACTCGCAGTATAACCTCGACAGTGTCCTCGCTACCAGAGGAGCTCATGGATGACCTGAATCTAGCGATGAAATTTGTATCCCGGCTATGACATCACACCTTACCTTGTTGGTTAAGTGGATGAACCAAAACGAGGTGCGAAATAAATGTTGTTGTTTGAATTAACATTTTAACATATTGTTCTTTACATTGGCAAAATAAATTGAAACTATTGATTAGCTGATGAACTGAACATTTGCTGAATAACGGATTACAATTACTTAGATCGACAAAAAAGTATCGTACGCGAAAGAACATCTGTCGGGACCAATTATAAATAGTGCAACTTGGACACGAGTAAGACAGAGAGGATTTAAGGATGTGCGAAGCCAATCACACTGAAAACGAGAATGTCCAAAAAAATAAAACAATCCATGAGCACGCCCTAGTGGGCAAGAAAGCTTACAGCACCTGAGGCCTATACTACGAAGCAAGATTTGTGGTTATCGAGGTAACTTCAGGTTCAACCCTGGGTTTTCGGTATCACGAGGTCCGTTACCCTCGTAGCGCGTTACATCGCCATGGTAACTTATGCTGCGAACCTAACCTGGTCAGGATATCAGATTAACGCGAATAAAAGCACCGTTTACTGACCAATCAGTTATCGATTTAATATGACGTCATGATTCTTAGAAGATCCCGTTGGGTGCACGAATAGTGGGAGGTCCACTTAAAGGAGCAAGCATGTTCAGGGACTGAGAAAACCCGTTTGCTTTTCCAGATGACCAGAGCCATAGAGAGAAACAGAGCCATTCTCTCTATGGCTCCGCAGATGACTATCTTTATAACATATATAGGTTCTCAGCGGAGGGACTGACGTATATTAGTTAGCTACTTGAGCAATATGTTGCCAGTGCGAATGTAAATTAAATGCAGCATTCGGTTTGAATGATTTTATTATGTTTATTCTTTATTTGTTCCCACGACCGCTTTACACTGCCAGGGTTGCAACTACAGGTATCCAGCAATAATAATGACACAAGACAATTCATCTCAGCAACACATTGCTTTAATTGAGTAAATATGTATAATTATAGTGAAATATAGTCCTGCCTTAATGAATGGGCAGTGATAGTGATGAGTCTGTAATTTACGCATTCACGCAGTCGGCAATCTTTTGCCAGCTCTCCTTACTTTTCGGCGGCAGCAACTGTGTTACTTTTCGCCAGTATGACCGTTTTATATTGTTTTTAAATTTTCAATTTGCTACTCTTGCGTGAAATATGACGCTCTACACGTGTCCATGTCTGTGATTGATAGTATGGAGCAAATAAGCAGATAATGGAAAGTAATCCAGGGCATGTTGAACTTGCTTCGTAGTAACATTCGTGACATCATCCAGCTAATCATCATCCGGCTAATTCGGTTGTCTGAACACACCTGCCGTTTACGATGAGTATAGCTGGACTGAGTCACCTGAGATAAATGCGCGTCCACGCGTACGTTTAAAAGGCGACATGTATCGATAGTAGAAATCGTGATCAGCGACACTCCTATTGGCTACTCATCATGGCCAAAGATCACGCCCACGTTTTCTCCACAGCAGAACAAGCGTAATTGATGGAAGGTTATGTGGAACTTGAATGTTTGATTCAAACGCAAGGGAACACCGCAAAGTCTGCAAAAGCTAGGAGAGGGCTGGCAGAAAGTAGCAGACAAATTAAATGCAAAAGCCAGGATAGGGCTGACAGGAAGTAACAGACAAATTAAATGCAAAAGCCAGGAGGGCTGGCAGAAAGTAACAGACAAATTAAATGCAAAAGCCAGGAGAGGGCTGGCAAAAAGTAGCAGACAAATTAAATACAAAAGCCAGGAGAGGGCTGGCAAAAAGTAGCAGACAAATTAAATGTAAAAGCCAGGAGAGGGCTGGCAAAAAGTAACAAACAAATTGAATGGTGGTCACCATGGTTCTATCAATTGTTTCGGTATTGTATTTTAATAATGTCATAATTTCATTTCATATTTTCTAAATGTCAGAGCCACCACAGGACAGTAAATGTATTCCTCAATTCCCACATAAGATTTCTGCCCATGTTAATTCATACAAACTCCAACACACACACACACATATTAGGGGATTATTCATGGACCGACTAGAACATGGGAACAAGTAAAAGTACAAGAACATTATACTAAATGGTAGTCTATTACTTGTATTGTTCTTAGTCACCTAAGTCTCTTTTAAAACAGAGGTAAATGCATGTGCTTGTCTGTTCATAACACCAATCAAAAATCATAATCAGAAAAGTGTTTCATCGCCATGAATGTGTGTACAGACAAGGAATTTACTTTGGCAGGAAGGTGCGTACAACATACAAATAGAACAATATAAATTATACTAAGGGGCTGAGGGGTTATATGGATAAGTGATATACAAAATACAGATAAGTAACATAGTGCAAATATTGAAAAAGGCTGAGCAGAAATAACAGCTGGTGGTCCTGCACCCCCACGTTACACCCGTGCAGAAGAGCTGGCCCTTGGGTTAAATTGTGGAGGGCATCCCTGGGGGCAGCTCTTCATTAAACCAACAGCCAGGGATCAGTAGCAGCAACACCTTCATTACTGGTAAATTAATTTACTAAACTGTAAAGTTATTTGTTGCTGCATTAAATTAAGTAGACCTATAATCCAAATCACTGGTATGGTAATTTCAACGGTTAAACATTGAGTAATGATAAATTGCTTTGACTTGTGAAAGGAATACTGTGTAGGAATATGACCGCACTTTTCCCCAAGTTTTTCCGCATCTCCAATTGTTTAAAGGAACGAGCCACTCGCAAAGAATCTTAAGGTTAAACGGTGTGTATCGTTATTAAAGAATTTTAAGGGTATGCAAACGGTGTGTGCCGTTATTAAAGCCAGACTCGACGAGTCAAACATCTAATGTGTGGATCCAACAAATTAATTATGTATTTGACCCCCTCACGAGTAAACCGATAGCCTACATCTAATGTGTGGATCCAACAAATTAATTATGTACTTGACCCCCTCACGAGTAAACCGATACATCTAATGTGTGGATCCAACAAATTAATTATGTATTTGACCGCCTCACGGGTAAACCGATACATCTCAATGAGTAGTTTCGCTCTGCGCTAAAGGGTCTCGCAATACGGGATTATTTCGAAAAAACTCTGCGAATTATTCTTCTCGTAAAACGGAGGACATGGATGTGAATTACTTCCCACGTCACATCCGCCTATAAAGCTGCGATCTAATCGTGTTTACATGAAATACGCCTGCCCCGGAGCAGGTTCAAGTTTACGCACCCGTTGCTATGACTACAAGTACAGGATGAGCTTCGGAGAACCGAACTAACCCGGATTATGCCGAATTGACAACAATCAAATCAGGTTAACTGAGTTAGCGACGTACGGAGAACGGACCATTTTTGAGGGGATTTATGTCTGATCCTGGGTGTCAGATGTTAGCAGTTACGTTAAATGGAAAATAATAGAGCACTCAGTTGAGTCAAGGGAGAGACTCATTCAGGCATTTATTGGAACTAAAGCATAAATGTCCCAATAAATACATCATGTCATCATTATATGGTTGTTCTGAGGTTGACAAACTGTGACATTTGAGAGAATTAGACTAGATTCAACTTTATTTTCATTGAACAGTACAATTAAATAACAACAAAATGCAGTAAAATCCATGTTCTCTTGTTCCAAGGACAAGTGGCTCATAAACTGGTTCCGATTTCCTCAGGTCGCACTGTTAGACCTCTGCACTTTTTCCAGCCCAGCGTTACAGAGGAGCACTCGGAGAAACCACTCCGTGCCAGTCCCACACTTTCCAGAGGGAATTGCCTGATAGGTGAGGGATATCTCAGTCAACCCTTAGCCGGGTTGTCAGACTTGTTAGTATGTATAATAGGTTTGTCTCATAATTACATAAAGTTTCCGTACACTGCGGATGAAGAGGCAAACAAAAAAGCGCAATTTGCAGCAATGTCCGTTTTCCCAAATGTAATCGGTTCACCGAGTGAGAATGAAAACACTTTCATTCAATCAATGTGCAAATAATTAGTGATGCATGTTGATCACTAATGTAGTGGCTCGGCGCTTATGGATCAACCCATGACTAATTCATTTTAAGACACAGCAGTGTTGGGCGCAGAATCAAGGCTGGTGTATGATGACTGGCTTCTAGGTATGTTTGATTAATAGACATTTCCCATTTTTTATGTACTTCTGTGTCTAACTCATTCACTATCCTTCCAGGAGACAGCTTTCCTGAACCCGTGACAGAAACACTTTCACGATGAAGCACTAGAGGGTTTTTGGCATTGACTTTGATATGTGATCACTTCTATTTATTTCGGCCACGGTCTGACTTTGACATTGCGGCATTCACAGCATCAGCAACATTTTGCCACCAAATCGGCTTTTCTGCATTAGAGATGCCCACACTGTGCCCTACAAACAGCATTTTCTCATCTTTTCCACCTCACCAACAAGAACTTCGAGGCTACTTCACATTGAGTAACGTTTATTTTTCAGTTTTCCTCCGTGTTTGCCATGATATCTCAATCAATGAATATTCACTTGGGGTGTTTCTATTACTATTTAGGGGCAAATATGAGCGTGACATGAAGCCACAAAAGCTGCACTAAATTTACAGTTGATTACGATCTATAAAGGGAAAACGGCATAGGACGAGCTTGCACAGTTTTATAAATCAGAATATTTCGGTCCATATACGCATGTCCTACGCTTTGTCCATACACCAATTCTGATGCAAATCCACCGCAAAGTTTTATAAATGAGGCCCCAGGATAGAATGAGTATTCTTGGTGAACAATCAGTTGTGAAAATATGAAGTGTCTTACAACACATTCTCAGGTATGGAAATTCTCCAATGTGTCCATGGATATATCAAGCGACCAAAACTCTTCCTATGTGTGCAGAAATAAACTAGTGAAATTTAAAGCCACCTAAACAAAAGTAACAATTCCCAGTCAGAACAGGATTAAGGTTTCTCTCCAGTATGGATGCGTTGGTGACATTTAAGGTTACCAACTTGTGAGAAACTCTTCCCACAATCAGAACAAGAGTAAGGTTTCTCTCCAGTATGCATGCGTTGGTGAACTTTAACGCTGCTTCGATCAGAGAACCTCTTCCCACAATCAGAACATGAAAAAGGTTTCTCTCCAGTATGGATGCGTTGGTGAGCATTGAGGCTATCTACTCGCAAGAAGCCATTCCCACAATCAGAACAGGAGTAAGGTTTCTCTCCAGTATGGATGCGTTGGTGAGCTTTACAGTTACCTGATGAAGAGAAACCCTTCCCACAATCAGAACAAGAAAATGGTTTCTCTCCAGTATGGATGCGTTGGTGATGTTTAAGGTTACTTATTTGTGAGAACCTCTTCCCACAATCAGAACAAGAGTAAGGCTTCTCTCCAGTATGCGTGCGTAGGTGAACTTTAAAGCTGCTTCGAACAGAGAACCTCTTCCCACAATCAGAACATGAGTAAGGTTTCTCTCCAGTGTGGATAAGTTGGTGAGCTTTAAGGCTATCTACCCGCGAGAAACCATTCCCACAATCAGAACAAGAGTATGGTTTCTCTCCAGTATGGATTCGTTGGTGAGCTTTAAGGCTACCTACTTGTGAAAAACTCTTCCCACAATCAGAACAAGAGTATGGCTTCTCTCCAGTATGGATGCGTTGGTGAGCTTTAAGGCTACCTACTTGCACGAAACCCTTCCCACAATCAGAACAAGAGTATGGCTTCTCTCCAGTATGGATGCGTTGGTGAATGTTAAGGCTGCTTACTTCCGAGAAACTCTTCCCACAATCAGAACAGGTGTGAGGTTTCTCTCCAGTATGGATGCGTTGGTGATATTTAAGGTGACCAACATGCAAGAAACTCTTCCCACAATCAGAACAGGAATAAGGTTTCTCTCCAGTATGGATGCGTTGGTGAGCTTTAAGGTTACCTACTTGCGAGAAACTCTTCCCACAATCAGAACAGGAGTAAGGTTTCTCTCCAGTATGCATGCGTTGGTGAACTCTAAAGCTACTTTGATCAGAGAAACCCATCCCACATTCAGAACAGGAGTAAGGTTTCTCTCCAGTATGGATGCGTATGTGAAGTGTAAGGTTACCTACTTGGGAAAAACTCTTCCCACAATCCGAACAGGAGTAAGGTTTCTCTCCAGTATGGCTGCGTTGATGAGCGTTAAGGTTACCTACTTGGGAAAAACCCTTCCCACAATCAGAACAGGAGTAAGGTTTCTCTCCAGTGTGTATGCGTCGGTGAATTTTAAGGCTACGTACTTTAGAGAAACTCTTCCCACAATCAGAACAGGAGTGAGGTTTCTCGCCAGTGTGTATGTTCATGTGTCTTTTTAACAGTGATATAGATAGAAATCTTCTTCCACAACGGGAGCAGCAGTGAGCCTTCTTTTCTTTGTGGTGTTGCTGTGGTTGCTCTCCAGATATAAGAAGAGTATCCACGTCAGCATTATCATCTGTGTAAATAATATCAGAAAAGTTAATTAGTGCAGTGATTCACATACAACATCAATGCAGTTAGTAAATTATGTCAAAGTTCACGTAATTTCTGAGTAGAACAGTGGAAGGTTAAAAACATATTTCAGTACATGAATACATGTATAAGCAAGGGTGACAGACATAAAAAGAAAACCCTGAATACATGAGAGGAGAAGAATAAACAATGATCATTCAACTGCACTGCAGGATTCAATAAAGGCATTACCATCCTATAATGCTGTGTGATTTGTATCTAAATGTTGAGCAAGCCCAACTGACATCGATTATGGATTAAGTAGTTAAGAGTAATGGATTTAAGTGACATTGATTTGGCTTCGTCCAGGGTGACAACGACTCCATCCACAGGACACAAGGGGTCATTGAATGGTTTAAAATAATCGTATGATAATAATGTGAATGATTTGTTTTGGCCTTGGCAGTCACCAGGGGCATTTCTTTTTAATTTGTTTGATTGATCGGCGACCTGGGGAGCAGCTGGGATTTGAACCAAATGTCCACTGGGGAAAGTATTTCATTGTATAAATGTCGTTATTAACTACAGAATCATAGTGTTCATGTATATGCCTTGGTTGGTTCTATTTTAAATGTGTTTCATTGTGACGCATGTCTTAACCATTTTGAAATGCGCAATACATTTTATTTGAGCAGAACCATTTCCCATTTACCGTATTTTCCAGACTATAAGTCGCTCCGGAATACAAGTCGCATCAGTCAAAATATGCGTCATGACGAGGGAAAAACATATATAAGTCGCACCGGACTATAAGTCGCATTTATTTAATGTATTTCACAAAATCCAAGACCAAAAAAAAGACATTTATTCTGGAACATTTAATCACAGAACAACAGGCTGAATGGGTGCCAGCGAGTCCAAAGTTCCCCGGTAAGCAAGTTCACCAAGCTCCCGATGTCACTCAACATCACTAAATCCATCGAATTCTTCATCCTCTGTGTCACTTATGAACAAGACCGCCTGGGCGTGAAGACGCAACTTCACCGTTGACAAGCCTCTCCCGGCAGCACGTTGTTCAAGCACCCATCTGTGGACTCGTTCCTCCTGCGCTGGACATCTGGCTTTCAGCCCGCGATTAGCTTTCTTTGTTTTCTTCATCGCGGTTAAAGTTACCTGTGCTTTTCGCCAGTCCCTCACAAG
Organism: Dallia pectoralis; assembly: GCA_029465975.1. Lineage (NCBI taxonomy): Eukaryota > Metazoa > Chordata > Actinopteri > Esociformes > Umbridae > Dallia > Dallia pectoralis. The sequence continues at coordinate 6,987,175 of CM055738.1, read as the reverse complement.
TTTCTCACTCACTCCAAACTTTCTTTCTGCTGCTCGATTACCGTTTTCGGCTGCATACTTTATTAATGTAGCAGACGCAGAAGTTTGTTGATGCGTCTCCATGGCGACAGAGTGAATGTGCGCAACTGTATTATCACTGAGTTACTTCACTATATGCAGTTATAATAATCTAGAGAATTTAATAAGTGAAACACTGTGATAATGTTTTATTTTATTTACAGAGAAATCATTTTAATTTGGTTCGATAAAGTTACACGCTGCCCCGGAAGTAGAGTCACCGGCGTAGGTCAGAGTTGAGAGAGAGTTGAGAGAGGAGCGAACAAAAACAGAGTTGTAAAGTGATGAACGTTTGAGAGATTGTTTTATATTTTCTACCGCTGGTTGCACTTGGCAAACCGTTTTCACGGTGCAATTGTGCAGAGTTGTTTATGGTGTTTTTCTACAGAAAGCTGGAAATAATAAACGCGCAAGTTTGCATCCGTTTCGAGACGTGGAGTATTTTGTATAACCAGGGTAGTTACATTTACCTGTAGTTTGTAATCCGCAGAATAGGATTTTCTTTTTCGGGGCATTTTCAGTTGTATTTAAGTTAATGTTAATATATAAGTCGCACCTGACTATAAGTCGCAGGACCAGCCAAACTATAAAAAAAGTGCGACTTATAGTCCGGAAAATACGGTACATTAAGATTAATACAGACACCTGTAACTTATCAAATACAATCAAATGGATGGTTATAAAAAGCCATGTTATCACAATGCGTAATGATGCACAATGGCTGATCTTGCACTGTTAGAAGATGTGGAATGATTCAGAGGGAACGCCTCTGCGCTCTTATGGGCCAACGTTACAGAGGAGCACTCGGAGTAGGGATGTAAACGGTTAATCGACTATCGATTAATTGTCAATAAGAATTTACTCGATTAAATAAATGAATTGTCAGTTGATTGAACATTGCAATCAAAGATCGTTTTCCGCAGGACGTAGGTGTAATTGAATGTGACACGAGATTCTCGCGGGCGGCGAGAGACCCGACACTAACTTGAGGCGTCAAAAAAGAAACCAAGCATGCGGGAGAGTGGAGCCGACTAGCAGCGTGCTATGTTAAAGCTGCAGTACCTTTTTAGTTAAAAATGAGCAAAATGTATATAATGAGCCAGTACATCATGAATCCAATATCCAAACCGTGTTTTTGTTTTATCCTGAATCAATATGGTACACTTATAATAAGTGTTTATATTCAGACTATTTTAAACTACTTCGGGTCCGCTGCGGCGTAGCCCAGTAGTACCTGCGTGATTCGTCATAGACATAAACGGAGAGAAGAAGTTCCGGCTACAATGTTCTTCCGCAAGATGCATGCAGAGCGCCAAAAGTTACGTTTAAAGTTAAATATATTAATAAGGTCAGTCTGAGAGTCTTATGTTTATTAGACATTCCTTGTTTGTATAAAGGTTAAATTAAAATAAAAAGTGAACGTTAATTTATTTGTACTGTTTCATTTCTAAAATATTATGTAGTTATATAGAAGGAGGTTTTCATAGAGTTGGCAAATTCATTTTTCAGAAGATTGTAGGTACAGACATCTGTTGTGGGTGTTCTTGGCATTTTTTATTGTTCATATCAATATCGGAATTATAACGTATCGACCAAAATTTAGAAATATATTGTGATATAAAATTTGGCCATATCGTCCAGCCCTATGTTAAAGGCAATATTGATACCGTGAGAAATTTACATTCTCCGGAAAAACGCAGCTTACCAGTTAATCGTTAATCGATCCATAAAGTCAATCAACTAATGATTAATGAATTAATCGATAAATTGCACAGACTGTAGAGAACAAAGGATTGGCAAAGGACCTAAACTGAACTACAGTCGGTTAAATATTGGACACTCATGCAAATAAGAGTTCTCCTCAAACATTACAGTATTGTGTTTTTGTATTAAACATTTCTAAACCAATTGATAAAACAAGTTCTTACCTTTACTAATAGATTCCCCAATATTATGTTTCACATCTTCATCTTTAATATTAACATTCAGTCCCAGAGTTGGACTGCAGTCTTCCAGCTTCACTGATGCCATCTCTGAATCCACCAATCCACACTGAGCTCCACTGTTACAATCAGAATCCAGTGACTCTTCTTTGTTCTCAGTATGGAAGGAGAGTAGCAGACTGGGTTTGTCCTCCCTCTGCTAAAAAAGGACCAAACCAGAACCATAAATGACTGATAAATATGTGGATAGAAAACACAAGGGAAAAACACACAATGACACATTCGTAACAGCAGACATGGGTCACACATAAGGTGTAGCCAACTATAAACATGTATAGGAAGTGAAGAGATATTTCACTATTAGTGTTTATTCTTTCTTTTGGTAATTACCTCAGATTTTCCTGAAGGCCTGTAAGTTACGAATTGGATTTTTGTTGTTTTTTCACTGCTGGTCATTTTATAATGACAGCCAACCCACGTGATCGTAGATCTCTTCTGAACCTATGTAGACCTACTTCAGTCAAGTGATTTTCTTGTGTTTATGCAACTATAGATGTCTTCTGTTAGCCTTTATGGAAAAGTGGGAGCTTAGGTGGAAACCAGGTGATCAAGCACATTATTCCTCAACCCTCGACGCTCACGACTCAGAATGTCAGATAGAAATATGAAACATTGATTCTGAAACCTATTCATAACTATATTACCCGTTATTTACTGTTAATACTGTTTTTAATTGTTCTAAACTACAAAGTGGTTATTAGGATTGGGTCCCGTCCGCATTTAAACAGACACCGGTAAGGTAACGTCTACGATACATTTACAAATCCAAAACAAACCAACATTACTGGAAAAAACAAAAAGACATTGGATTTTACAACTTCAAGAATAAAACAAACTACTGAATATTATAGAAATGAACTATGCAACACTGGTAGTTCATTTAAAGAAACATTACCTGCATCTGTTATTAAATATGCTACTAGCTTTAGCTTTAAGAAAGCAATAATGCGAACTGACATGTCATACAACACAATTTCACCTCCAGTTTGGAGTAGGGCTGGTTCAGGGGTATGGGGACAAGCAGACAGGGCTGCTGGGCCTGAAGCTGCATCTGTTGGGTCTGGCACCAGCAGGGACAACTGAAATAGTATCTATAGTTTGCTGATTAATAGTCAACTAAAAGATGAATGAAATGCAAACAGTGCACATTTTCAGTAAAGATCTTAAGCAACTAATGTTTGTGGAGCAAAACTAGCTTATTACGCTATGGACTAAACTAACAGGTAATTCCCACAACGGACAGATATTCTTGTTCTCTATTTTTGGTAACCAGATTTTCTCTTAGAAACCACAGACATCATTGATGCTGCATTCGCAATCACTCCCAATATACAGGTATCGTTTGCGCCAGTGTTGGAAAGTGGACCAAACCATTTCATGTAGGGAGTAGGGGTAGGTAAAATCCTCTTTGCCCTCTCAATATTTACTTTTTTCACCAAAAACAAGAAAATAGGATTGGTGGATAGGTTAAACATTTAATTTGAACCATTTTGCCTAATTACTACAGGCCCTTAGGTCAATTCTAACTCTCCCCCCAATACGGCGTCTTTGCCCTTTCTCTCTACTCTGCAACCGAGATGAGCCATCAGGTACAGACATTCTAAATTGATTTTACATGGAATCAGTACTATGAAAGATTTAGTTGCTTAAACATAATTTGGAAAGGCGCATACCTGTCTATATAATGTCCCACAGTTGACAGTGAATGTCAGAGCACAAACCAAGCCATGAAACCCAAGGAATTGTGTGTAGACCTTGGAGACAAGATTGTATCGAGGCACAGATCTGGGAAAGGGTACAGAAAGAAATCTGCAGCATTTAAGGTCCCAATAAGCACAGTGGTCTCCACAATCCATAAATGGAAGAAGTTTGGAACCACCAGCACTCTACCTAGAGTTAGTTGCCTGGCCAAACTGAGCGATCTGGGGATGAGGGCCTTAGTCAGGGAGGTGTCCAAGAACCTGGTAGCAACTGACAGAGCTCCAGCACTGCACCAATCAGGCCGGTATGTCAGAGTGGCCAGACGGAAGCCATTTCTCAGTGCAAAGGCACAGACAGTCCACCTGGAGTTTGCCAAAAGGCACCTGAAAGACTCTCAGACCGCGAGAAACCAGATTCTCTGGTCTGATTAAATAAATATTTAACTGTTTGGCCTGAATGCCAACCGTCATGTCTGGAGGAGACCAGCCACTGCTCTTCACCGAGCCAAAAAATGATATTCAGCGGCCGGAACTGGCAGACTAGTTAGGATCAAGAAAAAGATGAATGCAGCAATGTACAGAGACATCCTTGTTAAAAACCTGCTCCAGAGCGCTCTGGACCTCCGACTGGGGCAAAGGTTCATCAATCAAATGTATTTCATAAAGCATTTTTTACAACAAAGTTGTAAAACAAACACCCAGCCTGAACCCCGACAGAGCACACATCCACAAATTGATACAAGTTGATGGTCTCTATATTCAACAAGTTTATAGAAATTTGATACTAATAATCAGTAAACAATTGGTCCTTCTAGCCGGATTGCAATAATTCATTGTTTTGTTACTTCCAAAATGACTGGCTGAAATCGTGCACATGGAGATATAGCTAGAAAATCTCACCTTAAATTAGAGGGGAAAAGTGCCTGTCGTTTATTGGAAATAATAGACAGTGTAACGAGATTGAACGTGAAGAGAAACAGGTCGGTTGGTTCCTTTATTCATAGAAAATGCAAGAAATTCAATGTCAATTTGTGACGTTTGTCAATATGTATATGATTACAGGTAAAGCCTAGGTGTGTAAAGATACTGCATTGTGTGAAACTGAATACTACAAATAGCTGCTGTATTATACGAATATATTTCGACGATGCCTGGAATCCCCATATCCCCTCTCCCCCTGACATTACTATCTTGTTTTGATTATTTTTTTGCAGATCGATCAAACAGATGTTTGTGTAGGCTGGTTATTATAAGAATGGTTTCGTGAATTATTCATATTATTATTGAAACATAATATTTCGCTTTATTTTACACAATAGTCCAGTCGGCATTTTCACGTGTTTTATCCATCTGCCTACGATGTTGCCATTTCTCATTTCACCAGTTTCTGTGCGCATGCGCATGTGTCAGTGTCCGTGAAGGACCGCACATTTACCAGCCACATTTGCTTTTTATAAATCCCAACTATTGAGTAAAAATAAACGAGGCCCAGAACATAGACAGCACCCCAACATAAACATTTGGATTAAAATAATAACAGTTCACACCATTTACATTAAAAACATGTAACTTGTGACCTAGTAGTACTTCTCCATTATAAAATGTCCCACAATTTTCAGGAGGAATCCGCCATTGCTGCTTGCATCTATATTTATCTTTGTCGTTTGGTTTTCTATTTGGAACTGGACTAACGCTAAAACCTCCCGTTATCAGATATTGAGAGAATAAATAGAAACGTTACAACTTAGTTTGATGATCTGGATCTGTTCGTTCGTAACGGTTTAGGTCCACTCGTTTACATTTAATGAAGAACATGAAACATATACTTTTAATAACATTAACGATCACTGCCATTTAAACGTTCACACGGGAAATTATATCTAACTGAACAAATACGCAAATAAGATGTTTTTAATCACTTACCATTTCAGCGACGGATTTCTATTAGTATTTCCTGAAATAAATGTAAAACCATACAGACGTTTGAAACCCGAACTACAACAGCAGCGTGATAAAACAGAAGTTGAATTCGTCGTCTTCTACAGTGGATATTTAATGGCGGAGGGAAACTAACTTAAAATGCGCATTACTGCCCCCAACTGGCCTGGAGTGTGGAGCAGAGACAATTAATCTCAAAACTAAATACATAATAATTAATAACGACTTCCAGCACAATTATTCCTTACGTCAAATATGATTGCACTGCACTGAAATAACATTTGAACCAAAAAATTAAGCTAAAACAAATGTCTCCCTTAAATTCCGAACTCACTCCCTCCGGGCTGGGGCATTTTTAGTTCAGCTCGACCCAATATGACAGATAGAGAGCCTGTGGAGAACAAGAAGGCTAAAGAAAGCTTTAAGAGATGACGGTTTCTGACTGGAATATGTAGAATATAGTCCTGGTTATCCAACATGTTAAATATAGAGGAGTTTTCAGTAGCCTGTGGCAGTGCACTACAACATAGTTGATATAATTTCTTTTGGGCTCATTTCTTTTTTTTCTTTATTATTTTCATTAATGAAATAACTGTTTAATGTCTTTCAGTTGGTTGTGAAAGTGCCCTATAACATTGTGTATCTTATTTATTTTGATCTAATTTTATTGTTATTTAATATACCAAATATATGTTTTTATAAGTAAATTAATGTGTGGTGTTTCACAGACAATGAACAATTGTGTTTAACAATCATGGTCTCAATATTGACGATAATACTTGCGATTATTATTGTTGCCATAATCAATCACCTGAGTGCAAAAAGAGTGCAAATATTATAGTGCAAAATCAGGTAATGTGCAAATGTCAAGAGTAAGAGTTCAAAGCTTGTGTGCACCCCTGACCTCGTTTAGGGGGCCAGTAGCACGGGGGAAGAAACTGTTCTTATGGCGTGTGGTTTTGGTCCTGATGGACTGAAGCCTTCTTCCGGAGGAGAGTGGATTCCCGAATTAGATCACACAGCCGTGACTCAGTGAAACAAAGTACTGAGGCAGTTAGAAAGTCTCAGCAGCTGTAGTTCGTCCATTTTATTGGACAGTGAACGTACATTAGAGAGAAAGAAGGACGGTACTGTTCGGGTCCCACCGCGGCGTAGTCGAACAAGAGCTCCCCCTCACTTTCACCTGGTCCTCCGCCTATTCACTGTTTCAGCGAATCCGAGCCAGGCTTTCACTAGAATGGCCACTAAATCTGCTGCTGGGAGCAGAAGAGTGGGGAATAAATCAAAGGATGTGTAACTGACCCATCCTAGGGCCCTATAGTGTTGCAGACCAAGCAGCTGATTATACCTTCATTTATTTATTTATTTATGTAACCTTTATTTAACCAGGTAGGCTGATTCAGAACAAATTCTCATTTGCAACGGCGACCTGGCCAAGATAAAGCAAAAAACATGCAAGACAACATACTGTTACACAATAAATACACAGAACACAAAAGTGCAAATAGCAGTGAGATTCTACATGGCAATAAAGAATCAAGTGGCAGGTCAAAATACAGTTAATACAGGATGGGGTATTAGTAGGTCACTTGAGCAGCATTAATATGGCAATAACAACAATATAAATACAATGGAGAGTCATATACAGAATGTCAAAGTTTAAGTATATCTAGCATGTAGGTCATTAGTGTGCACAAGTTGTATGACCATGACAGGGGGAGGAAGCGCATTTTAGCATGCCTGAGCAAATAGAATATTTCAAAGAATGTAAACAGGTATTCCAGCAGTACAGGTGAAACTGATCCACTGTGCAAATTGGAAACCAATTCTGGACTTTAACTTAATATTTGAAGAGTCTGTTCCTTCTCTATGTTTCTTCCGATCTTGACCAGGGAGTTTTTCCTAGCTCCTATCAATTTATTGAGGCATGTTCTGTCAGGTTTCAGGCTGGGTGTTTGTAAAAGCACTTTGTAAATATAATAATATCCTATTGACATTGGAAAACGGAGCTAGTAGAATATGAGACATTTACAAACACATTTTTGAATAATGCAAAATATCGTCAAATTATCGTTATCGGCAAAATCTAAAAAAATATCTAGATATCATTTTATGTCAATATCGCACACCCCTAACGGGGACACTATACCGTCAAAAAGCATCGTCCTTCGATGAGACTGTTACTCCTCTCGAGTTTAACAAAGGCTCAAGTCGTTCCTGGGTTTTAACGGGCATTTATTCGGTGACAATCTTCAAACATGTCTTACATGTTCCTTTACATTTCCTTATTGCCGTCAGAACTGGTATAAATAAAGTACAGAAAACATAAATTAACATTAACTTCTAAACATACCCTACAGATAATACAAAACGAAATCACCTACAAGTAATAACGCATACATTTATGTCATGTAAAAATAACATTTCAATTGGCTTGTTACCAACAAAGTTGTGTTATACCAATAACTAATAAATAAAGAAAATATACCTCATTGGCCGCCTGGTCCCGAGAGGGTAAACTTAGACTGAGAATTACATCTCCAAACTTCACCTATACAACTTATGTGGAAACCTTATATCTCCTTGGCTTTTATACAGTAGACTTGAAAACGAAGCACATGTCTCTCCTTCTGCTCTTAGTGAGTGCACCCCTTTCAGCGTCCCCACAACAACAAATTATAATTCCACATGGAACAAAAAACAAGTTCCCCCTTTTTACAAGGTTTTTAAACAACAACAAAAGGCAAATAAAACATGAAATAATTACGTATTGATCATGAGACGTTATTTCAACCATAATATTTTTGAACCTTCATATGTTATATTTTAACTGAACTATTGAACTGAACTGAAATATGTATGTTTCTTTGATGACAGCTACAGAGACGTTAAACCTAGGTCTTGTTCAACCATTTCTGAGTGATCAAAAATAATCCTTAACATTAGAAAAAGATTTACTGTAGAAACTACTGCATAATATGTTGAATGAATGGCATCATTATTTGTCTCAGTCCATTGTTACTCACTCGACTAATAATTAAAATGTGTTAAAGAACAGTTTAAACAATTGCAGTGTTTTCAGCATTGGGTTATACACTGTTCTGAGTACATCATATCAATAGACCTCCCATCATTAACAACTTCCTTAAATATTTACTAATTCACTACTCAAATCCAACCTGTTGACCAACAGTGTTCAGATAATGTATGAGACAGCTGGTTCTGAGGGTATTTATCGCCCGTCTCATCCTGGGTATCAGATATTAGCAGTTACGTTAAGTGAAAAACAATAGAGCACTCAGTTGAGTCAAGGGAGAGACTCATTCAGTCATTTATTGGAACTACAGCATAAATGTCCTAATAAATACATCATGTCATCATTATATGGTTGTTCTGAGGTTAACAAACTGTGACATTTGAGAGAGAATTAGACTAGATTCTACTTTATTGTCACTGAACAGTACAAGTAAATAACAACAAAATGCAGTAAAATCGAACCAAGCTGACTTGTAAGAAAACATAAATGAATTAAAAACAGTACAATTAGAAGTTACATTTCAGAGATATTAATCCTAAATCCTGATATAAAGCACAAGTGATTGTGAATCAATGTCACCTGTGTTGTTGCCAATGAAAGTGTTCTGGGGCCTCATTTATAAACGCTGCGTACGCACAAAACAATGTGTACGCCACTCTCTACGGCCCTCCACGCAAGCTGGGACCCATGCGTACGCACAGAAACGGGTGAAATGAGAAATGGCGACACCGTCGGCAGATGGATGAAATACATGAAACTGTGTGAAAATGAAGAACATTGTGTAAAATAAATCAAAATATGACTTGCCATTAAGAATATGAAGAATTTACAAAGCCATTCTTATAATCAACAGCCTTCACAAACTTTTTGAACGATCTGCAAAAACAAATCAAATATATAAAACAAGATATAACATCAATTAAAATGAATTTCCAAAAAATAACTGAAATATGTTTTGTAATTATATTGTCATGTTGTGCAATTCATCCTCATAAATAGGCCTAATACGACGAACATAATTAAATCGTGTATAAACCTGATATTCTTGTCGATGTCTCGTCTGATGGAGCGGATAGATGGGAAGATAGATGGATATATACATATATATATATAGATGGAAATGTAGATAGATCTAGATGGGGAGATGGATATACATATAGATATATAGTCTTTATTGTCCACTTAGTATAGGTAATCCGGGTTATATCAGACGTGTTAGTTGATGAACCGTTATCCGGGTTATATCACTGTTAGTAGGTAATAGGTTTGTCTCATAATTACATAAAGTTTCACTGCGGGTGAACAGGAAAACAAATAAGCGCAATTAGCATAAATGTCCGTTTTCCAAATGTATAATCGGTGCACCAAGAGAATAAAAATGCTTTTATATATCGAAAACATTTTAATTCGATCAATGTCCAATTAATTTGTGTCACATTATCAGCAACATTGTGCCAATAAATCGGCCTTTTGGTCTTAGTGATGCCCACACTGTGCCCTACAAAAAACATGTTCTCCTCTTTCCCACCTCTCCAACAGGAAACTTCACATTGACGTTTCAATCAATGAATATTAATTTAGGGCGTTTCTTTGACTATTTATGGGCAAGACACATTTAGAGGTCATTGAGATTTATTAAGCGAAAACGGCATAGGACGCACGGCGCACGGTTTAATAAATCCCAATATTTTTTTCCGTACGTACATCCTACGTTTCGTCCGTACGCCACTTCTGACGCAAATCATATGCAAAGTTTTATAAACGAGACACCTGGAGAGGTAGTTTGGATAGCAGATGGTTTCCACAGACAATTGCACTCTCATCCTAAACTTTGATCATTAACATACAGAGTTCATGGAGACCCTATTCAATTGTTATCTTATTTGAGCGTTGTATAATCAGAATACTACCTGGGTGAAAGGCCAAACTGACCAGGGGCCTCATTTATAACCGCGACGTACGCACAAAAGAAGACGTACGTCGCTCTCTACGCAATAGTTGGGATTCATAAAATCATCGTGTTCAGGTACATGCCTTTAGTTGGTTCTATTTTAAATGTGCTTCATCGTGATGCATGTCGTAACCATTTTGAAAGGTGCAATACATTTTATTTGCGCAAAACTATTTCCAATTAGATTAATACCGACACCTGTAACTTATCAAATACTATCAAACGGATGGTTATGAAAGCCATGTCATCACAATGCGTATTGATGCACAATGGCTGATCGTGCACTTTTAGAAGATATGGAAAATGGAAGGATTCGGAGGGAACGCATCTTTACACAGCAGGAAGACTTGCTGGCAAACGAGGACGAGTGGCTCATAAGCTGGTTCCGACTTCCTCGGGTCGCACTGTTAGACCTCTGCGCTCTTATGGGCCCAGCGTTACAGAGGAGCACTCGGAGAAACTACTCCGTGCCAGTCCCACACTTTCCAGAGGGAATTGGCTGATAGGTGAGGGATATCTCAGTCAACCCTTAGCCGGGTTATGTCAGACTTGTTAGTAGGTATAATAGGTTTGTCTCATAATTACATAAAGTTTCCATACACTGCGGATGAAGAGGCAAACAAAAAAGCGCAATTTGCAGCAATGTCCGTTTTCCCAAATGTAATCGGTTCACCGAGTGAGAATGAAAACATTTTCATTCAATCAATGTGCAAATAATTAGTGATGCAGACATGTTGCTCACTAATGTAGTGGCTCGGCGCTCATGGATCAACCCATGACTTATTCATTTTAAGACACAGCAGTGTTGGGCGCAGACTCAAGGCTGGTGCGTGGTGGCTGGCTTCTAGGTATGTTTAATTAATAGACATATTTCCCTTTTTTATTGTACTTCAGTGTCGAACTCATTCACTATCCTTCCAGGGGACAGCTTCCCTGAACCCGTGACAGAGACACTTTCGCGATGAAGCGCTAGAGGCTTTTGGCATCGACTCTGTTCACTTTTATTTATTTCGGCCACGGTCTGACGCTGCGGCATTCACAGCATCAGCAACATTTTGCCACCAAATCGGCTTTTTGGCATTACTGATTCCCACACTGTGCCCTACAAACAACATTTTCTCATATTTTCCACCAACAAGAACTTCTAGGCTAATTCACATTGAGTAATAATTATTTTTCAGTTTTCCTCTGTGTTTGCCATGATGTCTCAATCAATGAATATTCATTTGGGGTGTTTCTCTGATTATTTTGGGGTGTGACAAGAAGCCGCAAAAGCTGCGCCACATTTAGAGTTGATTTTGATCTATGAAGCAGAAACGGCATAGGACGAGCTTGCACACAGTTTTAAAAATCAGAATGTTTATGTCTGTACGCACATCCGTATGCCACTTCTGACGCAAATCCCCCGAAAGTTTTATAAATGAGGCCCCAGGATAGATTGAGTATTCTACAGTGAACAATCAGTTGTATGAAATATGAAGTTTTCAGGTATTGAAATTCTCCAATGTTTCCATGGACATATTAAAGTGACTCTTCCCATGTATGTAGAAATAAACTAGTGATCAGAGAAACCCTTCCCACAATCAGAACAGGAATGAGGTTTCTCTCAACTATGTATGCGCATGTGAACTTTAAGGTTATCTGCTCGCGAGAAACCCTTCCCACAATCAGAACAGGAGTAAGGTTTCTCTCCAGTATGGATGCGTTTGTGAGCTTTAAGGCTACCTACTTGCAAGAAACCCTTCCCACAATCAGAACAGGAGTGAAGTTTCTCTCCACTATGTATGCGCATGTGAACATAAAGGTGACCTACACGCGAGAAACTCTTCCCACAATCAGAACAGGAGTAATGTTTTTCTCCAGTATGGGTGCTTTCGTGAGCTTTGAGACCATTTACTCGCGAGAAACCCTTCCCGCAATCAGAACAGAAGTAAGGCTTCTCTCCAGTATGGATGCGTATGTGAGCTTTCAGATTGTCTACTCGCAAGAAAGCCTTCCCGCAATCAGAACAGGAGTAAGGTTTCTCTCCAGTATGGATGCGTTGGTGAGCTTTAAGGCTACCTGAAATAGAGAACCCCTTTCCACAATCAGGACAGACGTAAGGTTTCTCTCCAGTATGTGTGCGCATGTGAACTTTAACACTAATTCGATCAGAGAAACTCTTCCCACAATCAGAACAGGAGTAAGGTTTCTCTCCAGTATGGATGCGTTGGTGAGCTTTAAGGCTACCTGAAATAGAGAACCCCTTTCCACAATCAGGACAGACGTAAGGTTTCTCTCCAGTATGTGTGCGCATGTGAACTTTAACACTAATTCGATCAGAGAAACTCTTCCCACAATCAGAACAGGAGTAAGGTTTCTCTCCAGTATGGATGCGTTGGTGAACTTTAAGGCTATCTGAAATAGAGAAACCCTTCCCACAATCAGGACAGGAGTAAGGTTTCTCTCCAGTATGTGTGCGCATGTGAACTTTAACACTACTTCGAACAGAGAAACGCTTCCCACAATCAGAACAGGAGTAAGGTTTCTCTCCAGTATGGATGCGTTGGTGAGCTTTAAGGCTACCTGAAATAGAGAAACCCTTCCCACAATCAGGACAGGAGTAAGGTTTCTCCCCACTATGTATGCGGATGTGCACTTTAAGGTAATCTGATTTAGAGAAACTCTTCCCACAATCAGAACAGGAGTAAGGTTTCTCTCCAGTATGGATGCGCTTGTGAGCTTTAAGGCCACACATTTGCGAGAAACCCTTCCCACAATCAGAACAGGAGTAAGGTTTTTCTCCAGTGTGTATGTTCATGTGTCTTTTTAACAGAGATCGAGATGGAAATCTTCTTCCACAACAGGAGCAGCAGTGAGACTTCTTTTCTTTGTGGTCCTCCTGTGGTTGCTCTGCAGATATAAAATAAAGTATCCATGTCAGCAATATCATCTGTGTAATTAAAATCAGAATAGTTCATTAGTGCAGTGAATCACATACAGCATCAATGCAGTCAACGACTCCATCCACAGGATACAAGGGGCCATTGAATGGTTTAAATCGTATGATTTGCTTTGGCTTTGGCAGTCACCAGGGGCCTCATAACCGACGCACAAAAGAAGACCTACGCCGCTCTCAACGCAATAGTTGGTGTTTATAAAAAGCAAACTTGGTGGGAAAATGTGAGTTCTTTCACGGACACTCTGACCCATGCGTAGTTGCGTACGCACAGAATTGGGTGAAATGAGAAATGGCGACATTGTCGGCAGATGGATGAAACGGTGTGAAAATGCAGACCATTGTGTACAATAAATCAAAATATTTCCTGTCAATAATAATATATGAAGAATTCACAAAAGCCATTCTTACAATTAACATCCTACACAAACACCTGTTTGATCGATCTGCAAAAACAAACAAATAAAAACAAGACAGTAACGTGAATTCAAATGAACATACATTTCCAAATAAGAACTCAAATGTGTTCGGTAATTATATTCGTCCTCATAACACGGCAAACTGAGTAATTCCATTCAAAAAGTGAAACTTGTATATAGGGCTGGGCGATATATCGAGTTTCTCGATATACTCGAGTTTATTATTTAGCACGAAATGAAATATGTCTATATCGCCAGTATCAAGGTTCCGTTATGTTGTAACGTTTTACAAATGCGTAATCTCAGTCTCCTCTGTCTCCCCAATGCCAAATAATGGACCAATTGCGAGACAACACAGAGATGATCCACCAATCACAAACATTAAAGCCAGTCACAAATTATAACCTGGCAGGTGCAGTTCAAGTGTAGCAGCTGTAAGAGCCAGACAGCACATCCTCTAATGAGGAAGAAATCATCCAGAGAAAGGGAAGCAACGGCTTCAAAAAGTTTGATATTGAGCAACTTAACGTGTTATGTAAAATCCCTACAAAATGCAGCAGTACAACCAATTAGGGGTCGACCATTTGATCGATTTTTACCGATTTTTGGTGTTTTTTACACAATCGGCATCGGCCGATATTCAAGTACATAAAGCCGATTAAGACAGGCGCGTGCGCGGGCAGCATAGTGTTGTTGTTGTGGAACGGCGGTACAGATAGTTTTATATTCGCACATTCGCCAGCTCCGGGGATACGGCACAGCGGTACTCTTAATACATCCATGGGCTGACTGCCGAGTCGCAAAAACGGATAGAAAATACTGTAGCGCTCGGTAAACAGAGTAGTTATGGACCAACGTAAACGTGCAACACCCAGAGCTGCACTAACTATAACTAACTATAACCCGGTAGATAGGAAATACTGTAGCGCTCGGTAAACAGAGAAGTTATGGACCAACGTAAACGTGCAACACTCCGAGCTGCACTAACTATAACATACCGGTAGATAGAAAATACTCTAGCGCTATTTCCGTGCTAATCTTTTCCGGAAATCTTTTTTTCGTTCGTTTTCCACCAAGTAAGTCGGTCCTCTTCCCTATCAATGGCCATTGTCAGTAGTTAGGTTAGTAAAATAACGAAAATATTTTTTATTTTATTTAGAAATAGTATATGTAAAACAATATATATATGTATAAAAATGTCCCCCCCCGCTGACGATGTCATCGTCCATCACGACGTTTTACTGCCAACATCGGCTACTGCCAATTTAGTGGACATCGCCCAACCCTAATCAGGACCACATCATCCGCAAAAAGCAGTGATGTGACCATCAGCCCACCGAACGGGAACCCCTCCCCCCCATGACTATGCCTTGATATCCTGTCCATGAATATTACAAACAGGATTGGTGACAAAGCGCTGCCCTGGCGGAGGCCAACCCCCGCCGGGAACGAATCCGACTTACTGCCGAGAACACGGACACAGCTCATGCTTTGAGCGTACAGAGATTGGATGGCCCTGAGAAGAGACCCTCACCCCATACTCCCGCAGCACCTCCCACAAAAGATCCCGGGGTACTCGGTCATACGCCTTCTCCAGATCCACAAAACACATGTAGACTGGATGGGCATACTCCCAGGCCCCCTTCAGGATCCTTGCGAGAGTAAAGAGCTTGTCCGTGGTTCCCGGGCCAGGACGAAAACCGCATTGTTCCTCTTCAATCTGAGGTTCAACTATTGGCCGAACCCTACTTTCCAGCACTTTGGAGTACACTTACCAGGGAGGATGAGGAGTGTGATACCTCTGTAATTGGCACACACTCTCTGGTCCCCCTTTTTGAAGAAGGGAACCACCACCCCGGTCTGCCACTCCTCTGGCGCTGTCCCAGACTTCGATGCAATGTTGAAGAGGCGTGTCAACCAAGACAGCCTTTCCCCACCCAAAGCTTTTAGCATTTCTGGACGAAGCTCATCAGTCCCTGGGGCTTTGCCACTGTGGAGTTGTTTGACTACCTCAGCGACTTCCCCCAGGGAAACTGACGATGACCCTCCATCAGCCTCCAGCTCTGCCTCTATACTAGAGGGCGTGTAGGTCGGATTCAGGAGCTCCTCAAAATGCTCTTTCCAGCGCCCGATCACATCATCAGTTGAGGTCAACAGTGTCCCATCCTTACTGTACACAGCTTGGATGGTTCCCCGTTTTCCCCTTCTGAGGTGCCGAACGGTTTTCCAGAAGCATTTTGGTGCCGACCGAAAGTCCTTCTCCATAGCTTCTCCAAACTTCTCCCACACCCGCTGCTTTGCCTCTGACACGGCAGCGGCCCTTCGGGCCTGTCGGTACCCTGCAACTGCCTCCGGAGTCCTCAGGGATAGCATATCCCTGAAGGCCTCCTTCAGTCGGACAGCTTCCCTGACCACCGTGGTCCACCACGTGTTCTAGGGTTACCACCCCTTGAGGCACCTAGGACCTTGAGACCACAGCTCACCGCCGCAGCTTCAGCAATAGAAGCTTTGAACATTGCCCACTCAGGTTCAATGCCCCCAACCTCTACAGGGATGCCTGAAAAGCTCCGCCGGAGGTGTGAGTTGAAGATCTTTCGGACAGGGGCCTCCTCCAGACGTTCCCAGTTCACCCGCACTGATCCTTACCTGGTCTGTCCAAAGTCTTTCCCCACCCTCTGATCCAACTACCAGATGGTGATCAGTTGACAGCTCTGCCCCTCTCTTCACCCGAGTGTCCAAATCATGCGGCCTTAGATCAGCCGATACGATCACAAAATCGATCATTGACCTACGGCCTAGGGTGCTCTGGTACCATGTACACTTATGCGCCTCCTTATGTTCGAACATGGTGTTTGTTATAGATAACCCATGACTAGCACAGAAGTCCAATAACAAACGACCGCTCGGGTTTAGATCAGGGAGGCCGTTCCTCCCAATCACGCCTCTCCAGGTGTCTCCATCGATGCCCACATGTGCGTTGAAGTCTCCCAGCAGAATGATGGAGTCCCCTACTGGAGCCCTATATAGGACTCCCTTCAGGGTCTCCAAGAAGGCTGAATACTCCGAACTGCTGTTTGGTGCAAATGCAAAAACAACAGTCAGAGTTTTCCCCCCACCACCCTTAGGTGTAGGGAGGCAACCCTCTCATCCACCGGGGTAAACTCCAACACCGCTGTGCTCAGACGTGGGCCCGTGAGTATCCCCACACCAGCCCGCCGCCTCTCACCCTGGGCAACTCCAGAGAAGAACAGAGTCCAACCCCTATCCAGGAGTAAGGTTCCAGAGCCACGGTTGTGCGTAGAGGTAAGTCCCAGCAGATCCAACTGGTATCGCTCCACCTCACGCACAAGTTCTGGCTCCTTCCCCCCCAGCGAGGTGACGTTCCACGTCCCCAAAGCAAGCTTCTGCCGCCCGGGTCTGATCCGTTGAGACCCCCCACTTTCACTGCCACCCATATTACAGCGCACCCAACCCCTGCGGTTGTTCGTGTGAGAGGTGGGCCCACAGGATGGAGAGGAGAGAGATGCCACGTATCTCGTTCGGGCTGTGCCCGGCCGGGCTCCGTGGCAAACCCGGCCACCAGACGCTCGCTTTCGAGCCCGCCGTCTGGGCCTGGCTCCAGACGGGGGCCCTGGGCTTCCTCCAGGCAGGGGCTCGATCCTTTTTCCTAGATCTTTCATGGGGTCTTGGTGAACCATTCTTAGTCTGGCCCCTCGCCTGAGACCACTTTGCCTTGGGAAACCCTACCAGGAGCATGAAGCTCCAGACAACCCAGCCCTCAGGTTCATAGGGGCACGCAAACCTCTCCATCACGTTAAGGTGATGATTCCCGGAGGTGTTGCTGCTTAGTGCACTTAGCTATTTTTTTTATTGAAAAGTTCATTTATTAAAGTTTTTCTTGTTACCTCTTTCTTTTATTCAATATAATATATTATACATATTTTATTAAACGTTTTTGTTGTAAGTAATTATAAGTAAAGCTTAAGTAATTATTAGTGTTACATTTTATCTTGCAAATAGAGAATAAAAACCAGCACATATTGGCCAAATATCGGCCTAAATAAATCGGCCATCGGCCGACCTGGATTTCAAAAAAATCGGCATTAGCCTGAGAAAACCATAATCGGTCGACCTCTACAACCATCTCTTCCATCACCTAAAACAGAAACACGCGGTGGAATGAAACTATGAAACGCTGATTCTTCCAGTGGCCTGAATCCCAAAATGTCTGGTAAAAGACACATTTCCATAGTTGCATCCTTTTCAAACGTCATTCCTTATGACAAGAAAGGTTTGAGGTGGAAGGAGATCACGGATGCTGTGACATTACATTGTGAAGGATCTGCTGCCAGTCTGAACAGTAGAAAAGTCTGGCCTTATAACGCTGCTAGGTGCAGTTGAGCATAAATATCAGCTGCCAAGCCGCAAGTATTTAACAGAAAAAGCCCTACAGCAATTATACACTGATACGCGCAAAAGAGCATCAGAAAAGCCCTACCGCAATTATACACTGATACGCGCAAAAGAGTATCAGTGTCTGAATGTGGGAAGGGTTGCATTACCCAACAGCAGCTTTGGTACTTAACCTATATTTACTCCCGTGTGCGTCTCAAATAGTGAACAAGTCTGTAAATCAAAGCTAGCAAGCGCCCAATAACCTCACATATGTGCTGTGATGGTCATGTTGACCTGTGTAGCACAGCTAGTCCATCCATCTGTTGCAAGAGAAATGCACTCTGTTTCTTGTAAGAAGCCTTTATTTTCGACAAGATAATAGCTGCAAGTCGTGGGATATAACGTAGCCTATTCATTTTGTAATATCTTTTGCTTGTTGGAGGAGTAAAAAAATACTTCCGTAAAGTTGTTTGCCCAGGTGACAGTTTCTTAGGTGCATAATGTCCATAAGGAGGAAAAATAATAATATTGCGGTAGATTGAAGTTTGATTATTTTTCCCACCCTTAAAATAAGCCTATCAGAAGGTTCTTACGCCATGACATCATTTTGGGGGAATATTTAAAGCGGTTTTCACAGCACATTCAATTAAGGGTATGTACTTCTGACCCAATGGAATTGTGATATAGTAGCCTTTTAGTGAAATAACGTGTCTGTAAACAATTGTTGGAATGATTAGATGTGGCAAGCACAAAAACCAAACATGAAATCTGTGGTTTGGTTGAAAAATGAGTTCATGAATTTAACCTAAGTGTATTTAAACTTTCTAATTCATTTGTAGATGATTGGTTGATGTACAGACTGTGGGGACAGGAGAACAAAGGATGGGCTAAAGGACCTAAACCGACTACTCGGAATTCTGGCATAGAAGATTGTCTTATCCTTTATTCATTTGAGATCTATGAAACTAGTCGGTTAAATATTGAACACTCATGCAAATAAAGAGTACTTCCCAAAAATTACAGTATTGTTTTTTGTATTAAACATTTCTAAACCATTTGATAAAACAAGTTCTTACCTTTACTAATCGATTCCACAATATTATGTTTCACATCATCTTCAGCTTTAATATTAACATTCAGTCCCAGAGTTGGACTGCAGTCTTCCAGCTTCACTGATGCCATCTCTGAATCCACCAATCCACACTGAGCTCCACTGTTACAATCAGAATCCAGTGACTCTTCTTTGGTCTCAGTACGGAAGGTGAGTAACAGACTGGGTTTGTCCTCCCTCTGCTAAAAAAGGACCAAACCAGAACCATACATGACTGATGAATATGTGGATAAAATACACAAGGGAGAAAACACAACGATACATTCATAACAGCAGACATGGGTCACACATAAGGTGTAGCCAACTATAAACGTGCACAGGTAGTGCAGATATTTCACTCAATTAGTGTTTGTTCTTTCTTTTGGTAATTACCTCATATTTTCCTGAAGGCCTGTAAGTTACAAATTTGATTTTTTTTTTAAATGTTTTTTTTCACTGCTGGTAATTTTATAATGTTATTAAATATGCTACTAGCTTTAGCTTTAAGAAAGCAATAATGCAACACCATTTCACCTCCAGTTTGGAGTAGGGCTGGTTCAGGGGTATGGGGACAAGCAGACAGGGCTGCTGGGCCTGAAGCTGCATCTGTTGGGTCTGGCACCAGCAGGGACAACTGAAATAGTATCTATAGTTTGCTGATTAATAGTCATCTAAAAGACGAACGAAATGCAAACAATGCACATTTTCAGTAAAGATCTTAAGTAACTAATGTTTGTGGAGCAAAACTAGCTTATTACGCTATGGACTAAACTAACAGGTAATTCCCACAACGGACAGAAATTCCTCTTTTTCTTTTTGGTAACCATATTTTCTCTTAGAAACCACAGACATCATTGATGCTGCATTCGCAATCACTCCCAATATACAGGTATCGTTTGCGCCATTGTTGGAAAGTGGACCAAACCATTTCATGTAGGGGGAGGGGTAGGTAAAATCCTCTTTGCCCTCTCAATATTTACTTTTTATCAAAAACAAGAAAATAGGATTGGTGGATAGGTGGATAGGTTAAACATTTAATTTGAACCATTTTTGCCTAATGACTACAGGCCCTTAGGACAATTCTAACCCCCCCCCCACCAATACGGCGTCCTTGTTCTTTCTCTCTACTCTGCAACCGAGATGCACTCTCAGGTAAAGAAATTCAGAACTTATTGATTTTACGTGAATCAATACTATACTAGGCCGGTATGTCAGAGTGGCCAGACGGTCGGAAGCCATTTCTCAGTAAAAAGGCACACAACAGCCCACCTGGAGTTTGCCAAAAGGCACATGGAAGACTCTCAGACCATGCGAAACCAGATTCTCTGGTCTGATGAAACAAAAATGTAACTCTTTGGCCTGAATGCCAACCGTCATGTCTGGAGGAGACCAGCCACTGCTCTTCACAGAGCCAAAAAATGATATTCAGCTGCAAGAACTGGCAGACTAGTTAGGATCAAGAGAAAGATGAATGCAGCAATGTACAGAGACAACCTGGATAAAAACCTGCTCCAGAGCGCTCTGGACCTCCGACTGGGGCAAAGGTCCATCAATCAAATGTATTTCATAATGCCTTTTATACAACAATGTTGTCAGAAAGTGCTTTAACAAACACCCAGCCTGAACCCAGACAGAGCACACATCCACAAATTGATACAAGTTGATGGTCTCTATATTCAACAAGTTTATAGAAATTTGATACTAATAATCAGTAAACAATTCGTCCTTCTAGCCGGATCTCAATAATTAATTGTTTTGTTACTTCCAAAATGACTGGCTGAAATCGTGCACATGGAGATATAGCTAGAAAATCTCACCTTAAATTAGAGGGGAAAAGTGCCTGTCGTTTTTTGGAAATAATAGACAGTGTAACGAGACTGAACGAGAAGAAAAACAGGTCGGTTGGTTCCTTTATTCATAGAATATGCAAGAAATTAAATGTTAATTTGATATGTATATGATTACAGGTAAAGCCTAGGTGTGTAAAGATAATGCATTGTGTGAAACTGAATACTACAAAAAGCTGCTGTATTATACGAATATATATATTTTGACAATGCCTGGGATTTGGTCAAGACAATTTAGCTCTGCAATATAATTACAGAATATATTTTACTTAATGAATGTTACTATCTTGTTAGATTATTTTTGCAGATCGATCAAACAGATGTTTGTGTAGGCTGGTTATTATAAGAATGGCTTCGTGAATTCTTCATATTATTAATAAAACATAATATTTTCTATTTATTTTGCACAATGGTCGGCATTTTCACGTGTTTTATCCATCTGCCTACGATGTCGCCATTTCTCATTTCACTCATTTCACGATTTAAAAAAATAACAAACATGTAACTTCTGACCTAGTACTTTTCTATTATAAAATGTCCCAAATTTTTTTCGAGGAATCCGCCATTGCTGCTTGCATCTATATTTATCTTTGTCGTTTGGTTTTCTATTTGGAACTGGACTAACGCTAAAACCTCCCGTTATCAGATATTGGGAAAATAAATAGAAACGTTACAACTTAGTTTGATGATCTGGATCTGTTCGTTCGTAACGGTTTAGGTCCACTCGTTTACATTTAATGAAGAACATGAAACATATACTTTTAATAACATTAACGATCACTGCCATTTAAACGTTCACACGGCAAATTATATCGAACTGAACACATACGCAAATAAGCTGTTTTGTTTAAGATCACTTACCAATTCAGCGACGGATTTCTATTAGTATTTCCTGAAATAAATGTACAACAATAGAGACGTTTGAAACCCGACCTACAACAGCAGCGTGATAAAACAGAAGTTGAATTCGTCGTCTTCTACAGTGGATATTTAATGGCGGAGGGAAACTAACTTAAAAAAAGCATTACTGCCCCCAACTGGCCTGGAGTGTGGAGCAGAGACAAAACTCAAAACTAAATAATAATTAATAACGACTTCCAACACAATTATTCCTTAAGAATAAAATATAAATCCTTCAATGTGTCCCCATTGATTTGCCACTGAAATAACATTTGTCAAACTGGCAGGGACCAGGCTGCCCAGTTTAGTCAGTTTTACATAACTTGGGCCTCCTCTGGTGTGAACAATCAAACAAAAAAGTCATAATGTTAAGAAAACAACATTTTCTTAAATCACTCCCTCCGGGCTGTGGCAATTTTAGTTCAGCTCGACCCAATATGACAGATTGAGAGCCTGACGACAACAATAAGGCTAAAGAAAGCTGAAGACAAACAACTCAGAAAACTGGTAAACCCTTTGGTTCTGCGATGCCATCTCAACACCATATTACCAGAGTCGCACTACCAACCAGTGAATTAAGTGCTGTGAGTAAAGTGCAGATTATCTGTCCACAACCGAATACTTTGCCACTAAAACGGACATGTGGTCAAGCTGCACCATGAGCCTTACATCCTCTTACAATTCATTACATCAACGTTTTTCTGGCTAAACACCTTTAAGAGATGACGGTTTCTGACTGGAAAATGTAGAATATAGTCCTGGTTAACCAACATGTTAAATATAGAAGAGTTTTCAGTAGTAGTTTTTTTGTTACAAAAGTGCAAATAGCAGTGAGATTCTACATACAATACAGAATCAAGTGGCAGGTCAAAATACATTTAATACAGGATGGGGTATTAGTAGGTCACTTGAGCAGCATTAATATGGCAATAACAACAATATAAATACAATGGAGAGTCATATACAGAATGTAAAAGTTCAAGTATATCTAGCGTGTAGGTCATTAGTGTGCACAAGTTGTATGACCATGATGGGGGGAGGAAGCGCATTTTAGCATGCCTGAGCAAATAGAATAATTCAAAGTGTTACTCCTCTCGAGTTTAACAAAGGCTCAAGTCGTTCCTGGGTTTTAACGGGCATTTATTTCGGTGACATAATCTTCAAACATGTCTTACATGTTCCTTTGCATTTCCTTATTGCCGTCAGAACTCATTGGCCGCCTGGTCCCGAGAGGGTAAACTTAGACTGAGAAATACATCTCCAAACTTCACCTATACAACTTATGTGGAAACCTTATATCTCCTTGGCTTTTATACAGTAGACTTGAAAACGAAGCACATGTCTCTCCTTCTGCTCTTAGTGAGTGCACCCCTTTCAGCGTCCCCACAACAACAAATTATAATTCCACATGGAACAAAAAATAAGTTCCCCTTTTTACAAGGTTTTTAAACAACAACAAAAGGCAAATAAAAACATTAAATAATTACGTATTGATCATGAGACGTTATTTCAACCATAATATTTTTGAACCTTCATATGTTATATTTTAACTGAACCACATTGAACTGAAATATGTATGTTTCTTTGATGACAGCTACACTCCCACCAAATCACTTGTGATTTCAACCTATAAACTAAGTGTGAGTGATTACTGTAAGTTAAATTTGTGTTAGTCAGCTTCAAGTAATGTGACTGTCTTGTGGATAGGTCTCTCTAGATAGACTGGTTTACTGAGTCTCTTCCCTTGATCATTTAATGCTGAGTCGCTGATCAGTAACTGGACTTTCCGTACACATCCATCTTCAGCCGGATACACAGTGATAACTTTAGCCAGCTTCCATTCATTTCTGGGTGCTGTAGCGTCTTGTACAATCACTATGTCATTTACTTTCGCATTCCTCCTTGTCTTGTGCCATTTCTGTCTTTGTTGTAAACTCAATAGGTACTCCTTTTTCCATCTATGCCAAAATTCATTGGCGAGGTATTGGACTCTACGCCATCTCTTGCGGAGGTACATGTCTTCCTTTACGAAGTTCCCAGGTGGAGGCAAGATTATTGATGATTTCATTGTCAGAAGTAGGTTGGGCGTAAGAGGTTGGGGACCTGTTGGGTCACTGAGTAAATGTGCTGTCATAGGTCGACTGTTGATGATTGCCATCACTTCATAGAGATAAGTTCGTAAGGATGAACTGTCGAGTGTTCGGGATGACTGATCCAGAATGGAAGTTAACACACTTCTAATTGTCCGGATTTGCCTTTCCCAAACTCCGCCCATATGACTAGCAGAGGGAGGGTTCATGACAAACTCACAGCCTAGGTTTTTAAGGCATTCTTGATCCATTTCCTTTACTGATTCCAGGAATTCACGTCTTGCTCCAATAAAATTGGTGCCCTGATCTGATTGGAGTTGGCGCACGTTTCCACGTAGAGCAATGAAGGCACGAAGTGAATTGATAAATGCATCAGTTGATAGATCGTCGAGTGACTCTATGTGCACTGCCCGAGAGCACAAACATGTGAACAATAGCCCATAACGTTTCAGCTCCTTTCGACCTTCCTTGATGTAAAATGGACCAAAACAATCCATCCCACTATATGTGAAGGGAGGAGTTGACTCCATTCTCTCGCGTGGCAGGTCCGCCATTTTTTGTTCTTCTGTGTGACGTCTAAACTTTCTGCATTTGACGCAGTGGTAGATGACTGAAGAAACAGCTTGTCCACATCCGAGGATCCAGATGCCATTTGATCTCAACTCATTTATGGTCATGCCACGCCCTGATGTTGCACTTGTCTGTGATAGTGATCGATCAGTAGCCTTGTAACGTGGTTATTTTTGATAAAATAACTGGGTGTTTGATGTGTGGATGCATCACAGCATGCTCTAATCGACCTCCCACTCTCATTATGCCCCTGTGGTCTAAGAAAGGATTGAGTCGGTACATTCCACTGATTTTGTCTTTGGTCATCTCACCTTGTGACTCAAGATCATTGATCTCCTTGGAGAAGCCTTCCCGTTGTACAATGAGCATGATGGTCAGTCCTGCCTCTTGTCTTTCCTCGAGACTTGTGGCTTCATTGGTTCTCTGTATTGTACCCTTAAACTCCTTGAGAAATCTTTGAAGTCTGGCGATTGCTTTCACTAGTCTTGTCCAGCTTGAAAACTTAAGAAAGTGATTAGTGAACGAAACTGTTGTTGTTGAGGTCTGGTGCACAATAACCTTGCGCACTTCTGGATCCTTGACATCAAGTTCTCCCACCTTAACCTCACCGCTTGGAAGCTCTTCCTGCCAGAGAAACTCTGGACCACTAAACCAATTGGAAGCTACAAGCTCCTTTGTTTTAAGCCCCCGTGACGCATGGTCAGCGGGATTGTCTTCTGATGTCACGTATTTCCACTGGGTTGGGTTTGTACTTTCCTTGATGCGCTGTACACGGTTAGCTACGTAGACATGAAACCGTTTCACATCATTCGTGATGTATCCTAAGACGACGTTTGAATCTGTCCAGAAGAACTCTTGGGCATCTTCATGCTCCAATTCTCCTCTGAGCATGTCACTTGTGCGTACTGCTACAACTGCAGCAGACAACTCGAGTCTTGGTACCGTGGTTACCTTTGTGGGGGATACTCTGGCCTTGGCCATGACTAGGATGCAGTGTATCTGTCCTGTTACGCTAATGGCTCTTAGATAGGTACAGACTCCATACCCCGTGACACTTGCGTCTGAAAAATGGTGGATTTCATACTTGTGAACTGGCTTGAAATCCACTGGTAGGTAGCATCGCTCAATCTTGACATTGGCTAAGTTTTGCAGATCCAAAAGCCAGGACTCCCACCGTGCCTTTAAATCATTCGACAGTGGCTCATCCCAGTCGATCTTCCCACGACACATTTGTTGAAGTATTTGTTTCCCGAGCAGTACAAAAGGCGCGACAAAGCCAAGTGGATCAAAGATAGAGGCAACTGTGGATAAAACTCCTCTTCTGGTGAGAGGACGCTCATTTACGACTACTCGAAACTGGAAATGGTCTGAAGAGACACACCATTTGACGCCTAGAGCTCTCTCAATCTGTTGTTCACCAAGCGCTAAGTCTTGTTTAGTTACTGGCTCTGCGCAATCTTCCTTTGGGAGGGATGCCAATACTTGTTGACTGTTTGATATGAACTTATGAAGTCGCAACTTGCCTGTGTTGCAGAGCTGTTTTGCTTCATTTACCAACTGGATAGCTTCTTCTTCTGAGTGGACACTTATTAGACCCTCATCCACATAGAAGTTTCTCTCAATGAAACGGATTGTGGCTTCACTGAAAAGACCTTTCCCTTGAGCTGCGATGTACTTGAGGCCGTAGTTTGCGCAGCCGGCTGATGAGGCTGCTCCAAACAGATGAACACACATACGGTAGACGGAGGGGTTGGAGTAGAAGCTCCCGTTGTCCCACCACAGAAAGCGGAAGTAGTCTTGATCTTCTGGCTTGACATGAAATTGATGAAACATACGTTCTATGTCGCACATCACTGCTACTTGACCCTTACGAAACCGACATAGTACACCAACCAGGGTGTTGGTCAACTCCGGTCCAGTGAGCAGAAAGTCATTCAATGGCACACCCTTGTACCTTGCCGAGCAGTCGAACACGACTCTTATTTTTCCAGGTTTCTGGGGGTGATAGACCCCATGGTGAGGGATGTACCAAGAGGAGCCTTTGTCCAGTTCGTCAGGTGGAACCCTTTCCGCATCTCCACGTGTTATTGTTTCATTCATGAATGTTGTATAGTCTTGGTGGTATTGCTTGTCTTTCTCAAATCTTCTCTTTAGACATTTGAGTCTGTGTTCAGCACAGATCTGATTGTTTGGCAGATTTGGTCTGTCCTTCTTAAAGGGCAAGGGCAACTCGCAGTGACCGTTTGCTTTCATTGTTACTCCTTCCTCCATTATGGAAATGAAACGCAGATCCTCTTGGGAGAAATGGGAGTCTTCCAACTGGCGTTCATTAAAATCAGACTCCAGTGCTTTGATCACATCAAGTGGTGTGATTAACTCCTTGACTTGTGTACGACAGACGTACATGACTTCATTTGGTACTGGGTTTGGTGGCTGAACAGAAGGTGTCACTTCCTTGACTATGACTCTGTGGCTACTTCCTATAGCATCACCATAATCCACACATGGATCAGTACCACCGACTATAGTCCAACCAAGGTCTGTTCTTTGCGCAAATGGTTCATTGTCCTTACCTGACACCACTTCTCTGGGTATCAGAGCTTGCGAACAGTTGTACCCTATGAGCAGTCCGACATCGCAATCTATCATGGGAGCGATCTCTTCAGCAAGGTGCTCTAAGTGAGGCCATGCTCTTGCTGTCTTAGGTGTGGGAATATGACTTAGATTGGCAGGGATAAAATCTCTTGTGTATGTCGTCGAGAGAGGGATTCTTTTGGATGTATATAGGCCTCTGACTTGTAGCCCAAATAGCTTTTGGCTTGAAATGACTGTGTCCCTGGATGACAGCGTGGAAAGTTTCAACTGCACTTGTTTCTTTTCTGTGCCTAGAGCATCTGCCTTTTCTTGAAGAACAAATGTGGTGTCACTCTGACTATCCAGAAGAGCGTAGATAAGAATCTCGTGTTCTGGATCGCTTGTTGTGGATAACCACACTGGAATGATTGTGGATGTGAGATCATTATTAGCGTTTTGTACAACACGATTGGATATTGCCTCGTTTGGCGTTTCTGCATTTGGTCGATTGCTTTCCCTTGTGTCCCTTTGTTCCTTGTCAGAATCCTTTGTCCTTTTGACTTCCTTATCACGTTCCTGATGTAAACATGTTGGGTGTTTTCCTTTGCATGTGTTACAAACACTTCTCGTTTCACATCTCCTTGACTGGTGTCCAGGACTGAGACATCCGAAACACAAACCCTTGGTTTGTACAAACTTTACTCGCTCGGTAGTTGACTTGTCCATGAACTTTCGACAAACATGAATTCCATGGTTTGGCCTTTCACAGAAGATGCACCTTTTAGTGTTTGGTTTCTCTTCTGAACTGCTTGCTAGCACCCTTGCACCAACACTTCGGTTGTTTGGGGTCTTTGCTTTCTCACAGTCACTTGTCTTTAGTGCATAAAGCGACGTTACTGGGTTGCACGCTATCTTGGCCTCTCTTGTGACGAAGTCAACAAAGTTGCTGAATGTTGGAAATAACCCAGTTTGCTCTTGTGTCTTAATGACCTTTCTATTCCAGCTTGCTGTTAACCAATCAGGAAGCTTGCTGAGCATTTTCTGATTTTCACTGCAGTCGTTGAGAACTTCAAGATTCTTAATCTGGAACATTGCTGCTTCGCAGCCTCTAAGAAAGTCCGAGAAATCTCGTAGTTCAGCACTGTCCTTTGGTCCTATCCTTGGCCATGATGTGAGCTTATCCCTGAAGGCCTTGGCAATTACAAATGAACTTCCATACCTTTCCTCCAGGAGGTCCCATGCTGCAGTATACGCTGTGTCCGTTCCCAACAGGAAGTAGCTCTCAATTGCTTTTATTACTGGCCCACCAACATACTTGCGAAGGTAGTAGAGTTTTTCATTATCTGGAATGTTCTTCCTGTCTATCAGGGTTTGAAAGGACATTTTCCAATCCTTGTACTTGATTGGGTCTCCAATGAAGACTGAAGGCTCCGGTATTGGCAAACGACTTATGTTAATTGACTCTGCTAATGCTCTGGCTAACACAGCAGTGCTATCTTCTTGTATAACCTTGGTTGCCTGTTGCCGGCTTGTGGTTTCTCGTGACACAGCGTGCTGTTGCAGGTTTACAGTGGGTTGTGCAAAGTTAGATTCAGGCAAACTAACCAGGTAAGATGCAGCTTTCTTTGTCTTGGACCTACCGTGTAGAAGATCTGATACGTCTTCATCTGAAGTTGATTCTTGTTCATAGACTTTCAGACGTGCTTTGGCAGCTTCCATTTTCTTGACGGTTTCCAAGCGTTCTATCTGTCTGCGCTTTTCTTCTAATGTCTTTTGTTTTCCCGCATTTTCTACTTCTTGTTGCGCGAGTCTCTTCCTGTTTTCAGCTTCAAGATTTTCAAGCTCCCTTTGCTCACGCTCCATTTCTTGCATCACTTTCAAGGTTGCTTCTGTTGCTGCCAGTTCTGCTGCTGCTTCTTGTTTCTTGACAGATGAGTTACTTGAATGGCTTGAACGTGTGACTGCACTACTCACACAATTGGCCCCATCAGATGCTGCCGATTGGAACACCGAGCCAGCCTTACTCCAGTGAGTTGGTCTTTTAGCCGGGCTTTTACCCATTTCTTCTTCTTTAAGAATTTCTGCAGCTTGTTCTATTATCCTTACAGAAACAGCATGACATGTGTCTACTCAGCGGCGGGTATCACTGTCAGGAGTGTTGTAACTGCGCAACTTGTGATAGGTTTGCTTTACTTCTCCTGAAGCATCTTGGACCCTTACTATGTGATCCTGTAAGCTTGCAGTGCTATGTGCATCGAGTGCTCTTTTAGCTTGTTTGACAATAACTTTCCATTTTTCATAATTGGTCTTAAAGCGACACTGAAGCTTATTCACTCTTTCTTCGTGTAGCGCTTGGCCCTTTTCAGTAAGCCTTCTGATTCTTTGGCCTTTCCTCAAAGCATCTTTTTCAGCTGCTTGACTTGCATTTGCCTTTTGCTGTATACTTGAGTCTACGGTTTCCTCATCAGGGCTTGCTTGCTCCTGCAACTTCACAGGTTTGTTTCCTTGGGCTTCCGGCTCAGCCATTTCACTACTTGAGCTGAATGTGTATTGACTTAAGGTCAGATTACTTGTGAGTGTTACTTTAATTGACTATTGATCTATGGGATATAATACCCCTTAACTGTAAATAGGAACTGTGTTAGAATTGGCCAATGATAATGTTATAAACACCTTAATGCAAAATTATGAACTGGTTTCACCTTGTATAAAATAAGAAGTGAGCTTCAATGTCAAATAAAAAACAACCATGACTTGCTCTTTAAGAAAAAATGCCTTAGCGCACCTTTAACTAGCCCATAACTTATGACTAGGCTTGCAATTAGCTTGTAATAATGTTCCTTACAAGGCAATATATATACACTTAAACTTAAATTGCAAACATATACACTTCAACCCCTTTCAGCATTTTAGATTCCCTTTAAGTTAGCAGGATTAAAACTACTTCTTAACATTTAACTTGCTTAAATGTGTTACTTATTTGTAGCCTAATCCCACGGCACTTCTGGACTCCGATGGCTGCTTGTCGGGTTTTCTGGGCGCGTGCGCGTCCTTGATGCTCGTGCGCGTAGTTAACGAGGTAACGAGCTGCTCGTCAATGGCTCCGTTGCAACAGGCTCCACTCTTCTCCTCCAGCACGGAGCAGGCTGAGTTCTGACTGTTACTCCTCTCGAGTTTAACAAAGGCT
This sequence comes from Dallia pectoralis, assembly GCA_029465975.1. Taxonomy (NCBI): domain Eukaryota; kingdom Metazoa; phylum Chordata; class Actinopteri; order Esociformes; family Umbridae; genus Dallia; species Dallia pectoralis. The sequence continues at coordinate 6,956,479 of CM055738.1, read as the reverse complement.
CAAGTCGTTCCTGGGTTTTAACGGGCATTTATTTCGGTGACATAATCTTCAAACATGTCTTACATGTTCCTTTGCATTTCCTTATTGCCGTCAGAACTCATTGGCCGCCTGGTCCCGAGAGGGTAAACTTAGACTGAGAAATACATCTCCAAACTTCACCTATACAACTTATGTGGAAACCTTATATCTCCTTGGCTTTTATACAGTAGACTTGAAAACGAAGCACATGTCTCTCCTTCTGCTCTTAATGAGTGCACCCCTTTCAGCGTCCCCACAACAACAAATTATAATTCCACATGGAACAAAAAATAAGTTCCCCTTTTTACAAGGTTTTTAAACAACAACAAAAGGCAAATAAAAACATTAAATAATTACGTATTGATCATGAGACGTTATTTCAACCATAATATTTTTGAACCTTCATATGTTATATTTTAACTGAACCACATTGAACTGAAATATGTATGTTTCTTTGATGACAGCTACACAAAGAATGTAACAGCAGTACAGGTATGACAGCAGTAAAGGTGAAACTGATCCACTGTGCAAATTGGGCTTGGCAACACGTAAAAGGGGTATGCATTAAAACCTGACGACAGTTTGCACGTATTGTGATCGGACAGAAGATCAGAGAGAAGTAGTGTTAATTCAGTGCGTGAGATAAGGGTTTCCAGTTCATATTCACCAAGGCAAGTTTGACAGCATGAGAGAAGGAGGCCCTGTTGCAAAATAGGAAACCAATTCTGGACATGAACTTAATATTTGAAAAGAGTCTGGTCCTTCTCTATGTTTCTTCCTATCTTGACCAGGGAGTTTTTCCCAGCTCCTATCAATTTATTGAGGCATGTTCTGACGGGTTTCAGCCTGGGTGTTTGTAAAAGCACTTTGTAACAACTCTTGTTGTCAAAAAGGCTTAAAAAATAAATCTGTTTGATAGATTGATATTGTAACGTATTTGCACACTGTACTGCAGTCATGTTAAATTAAGCACACCTCATGTATTTGATACAGGTCATTTGTTATGATGGATGTGATTGTTTATTTTTCCTCCATTGTGTAGGTAATTTATCTCCATTAAACATTTGTTCATCAGTCATACATAGGTCTGGTTTGGTCTTTACCTTACCAATGAACAATAAACCCTGGATGTTGAATGGTGGATGTTAGCGACCTTGCACTATTCCACCTTCTGTTTGAGGACGCCCCACAGATGTGCAATAGAGGTAAGGTCTGGAGACATGCTTGGTCTGTTCATCTCCTTTACCCTGAGCGTCTTTAGCAAGACAGTGGTTGTCTTGGAGGTGTTTATGGGGTCGTTATCATGTTGGAATACTGGTATACTGGTTCCTGTAATCCATGTCCTTACCCAGAAAGCAGGTGACTCTGTGCCAGATCCGTTTCTAAACCCGGCAAATCCGCGTTACAGTCACTTCCGGGACCCAGACTGCAGGTGACTCGGAGCCGGATCCGTGTCTAAACTGGCAAATCCGCGTTACAGTCACCTCCGGGACCCAGACTGCAGGTGGCTCGGAGCCGGATCCGTCTCTAAACCGGCAAATCCGCGTTAGTCACCTCCGGTTTCCTAACAGCTGGTGACTGCTAGCCGGATCCGTGTCTAAACCGGCAAATCCTCGTTACAGTCACCTCCGGTTCACGGATCTAATACGGATCATTCGCAAAGCAGGCACGAGCCTATATGTGAAATGAGCGCGGTTTTCATTCTTAGAAGAGGAGGCTGAAGCGACAGTTGGCACTTTGGTACCCTATTCACAAGGTAAGCCACATGGTATTAAATAATACATATGTAAATGACGGATTTAACTGCTCTAATTATTATTATATCTATTATGAATGTATATTTTTAAAATGAGCTACTTGGTTATGTCAGTGATAGGCTAGCATTGTATTACTTATGTCAACCCAACTTGGCTAAAGTAACGTCTCACGCAGACCCTCATTTTTGAAGAGATTTTATAAGTAGGCTACCTGTCCAAGGTATGGAAATGTTTAAAAAAAATACGTTTTTGAAAGAAGACTATTCAACAAGAATGGATTTGATTCAGTATTCTGTATATTTACAATTACCTTACACCTGTAAAAACGGTTAATATTGGTACTATTTTAATATGATTCCTATCACAGGACCTTCGTGTCTCATTATAGTTGGGGAGAAGTAGATCCGGCTACAATGTTCTTCCGCAAGATGCTTGCAGTTCATTTTATTAACCACTAGAGTCCTGTAGATTTAATTGAATAATATTGCAAAATATTGATATTTAAAAGAACTGTTTCTATTTTAATATAATTTCATTGATTCCTGTGATCAAAACTGAAATGTATTTATTAATATCACATGATACTTATATGTTTATTTACTGCTCAAGAAACATTTATTTCTTTATTATTAATGTAGGACAGAATGTTACTATATTATTGTTTTATTTAATGGTACAATTACATGAGTATCTACTGTTTAGTCTTAAATAAAGACACTGTTTTCAAATAAAAAACAGCAGTGTCATAATATTATTTTGTGCTATATTGTTTAAAATAGCCCAAATACAGTCAGTATGACTAGCCTATATAGGTCAATTTATAGTCAATCAATCGCCTGTGTGAATGCTGCTTCAGTAAATCTCAACAAAACTAACAGCTTTCTTCTTGGGGTTATGTTTGCAGATGCCTCATTGGAATTATACAGCACGTCTGAAGGCCGTTTGCAGCTCCATGGCTGATTTGTTTGGTTCTTTTTTTCATTCTGTTTTTTCATTCTGTGAAGTGACCACACTGTTTGGTGATTATAAAAACACAAACTATTGATTTTGTGTGAATACAACATTGATGTGTGTGCAATTTATAAAAACTATTTTTGCCCAGTTTTGTGTATTTATTTGTATTCAAATGCTAAATAAATTGAAGATGGATCAAGGTATAAAAGCTTTGAATACAGCATTTATTCAGTACACATTAATTTTAAATGTAATGTAATTTACATGGAAGTAGTGGCTGCTGACTTAGCACTAACACTAGTTTATCAGGTGACCACCAAAAGACACCGGCCCAGGTCTGTTGCGGGATCTGGCCCAGAACTTACGAATGGTCTGGGCCAGATGATTTTTGCTATGTGGGTAGTCTGCTTGTCTTCAGCAAACTGTTTGCGGGCTTTTTTGTGAATCAACCCCTTCAACCTCTGCAGCAATGCCTCCAGCACACATACGTCTATTTCTATAACTTGTCGACCATTGTGATGCCTGTTCTGAGTGGTCCTGTTAAACCGCTGTATGGTCTTGGCCACCGTGCTGCAGCTTAGTTTCAGGGTCTTGGCAGTGGTGTAGTGGTGCGTATACGCAGGTATAAGGCGTAGAAAGAGTTGCGACACTCCCATTCGGCACGTTGTAATGCTTTTTGGCGCCCACTTCCGGGTTATGGAGCTTCCAATAGTTCCAAACACGCCATTCATTTCCATTGGCATCGAGTAACTTTTGAGGTATGTTGATCGAATTCCTGCATTTTTTTAATTGTAATCTGTCTATATTTTATCAGAGGCCCTCTGTGATGCATATGCTGATCTTTATTAATATTTGCACATCGTAATTATATATACTTTTAGCTTTGTAGACGACCAACTCCCTGCTAGTTCATTAGCTTGACCTGGCTAGCTATAAAGGAATCTCCAGTAACAAATGCATTATATATCTTCAGAGCGTAATTATTTATTTTTATTAAGGTTTAAGGTTAAGGTTTATTAAGGACCGGTTTTATCTAGGTTTTTGTCTGCTGCTCGTCTGATGCTATAGGCTAACTAGGAGAAATAAGTTTGCGTTTGTTTAATTATACCATTGAAGTATGGAGGAATTTCAGGGACTTTATTGAATAAATATATATACTTTGAAATAAATAAAAACAAAGGGAATACACCATTACATAATTACTTAAATGTGTCATTAATTAATAAAAATTTGAATTAAATACCTTGAAATAAATAAATACAAAGGGAATACACCATTAAATAATTACTTAAATGTGTCATTAATAAATAAAAAATTAGAATTAAACGCGTCGCAGTGCTTCATGAATTACTTAAAACTGTCAAACTGACCCATCAAAAGTTGGTAGGCGGAACCTAACGCCTGATGGGTTACCCTGTGCATCAAGCCAAGACAAATCAATTCCAGATAATGGATTGATACAGAGCTACTGAACACATTCCAATACACTGGGTGGCGCTATTCACCTCTACGTTGGTTGAGATACTCTGTTAAACAGAACTTTCATTGCAATGGCTAAAAATCAAGGAAAAGACTGAGTTACATTTGTCTCAAAAAGAACAAACAAAATGATTACTATTGCAACCCAAAAATATGTATTGCAAACAAAAAAATAAATATTGAATGAAAAAACATCCACGAAAAGTTATCGAGATCCGCAAGAAATCAAAACGTTTTAAATGCAAAGACAAATGTATTGCAGTTTTTTTTCTATCTCTGCTTACGTTGACATGGTTTTTGCTCTCGGTTTCTTTTTTTGCAGTTGCGAATTTTTTGACACAATTGTAACGTGTGGGCGGGGTTTAGATGACTTCCAAGAAGACGGGTCTCCATTGGTCAGCCGTATTTCGAGCAGTAGATTATATGTCCCCACCGCCCCCCCCTAAACCTAGGCCAATGAATTACTACCAGATCCAGACGCTCTGGTGTCTTTGGTTGCTTACACTTAACTACAGGCACGGCCAGGCCAGTGAGAGGCTGGTCACACGGAATGGACGTCGGAAGTCACCGTCCAAAAGTCCTGGGGCCTCATTTATAAACCCTGCGTACGCACAATATAAGGCGTACGCCGCTCTCTACGCAATAGTTGGGATTTATAAAAAGAAACTTGATGGGAAAATGTGCGGTCCTCCACGCAAGCTGGTACCCATGCGTACGCACAGAAACGGCTGAAATGAGAAATGGCGACATCGTCGGCAGATGGATAAAATACATGAAACTGTGAAAATGTAGACTAATGCGTAAAATACATGGAAATATTTCCTGTGATTCGTTTTTTAAACTGGCCCTTACATGGGGGGTCTAAAGATTATAGGGGGAGAGAATAACTTCTGATGCAAGCGGTCTAATTTAATCATCTTCATTTATTAATAACTACAGATTTGTAGGCATGAATTGTGCATTTCCAGTTCTCAAAACAGTTAATAACAAAACAAATAAAACTTTATATACAAAATACACCATGCTTATCTTCACATTGATATTAAGAACAATAACAACAGACCTAGGACCAAACAGGAACATCCACACGTACCCCACGATCCTGCTATGAACCAATCGATGCCCTGTTCAGCCATTCCTTTGTCTGCTTGCCCCTCCCAGACTACTACTGGTTAACTCAATGACTAACATAATATAAATGCATACATATAGTGTATTAATACTTAAAAAAATGGTAATGAGGTA